>CAUJRU010000620.1:0-295360 GCA_963277665.1 Viscum album
AGAAACAACAAAAGACACACATGCACACAAAAACCACCAACTAATCACATGCACACACACATGAACTCACAACCAATTGAACAAACTCACACACAAAATCAACAAAGATAATAACCACAAGCATCCCCCACACCAGCCTACACCACCCACCCACAACCACCTCCTTCTGCACCATGCTCCCTTCCACATCACATGAAACCAACATCCATGTCCTTCCAGTCAAACCTGACATCGTGCACAACCTAACCCTTCCAGCCACACACCTACACTAAACTATGACCAGACCTCCAACCACACCCAGCTAAGACAGGTATAATCTTTCACACATCAAACAAATGAAAATCCACCTAGTACCACTCTAGGGTCCAAGCAGCATGCTCCATACCACAACTAGTAATACCTACCAAAAAGACCAATATATCACCATAAGTACCCCAATTATAACTAGAACCATCCATACACTATATAAAATGATAATGGTATCCCCTCACCTAAAGGATATTTTTTTGGGGATTTAGTTTTGTTATGATTCTTTGTTCTTTTAGGGTTTTTTAGATTTTAGGTGTTTTAATTTTTTCATATTTTTTTAACATTTTAGGGGTTTAATGGGATGTTATAGATGTTAGTGGGGTTTTAGGTGTTTAAGAGGATTTTTTATTTTTTAGTGTATTTGGGATTTTTTTGTTTTTTTGTTTTTAAGGATTTTTATCATTTTTTTTGTTGTATGGGGTTTTAAGTGATATTGGATTTTTATGATTTTCATAGGGGTATTTAGGGTTTTAGGGTTTTAAATTTTTTATGGATTCTGATGTTTTTAGGGTTTTAGGGTTTCTTTTTAGGGTTTTAGTATTTTGTTTATGTGTTTAAGGTTTATTATGGTTTTTAAAGTTTTCTAATGTTTTATATGTTTAATGTGTTTTTATATTTTTAGTGATTTTTTGGGATTCTATGGGTTTTATGGTATTTTATGGTATTTTATTTTTTTATTGTTTTTAGTATTTTTATTAATTTTTTAGTTTTTTAGGTTTTTTTGAATTTTTTGGTTTTTACGGTTTTTAAGTGATTTTATGTATTTAATGATTTCTTTGGGGCTATCAGGTTTATAGTGTTTTTATTTTTTTAGGGATTTTTAGGGATTTTTTATTATTTTAATTTGTTTTTATGTGTTTTAGTTATTTTTACAGATTTTAGTTTTTTAGGAGATTAAGTAAATTTATGTTTTTTAGGTTTTTTGGGGGTTTAAGCATTTTAGGTTTTGAATGTTTTCCTTTTTTTCCACAATTTTTAGTGGTTTATATGTTTTTAGGTATTTTTAAGGATTTTTAGGGTTTTATGTATTTTTAGGGTATTTACTGATTTTTAGGATTCTATGGTTTTTAGGGGTACTTTATTTTTTTTGAGATTTTTGAATTTTCATGAGTTTTTATGTGTTTTATGGGTTTTTACAGTTTTTAACTATTTATAGGTGCTTAAAGTGTTTTTATTATTTTATTAGTTTTTATGGTTATGTTGGGATTTAAGGGGTTTTAAAGTTATTTAGTGGGGTTTTGGATTTTTATAGTTTTTAGGGATTATTATGGGTTTTTTCATTTTTTTTGTTTTTAAGGGTTTTAAATGTTTCTATATATTTATGGTATTATTTTTAGTTTTTAGGTGTTCTAGGTTTTTAGTTATATTTAGGTATTTTTAACGATTTTTATAAGGTTTTAGGGTCTTTAGGTATTTTAAGGTGTTGTAGGGTTTTTAGGGTTTTTAGGGGTTCAACGGTTTTTTGGGGTTTTAGGAATTTTTAGTGTTTTAATGGTTTTTAGAGTTTCTTAACAATTTTATGGGATTAATGGTTTTTAGTGTTTTAGGGGGTTTTTACGGTTTTATGGGGTTTTAAAGGTTCTTATGGGTTTTATGGTTTTATGGTTTTTTTGGGATTAAGATTTATTTGGTTTTTTATTGGTTTTAAGTGTTTTTGGTTATTAATTATTTATTAAGGATTTTTCATGCTATTTATGGTTTTTTATAGTTTTTGGTATTTTAGTGCTTTTGGGGGATTATTATAGTTTTTATGGGTTTTGGTGATTTTGAGGGTATATAAGGATTTTAAGGTTTTTTGGATTTTTATGGTCTATTGAGGTTTATGGTTTCTTTTTGGTTTTTAGTGTCTTTGGGGGGGGGGGTTAAAGTTTTTTTTATTATTTTTAGGGTATTTAAAGTTTTTTTGTCTTTTTAGTGTATTTTTAGATTTTATATGGGTTCTTAGTTATTTTATGGATTTTTGGGATTTTAAGGTTTTCAGGGACATTTTGGTTTTTAGGGTTTTTAGGGGTTTTCACAGTTTTTAGCATTTTTTGGTATTTAGTGGTTTTATGTTTTTTCTTATTTTTATTGTTTTCTAAGGGGGGTTTAGGGGTTTAGTGTTATTTATATTTCTATGTATTTTTTTGGGATTTTTTAGGAATTTTACAGGTTATTTTGGGTTTTACAGATTTGGAAGTTTTTTAGAGTTTTTATGGTTTTTTTTGTTTTTTTATTTTTCAGGGAAATAATGTGTTTTTAGGTTGTTAGAATTTTCTTACGTGTTTTAGGGTTTTATGTGGTTTTATTTTTTTCAGGTAATTTTAGAGAATTAATGGATTTTTATGGTTTTTATGGTTTTACAGTTTTTTCTATTTTTAGAATTTTTATATTTTTATGGTTTTTAAGGGGTTTATCTTCTTTATGATTTTAGGTTCTTAATTATTTTTAGGATTTTAAGGTTTTATTTCAGTTTTTATGGATTTTAGGTTTTTCATATTTTTATGGATTTTTAGAGTTTTTTAAAAAAATTATAATTTTTTGAGGTATTAGGAATGTCTATGGGTTTTGGGTTTTGATAGTTTTTTCAGTTATTTAGGTGTTTTAATATGTTATAGAGTTTTTTAGGGGTTTATATAGATTTTTGGTTTTTTATGGATTTTATTTTTTTTATGGTTTTTATCATTTTTATGTTTTCTGTTTATTTTATGTTTTTAGTAGTTTTAGGGTTTTAATGTTATTTATATTTTTAAGGATTTTTAAGGAAAATTTATAATTTTTATGCTTTTTGAGTGTTTTTAGGGGTTTCATTTTTTTTTTTGGGTTTTTGGTTTTATATGATTTTTGGGGTTTTAGGGTTTATTTTCAGGGGTTTTAGATTTTTTTGGCTATTTTAGGTTTTATATGGGTTTTTTTGGGTTTTAGGCTTTATTTTGTTTTTTTATGGATTATTAGAGTTCTTAAAAATCATTATTTTAAAATGGTTTTCGATATTTTAGTGGGTTTTTTGAAGTTTTAATGGTTTTTATGGGTGTTATTAATTTTAGGGTATTTCTTATTTTTTTAAAGTATTATTATGGGTTTTTTAAAAAATTAATTTTAATTTTTTTTTGGTTTTTAAGGGGTTTGTGGGTTTTTAGGTTTTTATATATTACTTACTGTTTTTCAATGTTTTTGGGTTTTCCACATGTTTAGGGATTTTTAAGGATTTTTAAATATTTTTATGGTTTTTTCGGTTTTTTTGGGATTATGAGCATTTTAGGATATTTAGGGTTTTAGGTATTTTATGGATTTTTTGATTTTTAGGTTATTTTTTATTTTTAAGGTTTTTATGTGTTCTTATCATTTTTAATGTTTTATCAAATTAAAAGTTTTTTTGGAGTTTTTGGTGGGTTTTTATGGGTTTTATGAATTTTAGGGGTTTTAGGGTTTTTTAGGGTTTTATGGTTTTTTATTGATTTTTGGGTTTTTAGTGTTTTTAAAAATTTTATGGTTTTTACCATTTTTTGGGATTTTAGGGGTTTTAATTTTATTTAGTTTTTAAATATTTTCCTAGATTTTTGAAGGTTTTTTATGTTTTTTATGTGTTTATGGATATTTATGGATATTTTAGGATTTTTATAGAACATTACAGGTTTTATGGATTTTGAGGGTTTTGGGGAATTTTATGGTTTTTTTTGTGTTTTTTTATTTTTAGAGTTTTTGGAATGGAAAATAGAATGAGAATATAATACTAAAGAACTTAATTGATGTAAAATAGGACCACCAAAAGGATGAAAGACATGGCTAAAAGGCCAACAATGATAGAAAACGAGAAAGGGAAACCCAAGCCAAAGCCTGAATTCTATACTCCACTAACCTTATTAACATGCAAGCCTCTGCAAACATCAAAGGCCATCAACACTGCCTACCACAAAATAATGTGTGAACCCATCCGGCAAGCCTAAATATGCTATATAATAACAATAAATCCTCAAGAAAGCCATTATAATATCCTGATTCCAACACAAAAATTAGAAAACCCTTCCAATCCCATCACTACTACACCGAGAGTTGTCACAATTAACACCCAAGCTCTTAATTTTAATCAATAGTCAAACCCCAGAAAAACCATCTCACTGTCAATAGTACTAACTCTCTCTACACCATTAACACTCCCCCCAAGAAGAAGCATGTTGCATCCAACTTCACCAATCAACAATAACTTTACCATAGAAAAACCCAACAATAACCCACACTCCGTCTACAATGTCCACATAGAAACGACACCAACACCACCTAGCCAACAATAATGTCCTATAAATATAAATGGAAAACTAATAACAAAACCATACAGTATCCCAAATCCATTCCACTCACGCAACTCACCGCATCAAATAATACATTCATTCTACCCTAACAGAACCATCAAAAATCCACCGCACAAACTCATAGCCAGAATCAACAACCAAGACTCAGAGACAACCCATTCCATAATAACACAAACTCCATCACCATCTATCCAACACTATCCCCACCTATATCCCCTTCACCCAAACAATACAAACAATCCCTCTTCCTTTTATCACCAGAAGATCCCATCACCCCTACATAAAATCTATTAGTAGCTCCAGCACCCCAAATCAACACCCAACATCAAAAAAATTCCCAACAGCCACTTCACCTCCTCTAACCCATGACATCACCCATCATCCATTTGTACGAACTCCAAGAGGAAGAATAGACCTATACCAATAACATGAATCATAATCAATAACAAAAAAATTAGTCTCCCTCTTCACATCAATATCACTACCATAAATCGAGATCCATATCACCAACTCTCAGCTTCCAACTCTCAAAAAAATGCATCCTTTACCCCATAAGAAAGATTTATTAGGACACCCCAGCACCAAAGTCATACCCCTCCCTCAAATAAATCAGTAGTGATACCCTACACCACCATAATATCCAAAAAAAATCCCAACTAGTAGATCACACCGCTCTATCTAAGACAGATCTAACCCCAAAAAATAACGAGTATCAACCCGCACCCCACAACAATGGATCACCAACATTAGAATAATTTCCCCATACATCACCCAAAAAAATGTAGACTGTAACTCCAAAAAACCCATGAAAAATAAGGAACTAAACACATAGAAGAAGCAGATAACAGTAGCTAGGAAACTTCCCAAGAGAGAATCCCCGATCCATGCCACAATTTTAAAATCAGTAGAAATATCAGAGAAGCCACGTCATAAACTACCTGACTGGAATATATGATAAAACAATCAAGAATACTGACGAGATTTTATACCCTTAGTACCAAAGCCAACAAATGATGATCTAGGAAATAATAGTTGAGAGACCATTGACCTAAAAAAATGAAAATATGAGTTGCACCGACCGAAGTAACCTCACCCATAAAACTAAATGACCATGAACATTGAGATTTGATAGATAATATGAAAAAGTTACTAAGATCATGACCCCAATGACAATACAAATCTGATCAACTCATGTGGAATCACCAAAGAATGGGATTCTAGAAAACCACAACCTAGTGCCTTATGGGCTGCTAAACAGGAGCACCGATGAACATGAAGCACCGGGGAAACATTAGAAACACCATCGAGTAAGGCACCCTAATGAATGCCTTATAACTCACATCATCAAAGAAGACAAATCAATATTGAATTCCCACCCTTGCGATAGTAAATTGAGATGCCTCAGTCCACATGACCTTGATCCTTGAACCCTCAATAGGATAAAAACCTTTTACATGCCCCATCATGGGGGAGAATCCATATCTAATACCAACCACACACACTAACTATGAACCCACACACCACTAAGGAACAACAACACTAATCCCCACACTATAATGAAAAAAAAGTTGAAGTAGGAAAGCTGGTGGCCACCAAGCCCACTTCTAGCAATAGATGAACCACAATCGGGATGACGGGAAAACAAAGAGCACCAAGGAACAACACCTCCAACTTAAAATGGACATGAAACCCACTACACCGACATTCTCATGATGAACCACCAGGAAGGAGATTAAACTCGAAAACGAAAACTCCATGAAAACCATCAGAAAATGTGAAAAACAGTCGATTGCACCCCAAAACTGAAGGATTAATATCCTGTAAAAACCAATAGTTAGCTGAATCTGATATGAACCTATCCAACAATCCAGAACTATCATGAAACTAGAAGTGCTGATAAATCCACATATGGTCATGATTTCAAACTGTGGGCCACACCCCTGACACCAATTCAACCACAAATCAAAACCAGCTTAACCAAGAACCTCCATTAAAGAGACTATCGAACAACCCATCAATAAAGGTAATTAAGCCAATGGAACAGGGATACCTGGTTCCAAAACATGGCATTAAATCCACTATTGGCATGGGATACCAATATCTATAATAGCTTAATTGATAGCCCTTTGAATTTTTATGGTTTTTTCTTGAGTTTTTTGGGGTTTATAGTTTTTATCATTTTTGGATTCTTAAAGGGTTTATAAAGTTATTTGTGGGTTCTAAGGGGTTTTATTACATTTCAGGTTTTTTATGGTATTAAGGGTTATAATGAATTTTAGGGGTTTTAGGGTTTTTTATTGTTTCTATAATTTTTTTGGTTCTTAGTTGTTTAAAGTGTTTCTATGTTTTAACAATTTTATTAGGGGTTTTTATGGGTTTTAGGGTTATTTAATTTTGTGGTATTTTGTTGAATTTTTATAAGTTTTATGGGTTTTTAGGGATTTCGAGGGTTTTAATGGTTTTTGTCATTTTTATGGTTTTGGAGGGTTTTATGTTTTTTAAAAATTTTAAGGTGTTTAAGTGTTTAATGTTTTTAGGGGTTTCCTAAGGGTTTTCTTATTTTTTGTTTTTTTATTATTTTAAAAATATCTAAGGATTTTTAAGACTTTTATGGTTTTTAGTATATTTAGGGATTTTGAGGTATTTTGGGTATTTTATATTGTTTAGGGTTTTATTGTGTTTTTGGGGTTTCAGGTGTTTTTTAGATTTTAGTGTTTTAATGGATATTTTTATTTTTAAACATTTATAGGGGTATAATTATTTTTTAGAGTTTTTAGTGTTTTTTGGGATATTATAGGTTTTTTTGGGTTCTAATGTTTCTATGGGTTTTTATGGTTCTTTATTTTTTTGAGTCTTTAGGGTTTTTAGAATTTTTATGATATTTATGGGTTTATGTGTTTTTAGGATTTAAAAGTTTTCTTTTTATTTTTTCAAGTTTTAGGGTTTTTTAATCATTTTAGTGATTTTTAGGGGTTTTAAGAATTTTTATGGTTTAAAGGGATTTTATGGTTTTTTTGGTTTTTATGGTTTTTTTATATTTTTTCATATTTTTAGGATTTTAAGCGTTTTTAGAGTTTCTTAACATTTTTTGGGGTTTAAAGGGTTTTTAGACATTTATGTGGCTTTTAGGGGGTATATTTGTTTATGGTTTTTATGGTTTTTTAGAATTTTATGGTTTTTTTGATTTTTAGGATATAAGAGTTTTTTAGGGTTTTAGAATTTGGTAGGGTTTTAGGGGTCTTATGTGCTTTTAGGTTTTCTAGATTTTCTTAGGGGTTTTTAAGGTATTTTTGGTTTTATACTTGTTTTGGGGATTTTTATGGGTTTTTTGGATTTTTATAGTTTTTAGAGTTTTTGATATTTTAATTTTTATAATACTTTTTATTATTTTTTAGTGTTTGTAGTTTTTTTATTTTTTAGGTGTTTTATAGTTTTCTTGGGTTTTATGGGTTCTTATAGTTTTTAATGTTTTTAGGAGTTTTAGGGGTTTTTAGAGTTTTTTTGTGGTTTTTATGTTTTAATGGTTTTTAGGGTTCCTTCATATTTTATGGGTTTTATGGTTCTTATGGTTTTTATGGTTTTTAGGGGTTTTAGAGTTTTTAGTTTTTTTGGGGGTTTTAATAGATTTTAGGGTATCATGTTTTTCGTACGTGTTTACAGGGTCTTTATATTTTTTAAATTTTTATTTTTTATTAAGGATTTTCTAGATATTTATGGTGTTTAGGGTTTTTAGAAATTTTTATAGTATTATGTTTTTTAGGGTTTTTAGAGTTTTTTTGGGGTTATTTGGGTTTTTACTATTTTATGAATTTTTTAGTGTTTCTAATGTTATTAGGAGTTTTATTAAAAATAGGTTTTTAATGGTTTTTAGGGATTGTTGTGGGTTTTTGGGGTTTTTTTGGGGGGGGGGTTGTGTTTTTATGTTTTTTAGGGTTTTTTATGGTTTTAGGGGTTTTCATGTTTTTTGGGAATTATAGGGGTATTTAGGGTTTTAATCATTTTTTTGATTTTTAGGGGTTTAAAGTCATTTTAGTTTTTTATGGGTTTTCCTTTGGTAAACCTGGGTTTTGATTTTTTTTTTTATTTTTAGGTGTTTTTATTTCTTTTTCGTAATTTTATTCTATTTATGGTTATTATTATTTTTGAGGGTTTTCAGTTTTTTATGGATTCTAATGGTTTTTTTGTTTTTTATTTATCTAAGGGTTTTATGTGTTTTTTGTGTTTATGTTTTTTAGTGTTTTTTAGGGTTTCAATGAGTTTTTTCACCTATTGGTATTTTTATTTCTTTTTTATGATTTTATGAAATTTAGGTATTTTAGGGAATTTGAGTGGTTTTATGGTTTTTAGGGTTTTTTGTATTTTTATGGTGTGTTTGGGGTTTTCACATTTTTTTGTTTTTTTTGGATTGTAAGTTATTTTATAATTTTTTTCATTTTCATATGTTTAAAGAGTTTTTATAGTTTTTAGTGTTTTGGGGTTTTATGGATTTTAAGGGTTTTTTTTGGTATTTATTGGTTTTAGGGTTCTTAGAATCCTTTACGATTTTTAGAGGTGTTAGCATTTTTAGGGTTTTTAAATGTGTTTAGTTTTCTACAATTTTCATAGGGTTTTTCAGTGTTTTGAGATATTTTTTAATTTTTTTGTATTTTAGGGATCTTTTTGGATTTTTATGGCATTTAGTGTTTTTTGGGATGTTGTGGGTATTAGTTTTTTTAGGGTTATAATGGGGTTTTAAGGTTTTTTTTGTTTTTTATAGTTTTAAATGATTTTAGGTTGTTAATGTTTTCTTAAATATTTTCGGGGTTATTAGGGTTTTTCACATTTTAAGTGATTTTTGGGGATTTTATAGGTTTTTATGTAGTTTTTGTTCTTTGGGATTTTGAGGGTTTTGAGGTTTTTTAAAGTATTTTTCGGTTTTTAGGTTTTTTGGTGCTCTAATGGTTTTAATGGTTTTTTAAAGTTCTTAATGATTTTAGAGGATTAAAGTGTTATTAGAGTTTTTAGTGATTTTTGGGGGTTTTATGGGATTTTAGGATCTCTACTGATTTTGGGGTTTTTATGGGTTTTTAGGATCTCTAGAAGATTTAGGACTATTTTGTTCCATAGAGGTTGTTTAAGAATAATAATACACATCTTCCTTAATTCCATGGGGAAGAAGAAGACTAATAGTAGATAATTAAGACCCATAACTAGCACCAACTCCATCCTTATCCTTCAAATCAAATAGTGGACCAGATCCAATGGATTACTTCAGCACATAAAAAGGTTATGCATAAAGGACCACAAACACACCATCTTAACCCACAGATTCAAGGCATGAATAAAGAGATACCACTTACGGACTACTTGGGGACCAAATAGGACCCACATAAAAACTTCCATAACACAGAAAAAACAATATGCATCCAACATTTTCCACACACTAGAGGATAGAATAAGGTAATTAGTAGTCTTTCACGCTTCAGAAGAAGGGCCAACTACCAGGTAAAAACCAGAACCCACACCTACATGGGATATTTTCTATGATAAGTAGTTAAATAAATTACGTGTATGAAGAAAAACATTATTTCTAGTAGTTTAAACCAATGTAGAAGGAACCTCTATAATTGGATCCATGGAGGAGGGTAATCCCAAAAATTTAAATCTAACCACTATAGAGAAATCATACCTTCAATAATAGGAGGCAGCATTGGTAGCAAACATCATCTTCTCAAAAACATGAGAAGGAAGTTTACCATTATGACCTGAAGTGGTAACCCTAAATGATTTATTTTTTCTATAAGAGTAATTCTTTATAGAAACATTATTCCAACCCGAATTAGACTCATCCATCAGATTTTTAGTCTTTTTTTGTTTTAGGTGTTTTTAGTGTTGTTAGCTTTTAAGTATTTCTTAACGGTTTTAACGATTTTAAGTGTTTTTTAAAATTTTATTTATTTTATTTCATTTTTGGGTTTTTATATTTTTTGGTTAATTATGGATTTTAAAATTGTTAGGGTTTTATAGGGTTTTTAGTATTTTTATCGATTTTTTTGGGTTTTTAGGATTTTTAAATTTTTAGGTGTTTTATGATTTTTAGAGTTTTTTCCATTTTTAGGGGTTTAAAGTGTTTTTTATTTTTTAGAGGTTTTTATGCCTTTTATATATTTTTAATGTTTTAGGGGGTTTATGTCCTTAAGTATTTCTTATGGTATTTAGAAATTTTAGGTTTTAAGGGTGTTTTTTGTTTTTATGTTTTTAATGGTTTCTTATATTTTATCAGGGCTTTTAGGATTTTAGGTTTTTAGGGTTTTTTTTGATTTTTAGGGGATTTAAGGTTTTTGTTGATTTTTTTATTTTAGGGTTTTTTTTTTGTTTTTTAGTGGTTTTATGTTTTTTTACATTTTCAAAAAAATTTAGGCCTATAAATTGTTTTCATATTTTTCGTTGTTTTTATGGGTTTTATGGTTTTTTATAATATTTTTTAGTCTTGTATGGTTTTTAGGGATTTAAGTATTTTAAGGGATTTTATAATTTTTAGAATTTTTAGGGGTTATAAGTGTATTTAGTTTTATAATGTTTTATTATGGTTATTAGGGTTTTTATGTTTTTTGGGATTATTATATGCTTTTTTATTTTTATGGGTTTTTTGGGTTTTATGGATTTGGAAGGTTTATTTCATTTTCTTTGGGGTTTTGGGTTTTTTGAGTTTTTTATGGGTTTTTGTGTTTTTTTAAATTTTTAGGGGTTTACATGGTCTTTATTATTATTAACAGTTTTTAGGGGTTTTTTGTATTTTTAGTGTTGTTTAGGGAGTTTAGTAGTTTTTATTGTTATAGGGTTTAATTGTTTTTAATTTTTTTAGGGAATTGATCGGTTTTAGGTGTTTTAAGGATTTTAAGTGTTTTTATGTTTTTAGAGTTTTCTTAGGGAATTTTCAGGATTTTTAAGGATTTTTACATTTTAAGGCATTTTATGTATTTTTTTTATTTTTTATGGTTTTTTGGGATTTCGATGGGTTTTACGGTTTTTATTGGTTTTATGGTTGTTATATTTTTTTTGGGTTTTATATTTTTTTTGTTTTTATTTTTTTATGATTTTTGTGTTTTTATCATTTTTAGCAATTTTGGGATAATAATTTTTTTAGGATTTATATTGGTTTTTAGGGTCATTATTGGTTTTAGGGTATTTTTAGGTTTTTAGGGGATTTGTGGTTTTTAGGGTTTTAGGGGTTTTTAGTTATTTCAGGGGTTTTAAGAATTTTTAGGTATATAATTTTTTAATAGGGTTTTATTTGTGGTTTTTGGGTTTTTATGTTTTTTTGGCTTTTTGGGACTTTTTTTTTGATTTTTATATGTTTTAGGGTTTTAAGGTATTTTTAGGTTATTTAGGTTTTCTTGTGTATTTTTACAGTATGTACTGTTTTAGAGTTTTTTTTAAGTTTTATGGATTTATTGGGGATTTTATATTTTTCTAGGTTTAATTGGATTTGATTGTTTTTACTATTTTTTAGGTTTTTTATGGACTGTATCGATTTCTTGTGTTTTTATCATTATTTAGATTCTTTAGTGGGTTTATGTTTTTTTAGTTTGGTAATATTTTTTTATGGTTTTTCAATGTTTTTACGGTTTTATTGATTTATTTGTGTTTTTGGATTTTTAGGGTTTTGTTGGGGTTTTAGGGTTTGTTGGGTTTTTGCGAGTTTCTTTGGAGTTATTTAGGGTTTTCATGTTTTAACGTTTTTTTATGGTTTTAATGTATTTAAATATTTATTTATTAATTAGTGGTTTTTAGGTTTTTTATTTGTTTTTATCGATTTTAATGGTTTCATAGGGGTTTTATGGTCTTTACGGGTTTTAGAGACTTTTATGGTTTTTAACAATTTAAAGGTTTTTTGAGGTTTTATGGGTATTTAGTTTCTAAGGGTTTCTTTCGTGTTTTTATGGTTTTTATGGTTTTTCGTTTTTTTACATTTTTAGGGATTTTTAGGGAGTTGTTATGATATCATGGTTTTTAGGGATTTTAGGGATTTTGAGGGTTGTTGGGGTTTTTAAGTATTTTAGGGTTTTTAGCGATTTTTAGGTTTTTAGGGGTTTTAGTGTTTTTTTTGGTTTTTTCGTTTTCATAATAGTTTTCAGTTTTTTCAGTGTTTTTTAATTTTTATGTATTTTTTATATTTTAATTATTTGATTGGTATTTACAGATTTGAGGGTTTTTGTGCTTTTCCAGGAATATCGGGGTTTTATGGTTCATTGGATTTTTATGGTTAATTTTTATTTTCTTGCAGTTTAAAGGATTCTTAGTGTATTTTATCATTTTTATAAATTTAAATGGTTTTTAGAGTTTTTATTATTTTTCTATGGGTTTTATAGGTTTTAAGGTTTTTAAAGGGTTTTAGCAATTTTTATGGTTTTTCGTGTTTTTATTGTTTTTAGACATTTACAGGGTTTTTTTTTTGTTTTTTAGGAGGGTTAAGTGATTTTAGGTTTTTAATGTTTTCTTAGGGGTTTTTGGTGTTATTTTGGTTTTTTATCTTTCTTTGTATTTTTAGGTGTTTTTAGGATATTTATTGTTTTTAGGGTTTTTAGGAATTTTGAGGGATTTTGGGGTTTTTTGTTTTATTTTTGGTTTTTTGTGGATTTATTGAGTTTTTAATGGTTTTAATTTTATTTGATTTTTCAATGCCTTTGGGGTTTAATGATTATTTAGAGTTCTTAGTGGGTTTTTTGTTTTTTTATCAATTATTATATGTTTTAAGGGTTTTTAGCATTTTTATGGGTTTTTATGATTTAATGGGTTTTATCAATTTTTATATTTTTAGGGGATTTATGTGTTTTTAGTTCTTTGAGGTTTCAATAGGTTTTTAGGGGTTTTAGGTTTTTATTTATTTTTTAGGATTTTTGGGATTTTGATGGTTCTAATGTTTTGTAATGTTTTTATGGGTTTTTTGGGTTTGTGGGCCTTTTTGAGTTTTTAGGGGTTTAATGGTTTATGGATTTTTTTTTTATCATTTTTAGGGATTAAAAGGGGTTTTATAGTTTTTAATGGGGTTTTCAGGTTTTATGGGTTCTTATGGGTTTTTAGTTATTTTGAGGTTTTTAGGGTTTTTGTGGTTTCTTTGGGGTTTTTGGGGTTTTTAGCATTTTTTAGGTTTTTAAGGGTTTTAAGTGTTTATAGTTTTTTAAGGTTTTATTTTGGTTTTCTTAGTATTTAATGCGTTTTTACATATTTTTGGGGTGTTAAGAGTTTTTTATGATTTTTATGGTTTTAAGGGTTTTCCAGTTATTTTGATGGATTTTAGTGTTTTATGATTTTTAGCGTTTTTATGTTTTTTGGGATTTAAGTATTTTTTGGTTTTTATGGTTTTCTAATTGATTTTCATGGTTTATATGTTTTTTTGTTTTTTGGGTTTTCATGGGTTTTTTGGATATTTATTTTTTAGGGATTTTATTGATTTTGTGGGGTTTTAGGGTTTTCTGGTTTTTATGGGGTTTTAGGGTTTTTTTGAGTTTTAGGGTTTCAAATGTTTTTAATAGATTTTCACATTTTTAGGTGTTTAAAGTGATTTTAAATATTTTGTGGTTTTTTGGGGTTTTATGGGTTTCCAAGGGTTTTAAGGTTTTTAGGCGTCTTTACGATTTTTAGGTGTTTTAGGGTTTTTAGGATTTTGAACAATTTTAGGATTTTTTGGATTTCACTATTTTTTGGTTTTAAGGTTTTATTTGGGGTTTTCTGGGAGTTTATTTTTTGGGGTTTGTAGATATTTTTATGGATTTTTTAATGTTGTTACATGATTTTAGGAGTTTTAAGGATTTTGTGGGTTTTTACAATTTTATAGTATTTTTAGAGATTTTTGGTTTTTTTGTGTTTTTTGGGTTTTCTCTGACTTTTTAGGGTTTTGAGGTTTTTAGAGTTTTCAATTATTTAAGATTTTAAAATTTTTTTAGAGTTTTTAGTGATTTTTTAACAAATTATGGTGTTTAGGGATTTACAGTTTTTAGGAGTTTTATGGTTTTAATGGCATTCTAAGGGATTTAGTGTAGTTTAGTGATTCTTAGGATTTTTACCTTTTTTTGTTTTTTCTTGGGTGTTAAGGCTGTTTATGTTTTTACGATTTTCATGTGGGGTTTTTAAAAGTTTTAGGGTCACTTGCCTTTTTATGGACTCTATCGATTTTCTGGGATTGTTTTCATTTTTATGTGTTTTAGGTATTTTGAGAGTTTTTAGGGTTATTATCATTTTTAGGGTTTCTAGTGGTGGTAATTTTTTTTATATTTTTGTTCTTTTCTTGAGTTTTTTTATGTTTTGTCGGTTTTTTTGGATTTAGGGATTTTTAGGGATTTTTTAAGAATTTTATGGGTTTTTATGGTCTTTAGAGATTTTTTGGGTTCTTAGGGGTTTGATTTTTTTTGGTTTGTATAGTTTTTTGAGGTTTTAATGTATTTAAAGAGATTTTAGTGTATTTGAACAATTTTAGGAGTTCAAATGGTTTTTTAGAGTTTTTATTAATTTGTATGTTTTTAGTGTTTTTTATGTTTTTAGGGGGGTTTATCGTTTTTAGTGTTTTTTGGTTTGGTTATGGTTTTAAAAATTTTAGGTTTTTAGGGGTTTAAGTGTGTTTCGGGTTTTAAGGATTTCATTGGGGGTTTGAAGAGTTTAATGGTATTTTATGTTTTAGTTGTCTGTTATTATTTTAATGTTTTTTATGTTTTTAATGTTTTTTATTGTTATTATGGGTTTTTAGGGGTTTTTGGGTTTTTTTGGCTGTTAGGGTTTTTTTGGGTGTTAGGGTTTTTTTAAGTATTTAGGGTTTTAAATGTATTTAGAGTTTTTAAAAATTAGTTTGGGTTTAAATATTTTTTTTTTATTTTTAGTGATATTAATGGGATTTTTTGAGTTTTTATGTTTTCAAAGGTTTTTACGAAGTTTTATGGTTTTTATGGTCTTTTTTTGCTACCTGGGTTTTTAGCATATTTTAGGTATGTTTGGGGGTTTTCAGTTTTGGTAGGTTTTAATTTTTGCTGGGTTTTTGAGGGGTTTTTATGTTTTATTGTAATTCATGGTATTTTTAATGGTTTTTATGGTTTTTAGGGATTTTTAGGGGTTTTAAGGGTTTATCGAGATTTTATTGTTTTTTAGGTTTTTTGGGGTGTCAACATCTTTTAGGATTTTAGGGATTTTAAGTGATTTTATGTTTTTTTATTATTTCTTAGGTTTTTTAGGTTTTTTTACATTTTGAGGGATTTTAGGTATTTTTAAGATTTTGATGGTTCTTAAAGTATTTTGGATTTTTATGATTTGCAGGGCTTTTTAGGTTCTTTGGGATTTTTGGGGTTTTAGCGTTTTTCAGGTTTTTATGGGTTCAAATTATTTTTATGTTTTAATGTTTTCAAAGGGGTTATAAAGATTTTTTGGGATTTTAATGTTTTTAAATATTTTTATCGAATTATTACGATTTTTATAGGTTTTAGGGTTTTATGGAATTTGAGGGTATTTAGGGTTTTATAGGATTTAAACAGTATTTTTGGTTTTTTGGGGGTTTAGGGGGTTTTTTGGAGTTTTTATGGGCTTTATTGTTTTTTAACATTTTTATGAGTTTATTGGGTTTTAAGAGTCTTTAGTCATTTTTTATTTTTAGGGGGTTTAGGGTTTTTTTATGTTTTAGGTATTTTTATGATTTTTAGGTTTTTTTTGGATATTTATTTAGTTTTTCATTTTTAATTTTTTTTGTGGGGGGGGGGGGTACGTGTGTTTTTGGTTTTTAATGTTTTAGGAGGGTTTTTGAGGGGTTTAGGGTATTAATTTTTTTTTTCAGATTTTAAATATTTTTTATGATTTAATGGGTTTTTAGTTTTTTTTACTTTTTTGGTGTTTTTTGGGTTTTTTGGGGGTTTTAGAGTTTTATGTTATTTTTGGTTTTTTGGGTTTTCCTGAGTTTTTAGTGGATTTATGGTTTTTAGAGCATTTTATCATTTTTTGAGATTTAAAGTGTTTTATGATTTTTTACTGTGTTTTTAAGTTTTTATGGGGTTTTATGGTTTTTTACAATTCTTAGCAATTTTTATGTTTTTAGGGTTTTTAAGAGTTTCAGAATTTTGTGGTTTTTTTAGGTTTTATGTTTATTTAGTATTTTAACTTATTTATAGGGGTTTTCAAGATTTTTAGGGTTTTTTGTTTTAAAATATATTTAGAATTTTTTAAACAATATTATAGTTTTTTTAGTTTTTAGTGATTTTAAGGGTTTTAGGGATTCTAGGGATTTATGTTTTTTTGGTTTTAGGGTTTTTTTGAGTTGTTAGAGTTTAAAATGGGTTTTTACTTTTTTAATGTTTTTACAAGACTAAGGTGTTTTAGGATTTTTAGTGGTTTTTAGGGTTTTTAGCATTTTTTTGTTTTATAGGATTTATGTTTTCTTAGTTTATTAAGGTTTTATTTTGGATTTTCAGGGAATTTTTGGGTTTTTACGTTTGTTGGGTATTGTAACGCCAATTTGGGTTTCTAATTATTTTTAGGGTATTTAAGGATTTTGATTGATTTAAGGGTCTTTTTAATATTTTTAGGGTTTTTAGTATTTTTAGGGGTTTTAAGTGTTTTTTATGGTTTTTAAATATTTATTATGGGTTTTCAGGGTATTTAGGGTATTTTATGTTTTTAGTGATTTTTTGGATTTTTAAGGATTTTTATAGTTTATAGGGGTTTATGGATTTTGAGAGTGTTTAGGGGTGTTTATGGTTTTTAGGGTTCTTATGGATTTTTAGATTTGTTTTATAACTTTTAGGTGATTAAAGGGGTTTTAGAGTTTTTTTGTGATATTTAATTACTTTTAGGCATTTCAATGTTTTTATGAGGATTTAGGGTTTTTAGGTGTATTTTGGTTTTATGATTTTAAGAATCATTTGGGTTTTGAGGGTTTTTAACATTTTTTGGGTTTTATGGTTTCCTTAGAGGTTTTCATGGTTATTATTATTTTTTACACTTTTAGGTCATTTTTAACATTTTTATAGTTTTACGGTTTTTTGTGGTTTTGAGAGTTTTAGGGATTTTATGGTTTTTAGTTTTTTTTGGAATTTTCTATTTTTAGGATTTTTGAAGTATTTTAGGCTTTTATGGGTTGTAATAGATTTTTAACATTTTTGGGGTTTAAAGGGGTTTTAGAGGTTATTTTTGGGTTTTTAGTCTTCTAATGGGATTTTTGTGTATTTTAATGTTTTAGGAAGTTTTATTGTTTTGGGGGCTCTTTAGAGGGATTTGTACTTTTTAAGGATTCTTAAGGTTTTTTGTGTTTTTATGTTTTTAGGGGTTTAAAGTTTTTTTAGGTTTTAAATTTTTTCATTTGTTATTTCAATGATTACAGGGTTTTTGTGTTCTTAGGTAGTTTTAGGGGTTTTAAGTAATTATATTTTTTTTAGGGTTTTTAGGGATTTTTATGGTATTTAGGTTTTTTTAGGTTTTATATTTTTAGAGGTTTTATCGTTTTTAGGTTTTTTATAGGTTTTATGTTCTTTTAGGTTTTTAGGGTTTCTTAGGGGTTTTCAAGGTTTTATAGGTTTTATGTTTTTTTATATTTAGTGTGTTTTAGGATTTTCATGGTTTAAGGGTTATTTATTTTTAGGGGTTTCAATGGTTTTTTTGGTATTTTTGTGTTTTAGTGGGTTTTTTGAGGTTTTTTAGGATCTTTAAGGGTTTTTTTTGAGTTTATTAACATTTTAGGGGTTTAATGGATCTTTATAGTTTTTATTTCTTTTCTAATATTTCATTGCTTTTTAGGATTATATATGGTTTATAAGGGTTTCATGGATTTTAGGGGTTTTTATATTTTTTAGTGTTTTTAGAGTTTAAGGATTTTTTAGGTTTTTAGGGTGTAATGTATTTTTATGTTTTTATCATTGCAAAGGTTTTTCTTGAATTTTATGGTTTTTTATATTTTATTTATATTTAAGGATTATTTAGGATTTTTATGGTTTTTCTGGGATTTTAGGGATATTGAGGGTATTTTTGTTATTTTGGGGTTTTTTGGGTTTTAACCATTTTTATATTTTTATGTGTTTTATGTATTTTAAGGTTGTTGTGGTTTTCATAGGGGTTTTAGGGGTTTTATGGTTTTTTATGTTTTTAGGGGTGTTTAAGGGATTTTTTGTAATTTTACTAGGTTTTCGAGTTTTTAGGGATTTTGAGGGTTTTTAGGATTTTTGAGGTTTTGGGTTTTTTATTTGGTTTTAGACTATTTGGGTTATTTTTTTATTTTTTAGGTGTTTAAGGGGTTTTAGAGTTTTCTAATGTTTTTAGGGGTTTAATTTTTTTTTGTGTATTAAGTGTGATTTTATTATTATTATGGGGTTTTAGGGTTTTAAATGTTTTATGGATTTTTCATAATTTTAGTGTTTTTAGGCTGTTTATGGGTTTTTAGGTTTTTTATAGGTATTTTATGTGCTTTTTGGTTATTTATTTTTAGGTTTTTTTACGGTTATTTTTTTAAGGGTTTTTAGGGTTTTAGGGATTTTTAATTTTTTTACAATTTTTAGGGTTTTTTAATCTCTAGATTTGTTTTGTATTTTGGCGATTTTTTTGTTTTTTAGTGTTTTTAATAATATTCAGAGTTTTTTCATATCTGTAGGGTTTTAAAGGGGGTTTATTGTTTTCTATTTTTTATAGGTTCCATGGGTGTTTATGGTTTTTATGTTTTTATGTTTTTTATGGTTTTTAGCGTCTATAGGGATTTTAGGGTATTAGGGTTTTTATCATTTGTAGGTTTTCAGGGTATTTAAGTTATTTTAGTTTTTTGTTTTTTCTGATTTTCAACTTTTTTTGATAGTCATTAGGGGTGTTTACATTTTTTAGATATTTTAGTGATTATTATTGATTTATATGGGTTTTTAGGTTTTCCAAGGATTTTTTTTGTTTTTATGGGTTTTTAGGTTTTTATGGTTTTAATTGTTTTTTTTTTCATTTTTTCATTTTTTAATGTTTTTATCATTTATTGTGGTTTAAGGTTTTTTTTGAGTTTTTAGACTATTTTTCAGGTTTGTATAGGTTTTATAGTTTTTGAGGTTTTTATGGATTTTATAGTTTTAGGGGCTTTATGATTTTTTTGGTTTTTATCTTTTTTTAGGTTTTTAGTGGTATTATGTGGTATATGTTTTACGGCTTTCATAGGGAGTTTTCAAGGTTTTAAGTGTTTTTTATAGTTTTGGGATTTTATGTATTTTTAAGGATTTTAATGGGTTTTAGGTTTTTAGGGATTTAAGGGTTTTACTGTTTTAGGGTTCTATGAGTTTTTTGGGTTTTCATGTTTTTTGAAGTTTTATAAACGTTATTGTTGGTTTAATGGGTTTATATAATTTTTATAAGTTTTTAGTATTTTTATTGGGTGTTATGGTTTTTATGGTATTTAGTTGTTTTATTGTTTTAATGTTTTAGGCGTTCTATGATGTTTTTGTGTATTATATTTTTACGGGGTTTATGGGTTTTTAGTTATATTGGAGTTTTCTTCTGTTTTTGTAAGGTTTGTTTGGGTTTTTATTTATTTATGGATTTTAAATGATTTTTAGGGTTTTTAAGGTTTTTGGGGATTTTGATGGTTTTTAGGGTATTTATGATATTTTTGGGTTTTTAAGGTTTTTTATATTATTTAGGGATTCATTGTTTTTAAAGTTTTTAACTTTTTGGGGGTTTAGTGGGTGTTTATATATTTTTAGTTATTTTTTAGGGTTTTTAAATGTTTTTATTGGTTTTATAGTTCTTAGGGTGTTTAAGTTCTTTTAGGGTTTATGTTCTTTTCTATTTTTAGGTTGTTCATGGGTTTTAAGTGTTTTAGTGTTTTAAGGTTTTCTTGTAAAATTCAAGGTATTGTGGGAATTTTGTTTTTTAGGGATTTTTATGGGGTTTTATGGGTTTTAGGGTTTTTATGAATTTAGAGGGCATTATGGGTTCAATGTTTTTTGTGGGTTTTTAACATTTTTATGTGTCTTAGAGGTTTTATGTGTTTTTTGGTTTTAAAGGTTTCCTTTTTGTTTTTCAGAGTTTTAGGTGTGTTTATGTTTTTATAGATTTTTTCGGTTTTTATTTTTCTATTGTTTTGGGGATTTTGAGGGGGTTTTAGGTTTTTTTTATTTTTTAGGGTTTAAAGGATGTTTTTGTGTTATGGAGTGTTTATGGTTATTAAGTGATTTTAAACGTTTCAGAGGTTTAAGGGGTTTTGAGAGTTTTTGTGATTTTTTGAGTTTTAATGGTTTTCAGGGGTTTTATGGTTTTAGGGATTCTTAGAGTTTTTATTGGTTAATTATTTTTCGGGTTTTACTGGTTTTTAGGTTTTAGGATTTTTAGGGTCTTTTAGGGGTTTTAACAATTTTCAGGTTTTTTTGTGGTTTTATGAGTTTTGAATTTTTAATATTTTCTTTAGGGTTTTAATATTTTTTATGGTTTAAGAGTTTTTACATTTTAAGAAATTTTTTGGGATTTCTGATGATTTTATGTGTTTTTAGGTGGGTTTTGGGATTTTAAGTGTTGTTTGGGGGTTTTAGGGTTTTTCAATTTTTTTCACTTTTTTATCTTTTTAGTAGTTTAGGTGTTTTTTAGTTTTTAAGGTTTTTAGGGGTTTTCATGGTTCTTAGGTTCATTTATGGTTATTATGGATTTTTATGCTTTTTTTGGATTTTTAATGTTTTAGGGTTTTTATGAATTAGGAAGATTTTTTGTGATTTTTAGGGTAGATAGGGATTTTTTTGGTTTTTTGGGTTTTTATGATTATTTTATCATTTTTTTGGTTTAAAGGTTTCTTATATTATTTAAAATATTTTTAAAATTTAAATGGTTTTATATTTTTTATTTTTTTAAAGAGTTTATGGGTTTTATGTTTTTTTAATGGTGTTATCAATTTTTATGGAATTTAGGGCTTTTAGGGTTTTTAGGATTTTTACCATTTTTTATGTTTTTAGGGGGTTTAAGTTTTTTTAGTTATTTTTTTTTTCATATTTTTTTAGGGGTTTTTCTTTTTTTAAGTATTTTTAGGTATTTTTGGTAGTTTAGGGATTTTAAGGACTCTGAGGGATTTAGTGTTCTTATGTTATTTTTGGATTTTTATAATTTTTTGGAGATTTTTGGGGTTTTAATTATTTAGTGTTTTTTAAAAAACATTAAGGGTTTAATGGTTGTTTATATTTTTTAGTTGGTTTCAGGTTTGTCACCGATTTTTTTTTTGTTTTAAGTGATCTTAGTGTTTTTTAGGGTTTTAGAGTTTTTTATGTTTTTAGGGGTTTTATGTTTTTTTAGGGTTTTTGAGGTTTTCCTAGGGTTTGTTTTGGGTTTTTAGTGTAATGTTCTTTATATTTTTATAGATTTTTTGGTTTTTTATGTTTTTTATGTTTTTTGGGGTTATGAGTGTTTTAATTCTTTTTAGGGTTTTTTTGAGTTCTTTGGGGTTTTTGGGTTTTTGGGGTCATTGTTGATTTTTTTGGCGCTTTAAGGTTTTTATATTTTTAAAACATTTATATGCGTTAAATGTTATTTTAGTGATTTCAATGAGATTTTTGGTTTTTAGGTGTTCTAATGATTAATAAGGTTTTTAGGGGTTTTGTTGTTTTCTGAGGTTTTTTTGGTTTTTAGGGTTTTTAGCATTTTTAGCCTTTTAGGGTTCATAACTGTTTTTAGGTTTTCTAGATTTTTTATTTCTTTTTTGGGATTTAAGATGTTTTTTATATATTTAGGAATTTTTAGTTCTTTTTTTATTATTTTAATGTATTTTTGGGTTTTCAATGAATTTGATGGATTTTAGAATTTTATGGTTTTTAACAATTTAATTTTTTAGGGGTTTTAAGTATATTTAGGGTTTTAATGTTTTATTAGGGAATTTTATTGTTTTCATGGTTTTTATGTTTTTATATATTTTTATGGATTTTTAGGATTTTTATATTTTTAGGGATTTTTAGGATTTTCTGGGATTTTCGGGTTTTAATGGGCTTTAGGGATTTCTGGTTTTTATGTGGTTTAAGAGTTTTTTTGAATTTTTTAGGATTTCTAATTTATTTAGAGTTTCTAAATTTAACGGTGTTTAATGGGTATCTAGATATATAATTGTTTTTAGGGGTTTAAGGGTTTTTACGGTTTTAAGGGTTTTCGGTGTTTTGTGGGTTTTTAAGGGTTTTTGGGTTTTTTTTGAAGTTTTGATCAATTATAGGTTTTTTTGGATGTTTTTATATTTGAAGTTTTTATTTGGATGTTTTTCAGGGTTTTTATGTTTGTTAATATTTTTAAATATTTTTATGGGTTTTTAATACTTTTATGGGTTTTAGGGGTTTTAGGGATGTTGATGGTTTTTATGGGTTTTTAGTTTTTTCAAGGATTTATGTTTTTTTTCGGGTTTTAGGAATTTTTTTGAGTTTTTAGGGTTTTAAAGGTTTTTAGTGTTTTTATTGAATTTAGGGGTTGAAAAGGTTTTTAGATTTTTTAGTTATTTTTTACATTTTATGGGGTTTTGGGGTTTTTACGATCTTTACGAGTTTTTATGGTGTTTAGTGGATTTTTAGAGATTTTACGGTCTTTTAGAGATTTTTAGGGTTTTTATATTTTTTTAGGTTTTCCAAGGGTGTTAAGTGTTTTTAGGTTTTTAAGGTCTTCATATAGTTTTTCATAGGTTTTACGGTATTTTATGTTTTTATATACTTTAGGGATTTTTTAGGATTGTTTGAATTTTCATGCAGTTTAGGTATTTTAATGGTTTCAGGGTTATTAGCATTTTTAGGTTTTTTAGGGTTACCAAGTGTTTTTATTTTTTTAGGATTTTCATAGGGGTTTTCAGGATTTTCAGGGTTTTTTTTGTTTTTATCGATTTTTAGGTCTTTTTTATGATTTTTATGGTCTAGTATGGTCTTTAGGTATTTTTAGGATTTTTATGGTTTTTTAGATTGTATATTTTTTTGGAGGATTTAATGTATTTAAATGGTTTTTAGTGTTTTTTTAATGTTTATAGACGTTTGAAAGGTTTTTAGAGTTTTAAGTGGTTTTTTTTTGGGTTTTATGGGGGTTTAGTGTTTTTTATGGTTTTTAGGTGGTGTTTACAGTATTTAGGGTTTTAATGGTTTGTTATAGTTATTAACATTTTTAGGGTTTAAGGGGTTTATGTTTTTTAGGGTTTTAATGTTTTCTAAGGGGTTGTTATGGGTTGTAGGGGTTTTATGTTTTTTAATATTTATTAGTATTTTTATGTTTTAGGGGGTTTTAAGGTTATTAGGTGTTTTTAGGTGTTTTAGGTTTTTTGGAGGGGAGGTCTGGGATTTTATGGTTTTAATGGTTTTCATATTTTTATAATGTTTGAATCGGTTTAAATGGTTTTTAGAGTTTTTAGTGGTGTTTTTGAAATTTTATGTGTTTTTAATGTTCTAAATGTTTTTATGGGGTTTTATGGTTTTACGGTATTTTTAGGTTATTAGGATTCTTATAATTTTTTAGTTATTTAGGTTTCTTAATTATTATTAAGTAATTAATTTTTCCCAAGGGTTTTAGGGTTTTTTAGTTTTTCATGTTTTTAGGGATTTTATGTCTTTTCATGTTTTTAATGTTTATTGTAACACCCCAGGTAAATAAAGAATATGACATTTTCATATTTATCTATATTTGTGAATAAAATATTAATATGACTTTAAAGGGGATGCTATGATCGTTGGCGTACCCAAAACGCAACAACGAGTTTCTTGGGAATCATACGTTGCACTCTAATAATAAAATAATATTATTTTAAATGGTAGTTAAAATATAGCCATTGTAATGGCGGGAATGGATAGAAATAACTAAAATATGATTATATATGTTTTTAAATGTTTTTACATTTATCCAATAAAAGATAAAGGCATCAAATACGGAAAGAATTCAATTTTAGGCGTATATGCCCTAGTTTGCACTAAAGGTTCACTTATCGCCTTTTGATGGCGAATCATCATTAAATATAGTTTGGTTCACTCATAAACATTCTTTTGGACCAAATAAAACTCTTATTAAGAATCGGGACATCAAAATTTACTTTGTGTAAATTTTTGGTATCTTTCTGATAAAGTTCATTTTTTAATGAATAGTTTAAAATGTTGTATTTTAATTCAAAACCTCTTTTTAATCTAATTTATTTATATGATTAGATTATCTTATGAATTGGTTTTAAAGTGAAATTAGAATATATTTTTACCATTAAATCCAATAGTGGTCGTTGGAATTAATTTCACTTTGAAATCAGACTTAAACCAGTGTCAATCTTATGATACTTATTGTTTCATAAAAACACGCTATTTGCTCTGACAGCAGGAATTAATTATTAAATTAATTAATGTGACTTATATGTTTTTAATTTTGTAAAATAGACTTCATTTTTTAATTCGGAATATCAAATATAGCTTAGGGTGAATATTTGGGATTTTTCTAAAAAACATCAATTTTTGATGAATAGTGACACCACTAAGTTGTACTTATAAAAACTGATTTTTCCGTTTAAATGAAAATTTTCCATCTTTGTGTTTTGATTTTAAAAAATCCGACATACATGGTTTTCATTAAGAAGTAAAATGTGGTTCAATGAGATAAAAATAATTTTTTGGTGAATAGTAACTTATTAAGTTTTTAATCGCGATTAGAGGTAATTAGTGTAGTTTAAGGTAAAAATAATGTTTTAATAATATGAAATGAACTTGACACATGTCCTAACCTCATTGGATGTGTAATGGCCGACCAAGACAAGCCATGGGTCAACTTGGGGACCCCATGGAGCCGCCTTGGTTGGGAAATGACATAAATAACTTTTTATTTAATGTAAAAGTAAAAATGACACAAACATGATATGTTTTACTAAAACAATTTTGAAGTGGGGTTATACAAGTCAGATTTTTTATTATAAATATTAATTCGAAATCTAAAACAATTTCCTACATCATAGTAATTTTTTTATAATTTTTAGACATTAAATAAATTAAATTATTTATGACATCATAATGATGCAGCGATGACATCATTATCTGACGATTTAAATAAAATGAGAAGATAATGTAAACTCTATGACCTACACTTGTCCAAAACATATTGGATGGGTGGATTTCGAACCCTTATCACCTTATCCACGAATTATATCAATGTGGGACCTTTTAAAACCGAAACACATTTTCAAATAAAGTAATATTTCTTACTTTCCAAAAGTACCCCTCCTCTCCTCTTATAAAAGGCCCCCACCTCTACCTCAATTCACACACTCCTCAAGCCTTTGGCTCGGCCAACCCCTTCCCAATTACTCTCTTCACATCCCTCTCCTCATCCTAGAGGATTCCCTTTGGGCAGAAACCTTTCAAAGGAAGCCTTTAGGCTCAAATCAAAAAGAGTTACACTTTTAAAGGTAATTCATTCTCTCATGTTCATTTGTTTTATTTTGATTCTCCAACCCCCTAAACTCTTTTTATTTACTTCTCTTGTAACAACACCATTATCTTCAATATAGTAGGATGTTGTTATAATAGTTATTCGAGCTACACTCTCACACAACTACATCAAATGGTTAAAGAACATACGGTTTCCGTGGATGGCAAAATTCTGCCTCCCGAAACGATGATTGTTCAATACTCATTTAACACCTTCAAACGTGGCCATTATGATGTCACTATTTTTATATATGATATATAATATGTTTATGTTTTCCTTAAGCTTCTGTTTTTTTTTCATTTTGGGCATACCTTTATGATTTCCATTATGGGTAAACGCGATATCTTCATTTAAGGAAGTGCGGACTACCGCCCCCTTAAAGTGATTTGATTCGTTAAAAACCATATGTGGGACGTATAAAGGATGGAACTATGATATTATATATGATATTATATGGGAATTATAATATACCTTTATATCATTATTATTCCATTCTATAAAATACGAAATAGAAATGAAAGTAGCGTTCATGCGTACGTACGGCTTACCGTCTCCATGAACGGTGCATTTCATTTCTTACCTCTAAATGATTATGTAATGTTATAAATGCATGAATGTACTGGATATATATATGAAATATATGATATCTAAATCATGAATAAAATTCTGGATATAATAAACATTTGGCCACACCAACAACATGTAATTGTAAGAAGTCCACTTTCGACTTAAGAACCAAATATCGACAAAACAAATATTATTAACTTAAATGATTAAATAATGTTTATGACATGGTAATAAGTGATATAAAAGGAATAATGAACTTGAAAAAGGTTCTTAAGGATGTATAAATTAACTCCAGTTTATTATTCAGGAGATTAAAGAACGATCGAGTCATGTCGGACCCGTGGTAATGGATCCTACTCCTCTCTTTCTTTTTAAGTACACACTTTTATGTCATTCCTTTTAAAGCTCATATTTCATGTTATTGGGGTGATCTTTATATTAAACTTACTGTAATTTTTATTTTCATGTTATGAGAGACCCTATTCTCTCTCATCAATCCATTTTTGAAGTTTGGAGTGGCGCCATTAGGCTGCCGAACTTTCGTAAGAGATCTAACCTCTCTCTCTCTTTTTAAGTACTCTCCTTTATGTCACTTCTTTTGAGCTCCTCTTTTTAATGTTGGGGGATGTTTTTTTTATATTCCTCTTGTTGTACATTGTATTTTAATGTGATGAGATACCCTATTTGATATCATCAATCCATATTCGTAAGTTTTATGTGGTGCCGTTAGGCTGCCGAGTTTTCGTAAGAGATTTTTCATCTCACTTTTATTCCCGTGAGATTTATGCTACATTCGCCACAAATTCCATTGAGTGGTGTATGTAATGCCCATTATTCTACTCTTTGTGTAATATAATATCGTTTATGAGTATTTACATCAATGATATATTTTCCTTCTTTCATGGGGTGTATGTTTTGAAAGATACCCAAGTCGGTAAGGGAACCTTTCACCCTCCTCTTTTTAATAGACTTCTTTTATTGGGTCTTTTAATTTACATATTGTTATGTTGAGAAATGTTCTCATATATCCTTATTGATGTAAATTATATGTCCAAGTTATGAGATACACTTTTTATCTCTCATCAACTCATTTTGATGAAATGCCGTTAGGCTGTCAAGGGAACTTTTTAACCCAATTTCGATTTCTTTGGGTTCAACATGTAGTCATTGAATATGTCATCCATTGAATATGTGTGAATGACTTTTTATTGTTTTACACTTAATATACACTTATATTGGGTGTATTTATATTTGTCACACATATTTTTTATATTGATTTGTCCTTAATTTAATGATACCTTATTTATAAGGGATTTCATCACATTTGACATTTCTATTGAGGGTTCATTGTTGTTATGCACCAATTCACTCTTATATGGTGTATATACTGTCCTTTGGTGTATTATATCATGAATAAATTTATTCTTTTGATATTATAAAGTTCTGAATAAATGTTATTCCTCAATTATTGTATTCAAGTGTCTCTAATTTTGGTAAAACCCCTTTAACCAAAATATCGTATTAAATGTTTTAATTATTTGTTATTATTAATATCCATGTTTTCAAAATGGTTTTAAGGATTTATTTATAGGGATATTAATGGATTAAAATTTTATTCTTCAAGGTGGTATGGGACACTTTGATTCAAAATCTCTTTATTAAATGTTTTAAATGGTTTTAGAAATGGTTTCTTTTTGAATGGATTCATTATTTCAATATACTAAAATGTTATATTGTGACTAAAATGTGGAAATGTTATGTTTCCTTTAGGCATTTTTTATGTGATACATTTATGTTATGGTTCTTGGGTATTGTTATGAAAATGGGTGGTTCCGTGATAAACTAAGGGCGGGTGAGCCCAATATAGCTCTTCAATGCATTGGGTAACGCGAAGGAGTGAACCATTAAGGTTTCTCCGAAGAGATTTAGGGAATATACTGTGATGGGTATTCCAAACGTAACCAAGAGGGTTACTCCCTATGTAAGAATGTTATGAATGCCTCAAGTTACCTTTATGTCTTATGTTTTCTAGGATTTATTCATGATTTGTTATGCCTATGTTTTATAGGTAAATTTTGATTTCATTCTAATGTATATATGAACTCATGTTTCCTTTCCATATTTTTTATAACTCTTACTGAGCTTTTTATGCTCATCCCAAGTTTTTGAAATGTTTTTCACAGGTCAAGGGAAAGGTACATGATGTGATGATAGTGTCAAGGATGTGTCAAGAAATAATCCGTGTTATATTTTAAATATGTTTCTATTGATGGGAAGAATGAATACTGTCTTTTATGAAACCACTTTGTTTAAATGTGGAATGTAATGCAAGTTTCATGATCTAATTCTCTAAAACTCTAAACCTGAAAAGATCCTCAATGTGTAATCTTGTAATAACTCAAGATTAAGTAAGGTTTAAGGCTGGGGCCTTATAGTTGGTATCAAAGGTCGGTTTAGATAACTTTAGAGTTTAGGGTATTCTCTAAGCACAAGTGACATTACAATAATGGTTAGGATTTCAGAAAGAGTCCTATTTTTAGATAAATTGAATGAGTAAGTATATCTTAGTGTTTATCTTCCTCATTAGTACATGATGGTTATGTTGATATACTCACACTGACCTTTTTGGTTTTAGTAAATAGCTGGATCTAGCAGGCACCAAAGTGACAACAGGTTTGAAGGAAACTGTGGTGGTTCTATGATTAAGATACTAGATAAAATGGGGGATTCAATGAGGAAACTCGTGGTTGTTCTAAACCAACTATCAAGGAGTCATGATCAACCACTTGAACCTTGGTATGATCTTTAATGAATCATGTACGAGATGACCAACCCATGTGGAAGTTCAGGTAATAATTATAAAGGTAACCATTAGTGTTTATATGATCCTTACTTTTGAGGTAATTATGGGTTATTATATGATATGCTGTAAAATGAAAGGCATGAGATAAAATTGAGGTTAAAATATGTTATGATCATTTTATATGATTTTATCTCTTCTTGGGTAATGATTTAAGAATTATATAGTTTTGGAAAAAGGACAACACGCAGACCGTGTGACAACTCGTTGCGTCGGACAAAGCTGCGGGAATCGAACCCACAACCAAAGTGCGACTGGTATTTATCGCCTTCCACTGGACTACGTGAAGTCCCTGGTTAGTTTGACTGATTCTTTTTTTTAAGAGTAAGTTGATTTTGGGTTATTTATTAAAATGATTAACCTATCATAGAGGATATGTGATTTGGTTAATTACTTTTCAATACGAGATTTTAGGAGCAACTGATGTTGTTTGGAGATAAATATTACGATTTAACTTGGAAGACTATGTGACTAAATCCTTCAAATATTTGGGTTTCCATATTAGTTTGGTTTACTTTGAAGTATATTATGGACAAATTGTTTATCGGATGGTCCTCGTTGAACTTTGGGTTTTGTTGGACAAATTTTGGAAATTAAGCATGGATTTTCTTTTTAATGGGTTATCCTTTTCTGGATTATCTGACCTTGTACTAAGCTTTTTGGTTTGGTTTTTGTTAAAGCCTAAAGACATGGGATGTATATAGTTCTCTTTTTTGGATTAGAATATTCTCTAGAAGTAGATTATAGTACTTTTAATATGAACAAGTCTCCCTAAATACATGTCTTGTGGAAAAAATATGAGTTTGATTAAGGATTCTAGTAAAAGTTGAAAGTCAACATGATAAGTGATTATGTTTCCTTATGAATAAATTCCTCAATAAAAAGTAACTTAAAACAAAAATGTTGTCTATTAACTTTTCCTAATGGGGAATCGAATACCGTTTAACCCATCACAAGTTTGTGATTTTCTTGTTGTTAACTTTCTCCTAAACATGTTTTCTATCACTCTCCATCAGAACATGACCCTATGTTTTCTCCTCCATGTCAATATTTTTCTACATGGAATCCTAGTATGGGTTAACTCGGGTGACCTTTGTACTTATCTTTCTTTATTTTAAAGTGACTGTTTTACCGACTCTTGTTCCGATTTGGGACTTTCAAGAATGTTTCCAAGCTCAATTTTAAAAATTGCGAGGACGCAATTCCCAAAAGGGGGGAAGGATGTAACACTCCAAGTAAATAAAGAATATGAAATTTTCATATTTATCCATATTTTTGAATAAAATATTAATATGACTTTACAGGTGACGCTATGCTCGATGGTGTACCCAACACGCAACAACGAGTTTCTTGGGAATCTTACATTGCACTCTAATAATAAAATAATATTATTTTAAATGGTAGTTAAGATGTAGTTGTTGTAATGGAGGGAATGGATAGACATAACTAAAAGATGATTATATATGTTTTTAATTGTTTTTACATTTATCCAATAAAATATAAAGGCATAAAATACGGAAAGAATTCAATTTTAGGCGTATATGCCCTAGTTTTCACTAAAGGTTCACTTATCGCCTTTTGATGGCGAACCATCATTAAATATAGTTTGGTTCACTCATAAACATTATTTTGGACCAAATAAAACTCTTATTAAGAATCAGGACATCAAAATTTACTTTGTGTAAATTTTTGGTATCTTTCCGATAAAGTTCATTTTTTAATGAATAGTGTAAAATGTTGTATTTTAATTCAAATCTCTTATTAATCTAATTTATTTATATTATTAGATTATCTTTTGAATTGTTTTTAAAGTGAAATTAGAATATATTTTTACCATTAAATCCAATAGTGGTCATGGAAAATAATTTCACTTTGAAATGAGACTTAAACCAGTGTCAATCTTTTGATACTTATTGTTTCATAAAAACACGCTATTTTCTCTGACAGCGGGAATTAATTATTAAATTAATTAATGTGACTTATATGTTTTTAATTTTGTAAAATAGACTTCATTTTTTAATTCAGAATATCAAATATAGCTCAGGGTGAATTTTTGGGATTTTTCTGAAAAACATCAATTTTTGATGAATAGTGACACCACTAAGTGGTACTTATGAAAACTGATTTTTCCGTTTAAATGAAATTTTTCCATATTTGTGTTTTGAATTTCAAAAATCCGACATATATGGTTTTCATTATGAAGTAAAATGTGGTTCAATGGGATAAAAATAATTTTTTGGTGAATAGTAACATATTAAGTTTTTAATCGCGATTAGAGGTAATTAGTGTAGTTTAAGGTAAAAATAATGTTTTAATAATATGAAATGAACATTACACAAGTTCTAACCTCATTGGATGTGTAATGGACGACCAAGACAAGCCATGGGTCATCTTGGGGACCCCATGGAGCCACTTTGATTGGGAAATGACATAAATAACTTTTTATTTAATGTAAAAGTAAAAATGTCACAAACATGATATGTTTTACTAAAACAATTATTAAGTGGGGTTATAAAAGTCAGATTTTTTATTATAAATATTAATTGGAATTCTAAAAAGATTTCCTACATCATAGTATTTTGTTTTATAATTTTTAGACATTAAATAAATTAAATTATTTATGACATCATAATGATGCAGCGATGACATCATTATTTGACGATTTAAATAAAATGAGAAGATAATGTAAAATATATGACCTAACCATGTCCAAAACTTTTTGGATGGGTGGATTTAGAACCCTTATAACCTTATCCACGAATTATATCAATGTGGGACCTTTTAAAAAAGAAAAACATTTTCAAATAAAGTAATATTTCTTACTTTCCAAAAGTGCCCCTCCTCTCCTCTTATAAAAGGCCCCCACCTCTACCTCAATTCACACACTCCTCAAGCCTTTGTCTCGGCCAACCCCTTACCATTTACTCTCTCCACATACATCTACTCATCCTAGAGGATTCCCTTTGGGCATAATCCTTTCAAAGGAAGCCTTTAGGCTCAAATCAAAAGGAGTTACACTTTTAAAGGTAATTCATTCTCTCATGTTCATTTGTTTTATTTTGCTTCTCCAACCCCCTAAACTCTTTTTATTTACTTCTCTTGTTACAAAACCAGTATCTTAAATATACTAGGATGTTTTTATAAGATTTATTCGAGATACACTCTCACAAAACTACATCAAATCGATAAAGAACATACGGTTTCCTTGGATGGCGAAATTCTGCCTCCCGAAACGATGATTGTTCAATACTCATTTAACACCTTCAAAGGTGGCCATTATGATGTAAATATTTTTATATATGATATATAATATGTTTATGTTTTCCTTAAGCTTCTGTTTTTTTTTAATTTTGGGCATACCTTTATGGTTTCCATTATGGGTAAACGCGATATCTTCATTTAAGGAAGTGCGGACTACCGCCCCCTCAAAGTGATTTGATTTGTTAAAAACCATATGTGGGACGTATAAAGGATGGAACTATGATATTATATATTATATTATACTGTAATTATAATATACCTTTATATCATTATTATTCCAATCTATCAAATACAAAATATAAATGAAAGTAGCGTTCATGCGTACGTACGGCTTACCGTCTCCATGAACGGTGCATTTCATTTCTTACCACTAAAAGATTATGTAATGTTATAAATGCATGCATGTACTGGATATATATATATATGAAATATATGATATCTACATCATGAATACAATTCTGGATATAATAAACATTTGGCCACACGAACAACATGTAATTGTAAGAAGTCCACTTTCGACTTAAGAACTATATATCGGCAAAACAAATATTATTAACTTAAAAGATTAAATAATGTTTATGACATGGTAATAAGTGATATAAAAGGAATAATGAACTTGAAAAAGGTTCTTTAGGAAGTATAAATTAACTCAAGTTTATTATTCCGGAGATTAAAGAACGATCGAGTCAAGTCGGACCCGAGGTAAGGGATCATACTCCTCTCTTTGTTTTTAAGTACACACTTTTATGTCATTCCTTTTAAAGCTCATATTTCTTGTTCTTGTGATGATATTTTATATTACAATTACTGTAATTTTTATGTTCATGTGATGAGAGACCCTATTCTCTCTCATCAATCCATTTTGGAAGTTTTGAGTGGCGCCGTTAGGCTGCCGAACTTTCGTAAAAGATCTAACCTCTCTCTTTCTTTTTAAGTACTCTCCTTTATGTCACTTCTTTTATGCTCATATTTGTAATGTTGGGGGATGTTCTTTTATATTCCTCTTGTTGTAAATTTTATTGTAATGTGATGAGATACCCTATTTGATCTCATCAATCCATATTCGGAAGTTTTATGTGGCGCCGTTAGGCTGCCGCGTTTTCGTAAGGGATTTTTCATCTCACTTTTATTCCCGTGAGATTTATGCTACATTTGCCACAAATTCCATTGAGTGGTGTATGTACTGCCCATTATTCTACTCTTTTTTTAATATACATTCGTTTATGAGTATTTACATCAATAATCTATTGTCCTTTTTTCATGGGGTGTGTGTTTTGAAAGATACCCAAGTCGGTAAGGTAACCTTTCACCCTCCTCTTTTTAAAACACTTCTTTTGTTGAGTCTTTTAATTTACATATTGTTATGTTGGGATATGTTCTCATATATCCTTATTGATGTAAATTGTTTGTCCAAGTGATGAGATACACTTTTTATCTCTCATCAACTCATTTTGATGTAATGTCGTTAGGCTGTCAAGGGAACTTTTTAACCCAATTTCGATTTCTTTGGGTTCAACATGTAGTCATTGAATATGTCATCCATGGAATATGTGTGAAGAAACTTTTATTGTTTTACACTTAATATCCACTTATATTTGGTGTATTTATATTTTTCACACGTATTTTTGAGATTTATTTGTCCTTAATTTAAGGATACCTTATTTATAAGGGATTTCATCACATTTGACATTTCTATTGAGGGTTCATTGTTGTTATGCACCAATTCACTCGTATATGGTGTATATACTGTCCTTTGGAGTATTATATCATGAATCCATTTATTCTCATGATATTATAAAGTTCTGACTAAATGTTATTCCTCAATTATTGTATTCAAGTGTCTCTAATTTTGGTAAAACCCCTTTAACCAAAATATCATTTTAAATGTTTTAATTATTTGTTCTTATTAATATCCATGTTTTGAAAATGGTTTTAAGGATTTATTTATATGGATATTAACGGTTTAAAATTTTAAGCTTCAAGGTGTTATGGGACACATTGATTCAAAAATATCTTTATTAAATGTTCTAAATGGTTTTGGAAATGGTTTCTTTTTGAATGGATTCATTATTTCAATATACTAAAATGTTATGTTGTGACTAAAATGTGGAAATGTTATGTTTCCTTTATGCATGTTTTATGTGATACATTTATGTTATGGTTATTGGGAATTGTTATGAAAATGGGTGGTTCCGTGATAAACTAAGGGCGGGTGAGCCCGATATAGCTCTCCAATGCATTGGGTAACGCGAAGGAGTGAAATGTTAAGGTTTCTCCGAAGATATTTAGGGAATATACTGTGATGGGTATTCCAAACGTAACCAAGAGGGTTACTCCCTACGTAAGAATGTTATGAATGCCTCATGTTAACTTTATGTTTTATGTTTTCTATGATTTATTCATGATTTGATATACCTATGTTTTATGGGTAAAGTGTGATTTCATTCTAATGTATATATGAACTCATTTTTCCATTCCATATTTTTTATAACTCTTATGGAGCTTTTTATGCTCATCCCAAGTTTTTGAAATGTTTTTCACAGGTCAAGGTAAAGGTACATGATGTGATGATAGTGTCAAGGATGTGTCAAGAAAGAATCCGTGTTATATTTTAAATATGTTTCCGTTGATGGGAAGAATGAATACTGTCTTTTATGAAACCACTATGTTTAAATGTGGAATGTAATGCAAGTTTCATGATCTAATTCTCTAAAACTCTAAACCTGAAAAGATCCTCAATTTTTAATCTTGTAATAACTCAAGATTAAGTAAGGTTTAAGGCTTGGGCCTTATATTTCTAGGGTTTTTGATGGATCTTGAGGGTTTGTAAGGATTTTAGGATTCTTATGGTTTTGGGGGTTTTATCATCATTTGGGATTTTATACATTTTAGGTGATTTTATGTTTCTACTGTTTTTTAGGGTTTGCAGTTTTTTTGGTTTTTTTTATGTTGTGAGGTATTTTTATGGGTTTGTATTGTTTTCATGGTTTTTTACGGTTTAATGTATTTTTAATGTTTTTATAGTTTTTTATATTTTTTGGTATTTCGGGGTTTTATTATTTTTTAGATTTTTTAGGGGTGTTCAGTATTTGTAGGTTTTAGGTTTTTCTCTTGGGTTTTAATTTATTTTAGGGTTTATTAATGTTTTAGCGGTTTTGGGCATTTTTTATGAATTTTATGGTTTTGGGGGATTTTAGGGATTTTGAGGGTATTTTTTTTTGAATTTTTAGGTGATTTTTTGTTATTTGTGGTTTTTGGGGTTTTTTGAGTTTTTAGGGGCTTTGTATTTTTTAAATTTTTTAGGAATTCAAAATAATTTTACAATTTTTAGTATGTTTTTACATTTTTTTTAGTTTTGGGGTTTTTTATGTTTTAAGGGTTTTAGGGTTTTTAGGGTTTTAAGGATTTTATCCTTTTTAGGGGATTTTATATGTTTTTTGGTATTTAAGGTTTTCGGAGGATTTTTATTGTTTTAGGTGGTCTTTATTTTTTAGGGATTTAAGGGAGGTTTTTCGGATTTTTATGGGTGTATAGGGTTTTTAGGTATTTCAAGGGGTTTGGGGGTTTTAGTGTTTTTATAATTTTTTGCTAGGGTTTAGGGTTTTCTTGAGTTTTTAGTGGATTTATGGTATTTTAGAGATTTTTAACTATTTTATTGATTTAAACGGTTTTATGATTTTTAGTGGGTATTTAAGGTTGTATGGGTTTTATGGGTTTTATGGTTTTTAGGATTATCTTTATTTTTTAGGGTTTTAGGGTTTCTTAACGTTTTTTTTCATTTTTTTGGGTTTTATGATTTTTTAGTATTTTAATGTTTTCTTAGGGGTTTTCTTGGTATTTAGGGTTTTTTTTCAATTAAAAAAAATAGAGAATTTTTTTGGATTATAATAGTTTCTTGTGTTTTTAGGGCATGGAAGATGCGAGGGTTGGGCTATTCTTGGCCCTACCAAATTTATTATAAAGAAAAATAGACACAGCAGACAAGGGAGGGGATGGTTCAAAAGACACACTCCCAAAAACCCTTACAACCCAAAACACAAAAGACCAAAAAAGAAAAATCAAAAACGAGAAAAGAATAGACCAAAAAAGAAAACAAATCCGTCGACATCACCACCAAAGTCTGAAACCGAAGCTGCACCACTTGGATCACCATCCACACCATATCCAGAGGCCGCATCATCAAATCAAGAGTCATAGTCATCCCACCCTAACTCGTATTCCACATTAAGATTGAGGGTTTTCTAGTTTTCAAAGGAGTTTAGGTTTTTTTTTGTTTTTAGTGGAATTTTTTTTCAGTTGTTAGTGTATTAAATATATTAAGAGTTTTTACTGTTTTTAAGGGTTCAAAGGGATTTTATATTTGTAGTGGTACTTTTGGATTTTCAGGGCCTTCTGGGATTTTTATTGTTTTTAGAGTTTTTAGGGGATATGAATGGTATTAAGGGTTTTTTTGGTTTTTTGTGTTAATAGGGTTTTTAGTTTTTTATGGGTTTTCTGTGTTTTTGGGGTTTTAAATATTTCTTAAGGGTTTTCATGGGTTTTAGGGTATTTTATTTTTTAGTGAATTTTCGGGTTTTTAGGATTTTTATGGGTTTTAGTTATTTTTAGATTGTTTAGGGGGTTTTATGGTTATTAGGTTATTTATGGTTTTTTAGTTTTTTTTATGATTTTAGACGATTAAAGGGTTTTTCGAGATTTTTTTTGGATTTTAAAAGTTTTTAAGGGATTTTATGTTTTTATGTTGTTTTAGGTTTTTATGGGTTTTAGGATTATTAGAGTTTATAAGGTTTATTGTGTTATTATGTTTTTGGGGTTTTATTTGTTTTTTCGTTTTTACTGTTTTATAATGGGTTTTTAGGGTTTCTTTAATTTTTTTTCATTTTTATGGAATATTTAGGAATTTGTGGTTTTTAAAATTTTATGGATTTTTAGAGTTTTACAATTTCTTAATTTTTTTTAAGGTTTTTATGGATTTTCTGGTTTTTAGGGATTTTTTTGAGTTTTTAGGATTTTAAGGTTTGTTATAGTACTGTAATGTTTTAGGGGTTTAAAGTTTTTTTTAGAGTTTCTTTGTGCTTTTAGGGTATTTATGTGTTTTTAGGGTGTTACGTTTTTAGTGGTTTTATGGGTTTTATGGATTTTTATTTGTTCAAGGATCTTTTTAACATTTCTTAGGGTTTTTAGAATTTTTAAGTTTTTAACAGTTTTAATTTTTTAGGTTTTTAATGTTTTTTTACTATTTTTCAGGCTTTATATGGGTTTTTAGTTTTTCATTATTTTTAAGGATTTTTTGGAAATTTATGGTTTTTAGGGTATTTATGGACTTTTAGGGATTTTGGGGTTTTTAGGGTTTTAGGTTTTTAAGGGTTTTAGTGATTTTATCTTTTTTATGGGTGTCAATTGTTTTTAGGTTTTTAGGCTTTCTTAGGGGATTTCTTTCTTTTACTGTGTTTTGTGTATTTAGGGATTATTAGTGGTTTTTAGGTATTTTATGGTTTTAGGGTTTTTGGAATTTTTAGGGTTTTTTTCAGATTTCATGGGGTTTATATTGTATTTTGGGGTTTTAATGGGTCTTTTGAGATTTTTTAGGATATTTAAGGTTTTATGAGTTTTTAACAATTTTATGGGTTTAATGGGGTTTTGAAGTTTTTATCGGTTATTTGGGTTTCATTGGTTTTTATTTTTTTATTTGTTTTATAAGGGTTTTTGTGAGTTTTAGGGGTTTTTTGGGTTTTTAGTGTTTTTAGTGTTTTTTTTCATGTTTTAGGTTTCTAGAGGTAGTGGTTTTTAGTCTTAATGGGTTTATGAAGTTTTTAATGGTTTTATGTTTTTTATGTTTTTATAGATTTTTTGGTCTTTTTTATATTTTCTTTTTGTGTTTTTAGATATTTTGAGTGTTTTTAGTGGGTTTTCATGGGATTTTTATGGTTTCTGTATTTTTAGGTTATTAGTGGTTTTATGTGTTTTCAGTTTTTTATAGTTTTCATTGGGTTTTCAATAATTTTTATTGGTTTTTAATTTTTTTGGTATTCTTAATATTTTTATATGGCTTTCATGTTTTTAATGATTTTAAGGGTTTTTAGGGTTTTATGAATTTTAATGGTTTTAAGATTTTTTTGGGTGTTTTTGGTTTTTTGGGGGATATTAGTGGGATATTAGTGTTTTTATGGTATTTTAGGGTTTTAATGTTTCTATCAGTTGTTTAGCATTTTAAGTTTTTAGGAATTTTTTTAGATTTTATGGGTTTTTAGGGGTTTTAAGTGATTCATATTTTAAAGTTTTCTTAATGGTTTTTAGTCCTTTTAGTGTTTTAAAAAAAATTAGAGTTTTGTAATTTTTTTGGGGATTTATAGTCGGTTTAGTGATTTTTTGTATCGATGGTTTTCATTGGCGTTTTGGGTTTTTATGTTTTCATGTGTTTTTTGGTTTTTATGGTTTGTAGGGTTTGATGGGTTTTATGGTGTTTAGCATTTTATAGTTTTTAGGGTATTTAAGTGTTTTTTGTTTTTTAATGGTTTTATATGGCCCTTTCATTGTTTTTATGGATGTTTATGTTTGTATTTATTTTTTGTAATTTTGGGGTTTTTATGTATTTTTATGGTTTAAGGGGTTTTGTGGGTTTTAAATGGTCACAACTATTTTTAGGTTTTTTTTTATTTTTTTTGGTTTTGTTGGCTATTTTGTGTTTTTATGATTTTAAATGTTTTATGGGTTTAAAGGTTTTTTTTGGAATTTTAGTGGGTCTTGGGTTTTTATGTGGTTTAGTGTTCATTAAGGTTTTATGGGTTTTAGGGTTTTTAGGGGTTTAAGGATTTTTAGGGTTTTAATCCTTTTTTAGGTTTTTTAGTGGTCTTATGTGCTTATACATTTTTATGTTTTTGTTATGACTTTTCAGAGTTTTTAGGGATTTTACATTTTTTTGGTATTTTTATGGATTATTATGTGTTTTTTTATTTTTAGGGATTTAAGGGTTTTAGTGTTTTCTGTGTGTTATGGTTTTTTCATGTTTTTATGGTGTTTTTTAGTTTTTTTAAGGATTTAAGGTTTTTGATGTTTTCAAAAATATTATGTGTTTAAAATTTTTGTATAATATTTAGTGGTTTTTAGTATTTTTATGAGTTTTTAGGGTTTTTATAGTTTTTAGGAGTTTAAGGTTATAATGTTTTAGGTGTGTGAGGGATTTTTTGAATTTATTGTTTTTAGGGCTCTTAAGTGTTTTTAGTTTTTTTTGGATTTCATTGGGTTTTACTATTTTTGTTTTTTAGGGAATATAAGGATTTTTAGGGATTGTTATTTTTTTAGTGATATTTATGGTTTTTATAGTTTGTTTGTGTTTATTAGGGTTTTTGTTTAGTTTTTTATGGTTTTAAGGTCTTTATTATTTTTAATTTGTTGGGGATTTAAATTGTTTTTACAATTTTTAGTTAGTTTTATTGTTTTTATAGGGTATTTAGGGATATATGGTTTTTGGGGGGTTTTAGGGTCATTTGGGTTTTTTGTTCTTTAGCATTTTTAGTTTTTTTCAGGTTTTTAAGTATGTTTTGGTATTTATGGTTTTATTATGGGTTTTCATGGTTTTTAGGTTATTTTTTGTTTTTATGGGTTTTTATTGATTCTAAGTATTTTTATCGATTTTTAGGGTATTTATGGATTTTGATGGATTTTAAATTTTTAAGGTTTTTTAGGTTTTTATTGTTTTTAGTGGTTTTAGAGGTTTTAAGTGTTTTTAGGTTCTAAAGGTTTTCTTTTGGGTTTTCAGGGTTGTATAGGTTTTTAATTTTTATGTATTTTTTGGGATTTTTATTTTTTATGTTTTTCATGGATTTCAATGTTTTTAGGGGTTAAGATTTTTCTTGGGGTTTAAGTGCTTTTTGAGTTATATAGGGTTTTATTGTTTTTAAAGGATTTTAAATGTTTGAGTTCTTTAAAGGGTTTTGAGTGTTTTTTGTGTTTTTTGGGTTTTTATGGGTTTTTAGGATTTTTATGCTTCTAGGGATTTTATAATTTTTAGTGGATTATTTTTTTTTGTTTTAGTGTTTTTTATGTTTTTAGGAGTATTTAGCGTTTTTAGTTTTGTAACGTTTTCCAATTAGTTTTCAAGTTTTTTAAGGGTTTTTTGTTTTTAGTGATTTTGGGCCTTTTAAGTCTTTTCTGGTGTTTAGAGTACTTATATATTTTGAGGGATTTATGGTTTTTTACACTCTTTATAGTTTTATGTATTTTTATGATTTGTATGGTTCTTAGGTTTTTGGAGACATTTAGGGGTATAAGGGGTTTTATGGTGTTTGGGGGGTTGTTGGGATTATTGAGTTTATTAGTGTTTGAAAAGTTTTTTTTTAGTTTTTAACATTGTTTTTAAATTTGTTTTTAGAGTTTGGAGTGGTTTTTATTGGTTTTTATGTTTTTGAGGTTTTTATTGGTATTTTTTATTTTTTGGGTTTTTTTATTTTTTGGGGACTTCTATGGTTTTTAGTTTTCTAAAATTTTAAGGGGAATAATTTTTATTAATTTTTTAAGGTTTTCTTTCGAGTTTTTTGGGTTTTAGGGTTTTTTATATTTTATGGATTTTTGTGATTTTTTATGATTTTTATAGTTTTACGGTTTTAGGTATTTTGAGGGATTTATCGTTTTTTTTGTTTTTATGGTTTCTTTGGATTATTTGGGATTTTAGTGTTTTTCTATTGTGTTAGGTTTTTTATGATTGTTATAGTTTTTAATATTTTCATAGTTTTAAAGGGTTTTTAGTGTTTTATTATGTTTTAGGGTATTCAAGGGGTTTTAGTGGGTTTTAAAGTTATTAGGGGTTCTAAGGTTTTAAGGTTTTGAGGGGTTTTATGGTTTTAGGGTTCTTAATCATTTTATGTATTTTAGGCGTTTTAAGGGGCTTTAGTGTTCTATGGTTTTCATTTGGTTTTTTAGCGTCTTTATAGTTTTTGTTTTTAGGAATATTAGAGATTTCTTATCATTTTTATGGTTTTAGGGTTTTTTTGGATTTTTAGTGGTTTAATGTTTTTTGGGTCTTTAATAATTTTAGGGTTTTTTCGGGTTTTAGTGTTATAGATTTTTTTAGGGTTTTAGAGTTTTTTTATCATTTTTTGTGATTTAAACGGGATCTTGAATTTTTGGACGGTTTTTAGGGTTTTTACGGGTTTTTAGAGGTTTTAGGGGATTTTATGAATTTTATGTTTTTTTGGGTTTTTTGGTTTTTTGGGTTTTATGGTATTTATCATATTTTCGGTTTTTTATGGCTCTTAAGTGTTTTTAGGATTTTAAGGTTTTCATATTGTTTTATTTTTTATGTGTTTTTATATTTTTATGTATTTTTAGTGATTTTTATGTCTTTCCATTTATTAGGGTTTTTAGGGGTATTGTGGGTTTTTAGGGTTTTTTTGGGTTTGTATTTTTTTATGGTTTTTTTCGTATTTTTTGGATTTTTTGGATTTTTTGGATTTTTCTGAGTTTTATATGTTTTTTATGAATTTTTATGTTTTTGAAAGTTTTTATGGGTTTAAAGTGTTTTTAGATTTTTTGCGGATTTTAGGGTTTTTATTGGGTTTTAGGCGTTTTATAAGGTTTTTTTGTTGTTTTTCTGGGTTAAACTATTTTTCGTGTTTCTGGGTATTTTTAGGGGTTTTAGTGTTTTAGTGTTTTTAGGTTTTTAGGGGTTTTAAGTGTATTTATGTTTTTATGATTTTTTAGGTTTTTCATGGTTTTTTATATTTTTATGTATTTTTAAACAGTTTTAAGAATTATTATAATTTTTTGGATTTTTGGGAATTGTTTTGAGTTTATTTTTTTGGAATTTTTTGGTTTTCTTGTGTTTTTAGTGTTTTTATCTTTTTTTGGTTTTTCGGTTTTTAATATAATTATGTTTCTTTAGTTTTTTATTGGTTTTTATAGTTTTTTATGTTTTTATATATTTTTGGGATTTTTCAGGATATTTACATTTTTAATGTTTTTATTGATTTTGAGGGTTATTATTATTTTTTCAGGATTTAGGGTTCTATAGTTTATTGGTGTTCTTAAGGGGTTCTTAATTTTATTAGGGTTTTTATGGGTTTTTAGTGTTTTTAAAATTCTTACGGATTAAAGGGAATTTTTTAGCTTTTAGTAGTTTTTAGGGTTTTTATGTGTTTTTAGAGTTTTTAATATTTTTAGTGATTTAAATGGTTTTCATCGGTATTTCAGAATTTTAGGGTTTTAAATGTGTTTAGGTTTTTATTTATTTTAAGTGATTTTAGGTATTTAATGCTTTCACATGGGTTTTTAAGGGTTTTTTGGGGTTTTACATTTTTAAGGATTTTTGGGAAATTTTTTATAGTTTTATGGTTTTTAGGGGTTTTGATGTTTTTTAGGGTTGTTGGGGGTTTTAGTGTTTTAAAATTTTTTTATGTTATTAAGATTCTAATGGTTTTTAGTTGTTTTAATATTTTTATGGGTTTAATGGGTTTTAGAGTTTTTAGTGGGTGTTTTTTTGTTTTTTTTTGTGTTTTTTAATTTTTTTTGTGTTTTTATTATTTTTTGTTTATTTTGAATTTTTAGGGTTTTAGAGTATGTTAGGGTTTTTATCATTCTTTTGGTTTTCTGTGGTTTTATGTTTTTCCCATTATTTAAGGGTTTCTTATTATTTTTACGGTTATTTAGATTTTTAGGGATTTTTGGTGTTTTTTAGGATTTTTATGTTTTTTTGGATTTTTAAGGACATGGAGGGATTTTTGGTTTTTTTGGTCTTTATGGTTTTTTTTTCAGGGGTTTTAGAGTTTTATTGAGTTTTTAATATGTTTAGGGGTTTTAATGTCTTTTTTGGTTTTTATGGTTTTTGGGTTTGTTAATGTTTTTAGGGGTTTTATCATTGTTTTGTTTTCTATCGGTTTCAAGTGTATTTAGGTTTTTAAGAATTTTTTAATGTATTTCAGGTTTTATAAAGTTATTTATTTTTTATTGAATTGTAATTATTTTTAGGATTTTTATGGGTTTTTAGGTGTTTTACGGATTCTGATATTTCTAGGTTTTTTAGGGTTTTTTGGGTTTTATGGGTTTTTTTTGTGTTTTTAGGGGGTTTGTTTAGTTTTCAGGGTTTTAATGTTTTTAGAGTTTTTATTAACATTTATAGAGGTTTAAAGGGATTTTAGATTTTTTGGTGGTTTATAAGGGTTTTATTGGTTTTTAGGGATTTTATGGTTTTTATATGTTTTTGTAAATGTTAGGGGGTTTAGTGTTTTTAGAGTGTTTTCTAGGTTTTTTTTGGGGTTCTAACATTTTTGGTTTTAATTGGATTAAATTATTTTTAGGGTCTTAAATGTTTCTTATAGTAATTTAGTGTTTTTTAGGTCTTTATAGTTTTTAATGTATTATTTAGGGTTTTTATGTTTTTTTATTTTTTCAGATTTTTTATTGTTTATAGAGGGATTTGGGGTTTAAGGGTTTTTAGTGTTTTTTATTCTTTTGGGATTTATGTTTTTTAAGGATTTTAGGTTTTTTTATGGTTTTAGAGTTATTATTGTTTTTTTGGTTTTTGGTAATTTTTAAATATTTTTAGGATATTTTTGGTTTGTTGGGTTTTTAGGGATTATAAGTGCTTTTAATGTTTTATAGTTTTTTGGGGTTTATTGGTTTTTACTGTTTTTTTAGTTTTCACAGTTTTTATGGTTTTTTGAGTTTTTAATGTTTTAGAGGTTCAATGATTTTATAGATTTTTAGTTAATTTTTAGGGTTTTTATGAGGTTTTAGGGTTTTAGTGGTTTTTAGATTTTTAGGGTGCTTATGGTTTTTAGAGGTCTTTAGCGTTTCTAGAGTTTTTTTTGTTTTTAAGGGTTTTAATTAATTTAAATTTTTAAAGGTGTTCATAAGGGTTTTTAGGGTTTTTATGGTTTTTTCATTTATATGTATTTTTAGGTATATTATTGGATTTTTATACTTTTTGTGTGTTTTTGGAAAATTTGAAGGTTTTTAGTTTTTTAGGGTATTCTTTATGGTTTTAGCATTTGTTTGGGTTTTTTTGGGTTTAAATGGGTTTTAAATTTTTTTAATTTTTTTATGGTTTTAAATGGTATTTATAGTTTTAGAATTTTTAAAGGTTTTTATGGGTTTTTAGGTTTTTCATGGTTTTAGGTTTTTTGGTTTTATGGTTTTTAGGGTTTTTAGGGTTTTAGGGTTTTTAGCGTTTTTAGGATTTTAATGATTTTATGTGTTTTTAGGTTATCGAGGTTTTCTAAGGGATTGTTAGGGCTCTTAAAGTTTTTTACATTTCAAATTATTTTTTGGTCCTTTCTTAAGTTTTTTATAAATTTATAGGATTTTTAGTGATTTTTATCATTTCAGTGGTTTTTGGATTTTTAGTGTTTGTAACGTTTTTAGGATTTATAGATTTTAAGTATTTTTATGTTTTTAAGGTTTTATGATATTTTTTAATTTTTCAGTGTATTTTTAGTTTTTTACAAATTTTTAGTGCTTTTTAAGGATTTTTAGTGATTTTAGGGATTTTGAGGATTTCTGGGGTTTTAGGGTTTAATGATTCTTTTGGGTTTATAAGTGTTTTTAATTGGGGGGGGGGGGGTTAAGATTTTTTTGGAGTTATTTAAAAAATATACATGTTTAAAGGGGTTTTGAGTTTTTTGTTGTAGTTTAGGGTGTTTATGGGGTTTTAAAGGGTTTAATGTTTTAGGGGGATGTTTACAATTTTATAGTTTTAATGGGTTTTTTGGATCTTTTAGTATTTAATGGTTTTAAATGTTTTTAGTTTTTTATGGGTTTTATGTGATTTTAGGGTTCTAAGGTTTTCTTAGTGGTTTTATTGTATTTTATGTTTTAGATATTTTTTTTGTAGTTTTTAGAATATTTTAAGGTTTTATGTTATTTAGGATTTTTAGGGTTTCTATGAATTTTTTTGGATTTTTGGGTTTTTTGGGTTTTTTGGGTTTTTAGAGTTTAAAGGTTTTTTTGGGTTTTTAGTGTTTAATTGTTTTCAGGGTTTTTTGTTTTTCATGGGATTTAAGTTTCTTTATTCTATTTTGGGGATTTTAGGGGTTCTTCATGATTTTATGGGGTTTTAATATTTTTAGGGATATTTTGGGGTTTTAGAATTTTTTATTGTTTTTATGGTATTTTAGGTTTTTAGGGGTTTTTTGAGAATGTTATAGTTTTTATGGTTTTTATTATTTTTATGGGTTTTTGGAATTTTTGATCATTTTTATATGTTTAAAGTTTTCATATAGTTTTTAGTGGTTTTATAGGTTTTAGGTGTATTTTAGGTGTTTGGGTTTTTTTATTGTTATAAGTGTTTTTAGGTCTTTTTTTCGTTTTCTAATATTTTAGGGCCATTAAGTGTTTCTCGGGTATTCGGTTTTTCTTAGGGGTTTTCAGGGTTTTTAGGATTTTTTACATTTTTAGGGATTTTTAAGATTATTAGGGTTTTTTGGGGTTTTTTTTGGTTTTTATGGATTTTATAAATTTTTTATGGTTTTTTGGAGTTTTATTTTATTTTTTAGGTTTGAAGGGTTTTTAAATTTTATTAACTATTTTGGGGGTCTAATGGGTTTTTAGTATTTTTGCTGTTTTTAAAATATTTTTGGGGTTTCTTATTCTTTTGACGGTATTTTACAGTTCTTATTATTTTTTACTGTTTTGGGGGGTTTTGATTGTTTTAGGTTTTTAAGATTCGCTTAGAGGTTTTTATGGTTTTTAGGGGATTTTTATTTTTTTTATTGATTTTTAGGGTTTTTTTGTATTTCTATGGTTTTTAGTGGTTTATGGATTTTGAGGGTTGTTTGGGGTTTTTTAAGGAATTTAGGGTTTTTTGTGTTTTTTGGGTTTTCAAGATATTTTAGAGTTTTGTACAGTTTTTAACCATGTAGTAGGGTTTTATGTTTTTTGTGGGGTGTTATGGTTTTTAAGGATATCATGGATTTTTGGGTTTTTATGGTTTTTTTCTTTTAATGTTTTATGAGTTTTAAGTGTTTTATGTTTTTAATGTTTTCTTAGGATTTCAATGGTTATTAGGGTTTTTTATGTTTTAGAAACTTTTAGGGGTTTTTAGGATTTTTATAGGTTTTTTAATCTTTTTCAAGTTTTTTAGCGGTTTAGGGTTTTTTGGGGTTTTAGGGTCTTTATAGCTTTTAGTGTTTTTGATTGTTTTGAGGTTCTTTTTTTTGTTTTAAAGGTTTTTAGAGTTTTTAATCATTTTAGGGGTTTAAAGGGATTTCATAAGTTTAGTGGTTTTTATGGGGTTTATGTGGTTTAGTAGTTTTTAATGTTTTTATGCGTTTTTATAGTTTTTAAGTGTTTTTAATATTTTTAAAGTTTTTATAATTTTAATGTTTCTAGGGATTCTATGTGTTTACAGGTTTTATGGTTTCATTAAGGCTCTTCAGTGTTTTTTTTGGTTTTTATATTTTTATGGTTTTAGGGATATTTTGTATTTTGAAGAGTTTTTAGGATTTTTAGGTATTTTGAAGGTGTTTATGGGTTTTAGGGATTAATATGTTTTTTGGATATTTTGGGTAATATTGAAGTTTTTTTGGTTTTATGATTTTTATAGTATTCTAATGTATTTAGGGAATTAAATGGTTTTAATATTTTTGAGTTGGTTTTATGGTTTTTATGGGTTTTAGGGTTTTTGAGGTTTTTATGGATTTTTATGGTTTTTTGGGTTTTTTGTGTTTTTTGGGGTTCTTAGATTTTTTTGGAATTTTAATTTTTTTATGTTTTTATGGTATTCTTAGGGTCTTTCGGGGTTCTGATAGATTTTTTGGGTTTTAAGGGATTTGTAGGACCTTTTTTGGATTTTTATATCGTTTAAGGGTCTTAGGGATTTCGAGATATCTGAGGGTTTTTTGGGATTTTCTAATTTTTTTCATGGGGTTTTTTGGGTTTTTTAGTTTTTTGGGCTTTTTAGTTTTTTGGGTGTTTTAAATATTTTTTAATATTTTTAAATTTTTGTGGTTCAAATATTTTATAATTTTAGAGTTGTTCTTTTGGGTTTTTTGGGTTTGAGGGTTTTTTATGTTTTTAGATATTTTTATAGTTCTTTGGGGTTTTACGGTTTTTAGACAGATTTTAGAGTTTTTAAGGATTCAAGAATTTTTAGGGTATTAATGTTATTTAGGGATTTTTAGGGACTTTTTATAATTTTTATTGTTTTTTGGGGTCTTAGGGATTTTGAGGGTTTATTGGGGTTTTATGGATTTTTTGTCCATTTTGGATTTTAGGGGTTTTTCCCCGGGTTTTTATAGGGTTTTAGTGTTTTTTAATATTTTAATATGTATAATTGATTTTATGGGGTTTTAAATTTCTTGAGGTATTTATGGTTTCTTTTAATTTTTGAGGGGTTTTAATGTTTTTGGGGTCTTTTATTATTTTTAATGTTTTGAGAATTTTAGAGGTTTTAAATTTATTTAGGTTTTTCAGGTTTTCTTGTGGTTTTTTAGGTTCCTATGGGTTTTCTATATTTATGTATTTTAAAGGCTATTTTTTGGAATTTTAGGGTTTTAGGGTTATTAGGAAATTTGATGATTTTAGGGGGTTTTAGGGATTTTAGATTTTTTTTGTTTCTAATGTGTTTTTAGGGGTTTTTTATTTTTTAGTATTTTAAAGGTATTTATAGTAATTAATATTCTTATGGTTTTAAAGGTTTTTAGTGAGTTTTATGGGTTTTTATTGGTTTTTAGCGTTTGTAGAGGCTTTTATTCTTTTCAAGGTTTTTAGGTTTTTTGCAGTTTTTATCATTTTTTGGTTTTTTTGGGGGTATTAATTGCTTTTATGTTTTACGGTTATTTAAGGGGTTTATAGGGTTTTAGGGTTTTTTACATTTTTATGTATTTTTAGATCTTTTTATGTACTTTTCTGGTTTGTATGTTTTTATGTAATCTTACGGTTTTTAGGGTTTTATGGGTTAAACATTTCTTTAAAGTTTTTATGGATTTATGGAATTTCAGGGTTTTATGGGTCTTTTAGGGTTTTCAAAGTGTTTATCAGTTTATAGGTGTTTGTGGGTTTTATGTGTTTTTAGGGTTTTAAGGACTTCTTAGGGTTTTCTAGGGTTTTTTATATTTTTTGGGATTTGTAGGTATTTTTTTATGATTTTAACGATTTTAGGGTTTATGGTATTTGGAGGATTTTAAGGTGTTTTAGGTTTTTATGGGTTTTAAGTGTTTGTTGGTTTTTTATGCTTTCATAGGGGTTTTAGGGGTTTGTAGATTTTTTTATGTTTTAGGGACTTTGGGGGGTTTTTTATGATTTTTAGGGTATTTTAATGTTTTCAGGGATTATGAGGGTTTGTAGGGTTTTTTATGGTTTTTATGGTTTTTTAGGTATTTTGGTGTTGTTTATGGTTTATAGGGTTTTTTGATTTTTTTATCATTTTAGGGGTTTAAAGAGTTTTAATAGTTTTCAATGTGTTTTTATGTTATTTATGGATTTTTATGGTTTTAAGGGGTTTTAGGCTTTCAGGGTTTTCTAGGATTTTCATCATTATTTTGCTTTTTATTTGTTTTATGTGTTCATTTGTTTTAAAGGTTTTCATAGTGGTTTTTATTGTTTTTTTTTGTGTTTTTTAATATTGCAGTATTTTTATGGTTTTTAGGATTTTTATTGCTTTTATGGATTTTGAGGGTTTTAATGTTTTTTGTGGTTTTTCTAATTTTTCTGTTTTTTCTGGTATTTATGGTTTTAAATCATTGTTATATTTTTAGGGGTTTTAAATATTTTTAGAGTTTATATGGTTTTTAGAGGGATTTATTATTTTTTGGGTTTACTAAGTTCTTATATTTTTTTGTTGGTTTTTAGAGTGTTTATGGGGTTTAAAGGGTTTTTAGGATTTTTATAGTTATATGGGTTTTATGGAGTTTTAGAGTCATTTAATTTTTTTAATTGTTTTTATATTTTTATGTATTTTTAGCGATTTTTTATATTTTTATGTTTATTAGGGTTTTTAGGGGTATTGCGGGTTTTTAGGGTTTTATTTGGGTTTTTATTGTTTTTATGGTTTTTATCGTATTTTTTGGATTTTATGGATTTTTCTGAGTTTTATATGTGTTATTATGAATTTTTATGTTTTGGAATATTTTTATGGGTTTAAAGTGTTTTTAGATTTTTTGTGTATTTTAGGGTTTTTATTGGGTTTTAGGCGTTTTATTAGGTTTTTTTGTTGTTTTGTGGGTTTAACTATTTTTCATGTTTCTGGGTATTTTTAGGGGTTTTAGTGTTTTAGTGTTTTTATGTTTTTAGGGGTTTTAAGTGTATTTATATTTTTATGATTTTGTAGGGTTTTCAAGGATTTTATTTTTTTATGTATTTTTAAACAGTTTTAAGAATTTTTAAATTTTTTTAGGTTTTTGGGAATTTTTTGAGTTTTTTTTGGAATTTTTGGGTTTTTTGAGTTTTTAGTGTTTTTATCTTATTTTTTGTTTTAGGTTTATAATAGGTTTAGGTTTTTTAGGTTCTTATTGGGTTTTTATAGTTTTTTATGTTTTTATATATTTTTGGGATTTTTCGGGATATTTACCTTTTTAATGTTTTTATTGATTTTGAGGGGTTTTAATGTGTTTTCAGGATTTAGGGTTCTATGGTTTTTTGGTGTTCTTAAGGGGTTTTTAATGTTATCAGGGGTTTTATGGTTTTTTAGTGTTTTTAACATTTTTACTAGATTAAAGGGAATTTTTTAGTTTTTAGTAGTTTTTAGGGTTTTTATGTGTTTTTACTGTTTTTCATATTTTTAGTGATTTGTATGGTTTTCATCTGTATTTTATAATTTTATGGTTTTAAATGTTTTTAGGTTTTTATTTATTTTAATTGATTTTATGTATTTAATGCTTTCATATGGGTTTTTATGGGTTTTATGGGGTTTTACATTTTTATGGATTTTTGGGAAATTTTTTATAATTTTATTATTTTAGGGGTTTTTATGATTTTTTGGGTTGTTGGGGGGTTTTAGTGTTTTTCCAATTTTTTATGTTTTCAAGAGTCTAATGGTTTTTAGTATATTTAATATTTTTATAGGTTTAATGCGTTTTAGAGTTTTTATTGGTGTTTTTTTGTTTTTTGTGTTTTTTAATTTTTTTCGGTTTTTATTATTTTTTGTTTATTTGGAGTTTTTAGGGTTTTAGAATATGTTAGGGTTTTTAGCATTTTTTTGGTTTTCTTTGGTTTTTTGTTTTTTCCATTATTTAAGGGTTTCTTATGATTTTTATGGTTATTTAAATTTTTAGGGATTTTTTTGTGTTTTTTAGGATTTTTATGGTTTTTTGGATTTTTAAGGAATTGGAGGGATTTTTGGTATTTTTTTGTTTTTATGGTTTTATTTTTTTCAGGGGTTTTAGTGTTTTATTGAGTTTTTAATACGTTTAGCAGTTTTAAGGTCTTTTGCGGTTTTTATGGTTTTAGGGTATGTTAATATTTTTAGGGGTTTTATCATTGTTTTTTATCGGTTTCAAGGTATTTAGGTTTTTAAGAATTTTTTAATGTATTTCAGTTTTTATAAGGTTATTTTTATTTTTTATTGAATTGTAGTAATTTTTAGGACTTTTATGGGTTTTTAGGTGTTTTAGGGATTCTGAGATTTCTATGTTTTTTGGGGTTTTTTGGGTTTAATGGGTTTTTTGTGTTTTTAGGGGGTTTGTTTAGTTTTTAGGGTTTTAATGTTTTTTAGAGTTTTTATTAACATTTATAGGGGTTTAAAGGGATTTTATATTTTTTGGTGGTTTATAAGGGTTTTTTTGGTTTTTAGAGATTGTATGGTTTTTATAGGTTTTTGTAAATTTTAGGGGGTTTAGTGTTTTTATAGCGTTTTCTAGGATTTTTGGGGGTTCTAGCATTTTTGGTTTTAAAGGGATTAAATTATTTTGAGGTTTTTAAGTGTTTCATATGGTATTTTAGGGTATTTTATGGTTTTATGGTTTTCAATGTATTTATAGGGTTTTTATGGTTTTTTATTTTTTTTCGGAATTTTTATTGTTTTTAGAGGGTTTTAGGGTTTTAGGGCTTTTAGTGTTTTTTTATTCTTTAGGGTTTTAAGTGTTTTTATGGTTTTTAGGTTATTTATGGTTTTTAGAGTTATTATGGTTTTTTTGGTTTTTGGTAATTTTTATATATTTTTAGTATATTCTTGGTTTTTTGGGTTTTTAGGGATTATAAGTGTTTTTAATGTTTTATAGTTTTTTGGGGTTTTTTGCTTTTTATTGTTTTTTTTAGTTTTTACTGTTTTTATGGTTTTTTGAGTTTTTAATGTTTTAGAGGATCTATGATTTTATAGATTTTGTAGTTAATTTTTAGGGTTTTCATGAGGTTTTGGGGTTTTAGTGGTTTTTAGGTTTTTTGGGTGCTTATGGTTTTTAGAGGTCTTTAGCGTTTCTGGAGTTTTTTTAAGGGTTTTAATTGATTTAATGTTTTAAAAGTGTTCATAGTGGTTTTTAGTGTTTTATGGTTTTTTCATTTGTATGGATTTTTTTGTATATTATTGGATTTTTATACTTTTTGTGTGTTTTTTGAAATTTTGAAGGTTTTTAGTGTTTTAGGGTATTCTTTAGGGTTTTAGCATTTTTGGGTTTTTTTTTTGTTTAAATGGGTTTTAAATTTTTGTAATGTTTCTATGGTTTTAAATGGTATTTAGATTTTTAGTATTTTTTAAGGTTTATATGGGTTTATAGGTTTTTAATGGTTTTAGGATTTATGGTTTTATGGTTTATAGGGTTTTTAGGTTTTTAGTGTTTTTAGCGTTTTTAGGGTTTTAATGATTTTATGTGTTTTTAGGTTATTGAGGTTTTCTAAGGGATTATTAGGGCTCTTAGAGTTTTTTACATTTCAAAGTATTTTTTGGTCCTTTTTTATGTTTATTATAAATTTATAGGATTTTTAGGGATTTTTTTCATTTCTGTGGTTTTTGGGTTTCAAGTGTTTTTAATGTTTTTAGGATTTATGGATTTTATGTATTTTTATGTTTTTAAGGTTTTATAATTTTTTTAAATTTTTCAGTGGATTGTTATTTTTTTAAAAATTTGTAGTGATCTTTAAGGATTTTTAGTGATTTTAGGGATTTTGAGGCTTTCTTGGGTTTTTGGGTTTCATGATTCTTTTGGTTTTATAGGTGTTTTTATTTGGGGGGGTTAAGTTTTTTTTAGAGTTTTTTAAAAAATTTACAAGTTTAAAGGTTTTTTGAGTTTTTTGTTGTAGTTTAGGGTTTTTATAGGGTTTAATGTTTTAGGGGAATGTTTAAAATTTTATAGTTTTAATGGGTTTTTTGTATCTTTTAGTGTGTAATGGTTTTAAATGTTTTTAGGTTTTTATGGGTTTTATGTGATTTTAGGGTTCTAAAGATTTCTTTGGGGTTTTTTTGTATTCTATGTTTTAGAGATTTTTTGTGAATTTTTAAAGTATTTTAAGGTTTTTTGTTATTTAGGATTTTTAGGGTTTCTATGATTTTTTTTTTGGATTTTTTGATTTTTAAGGTTTTTTGGGTTTTTAGAGTTTATAGGTTTTTTTGGGGGTTTTAGTGTTTAATTGTTTTCAGGTTTTTTGTGTTTCTCATGGGATTTAAGATTCATTATTCGATTATGGGGATTTTTAAGTGTTCTTCATGATTTTATGGGGTTTTAAGATTTTTAGGGATATTTTGGGGTTTTAGAATTTTTTATTGTTTTTATGGTATTTTAGGTTTTTAGTGGTTTTTTGAGAATGTTATGGTTTTTTTTGGTTTTTATTGTTTTTTTGGGTTTTTGGACTTTTTGATCATTTTTATATGTATAAAGTGTTGATATAGTTTTTAGTGGTTTATAGGTTTTAGGTGTATTTTAGGTGTTTGGGTTTTTTATGTTTATAAGTTTTTTTCGGTCTTTTTTTCATTTTCTAGGATTTTAGGGCCTTTAAGTGTTTCTTAGGTATTCGGTTTTTCTAAGGGATTTTCAAGATTTTTTTGGATATTTTACATTTTTTGGGATTTTAGTATTATTAGGGTTTTTTGTGTTTTTTTGGTTTTTAGGGATTTTATAATGTTTTTGGGGTTTTTGGGAGTTTTATTTTATTTTTTAGGGTTCAAGGGTTTTTAAATTTTTTTAACTATTTTGGGGGTTTAAAGGGTTTTTAGTATTTTTGCAGGTTTTAAAATATTTTTTGGGTTTCTTTTTCTTTTTACGGTATTTTACGGTTTTTTTATTTTTTACGGTTTTAGGAGTTTTGATTGTTTTAAGTTTTTAAGATTCTCATAGGGGTTTTTATGTATTTTAGAGGTTTTTTAATTTTTTATTGATTTTTATGGTTTTTAAGATTTCTAGTGTTTTTAGTGGTTTATGGATTTTGAGGGTTGTTTGGGGTTTTTTAAGGAATTTATGGTTTTTTGTGTTTTTTGTTTTTTCAAGATATTTTGGAGTTTTGTATAGTTTTTAATCAGGTAATAGGGTTTTATGTTGTTTATGGGGTGTTATGGTTTTTAAGGATATCAGGGATTTTTGGGGTTTTAGGGTATTTTTCTTTTTATGATTTTATGAGTTTTAAGTATTTTACATTTTTAATGTTTTCTTAGGGTTTCAATGGTTATTAGGGTTTATTATGTTTTAGAACCTTTTAGGGGTATTTAGGATGTTTATTGGTTTTTTAATTTTTTCGGGATTTTTAGGGGTTTAGGGGTTTTTTGGGGTTTTAGGGTCATTATTAATTTTAGGGTTTTTGATTTTTTTGAGGTTCTTTTTTTTTGTTTTTAAGGTTTTTAGAGTTTTTAATCATCTTATGGGTTTAAAGGGATTTCATAACTTTTAGTAATTTTTAGGGGTTTTATGTGGTTTAGTAGTTTTTAATGTTTTTATGTGTTTTTATAGTTTTTAGGTGTTTTTAATATTTTTAAAGTTTTTAGCATTTCAACGTTTTAGGGATTCTAAGTGTTTATAGGTTTTATGGTTTCATTGAGGCTCTTCAGTGTTTTTTTGGTTTTTATATTTTTATGGTTTTAGGGATATTTTTGATTTTGAGGTGTTTTTAGGGTTTTTAGGTATTTTCAAGGTGTTTATGGGTTTTAGGGATTAATATGGTTTTTGGATATTTTGGGTAATATTGATTTTTTTGTGGATTTATGAATTTTATAGTATTCTAATGTATTTAGGGGATTAAATGGTTTTAATATTTTTGAGTGGGTTTTATGGTTTTTATGGGTTTTAGTGTTTTTGAGGTTTTTATGGATTTTTATGGTTTTTTGGGTTGTTTGTGTTTTTTGGGGTTCTAATATTTTTTTGGAATTTTAATTTTTTTTATGTTATTATGGTATTATTAGGGTCTTTTGGGGTTCTGATAGATTTTTTGGATTTTAAGGGATTTGTAGGACCTTTTTTGGAATTTTATATAGTTTAAGGTCCTTAGGAATTTCGAGATATTTGAGGGTTTTTTTGGGATATTCTAATTTTTTTCCTGGGGTTTATTGGGTTTTTTAGTTTTTTGGGTTTTTTAGTTTTTTGGGTGTTTTAAATATTTTTTGATATTTTTAAATTTTTGTTGCTACAGAGATTTTATAATTTTATAGTTGTTCTTATGGGTTTTTTTGGGTTTTAGAGTTTTTTATGTTTTTAGATATTATTATGGTTTTTTGGGGTTTTACGGTTTTTAGAGACATTTTATAGTATTTAAGGATTCAATAATTTTTAGGGTATTAATGGTATATAGGGATTTTTAGGGAATTTTTATAATTTTTATTAATTTTTGGGGTCATATGGATTTTGATCGTTTATTGGGGTTTTATGGATTTTTTGTTCATTTTGGATTTTAGGGGTTTTTTTCCTGGGTTTTTTTGGGGTTTTAGAGTTTTTTAATTTTTTAAGATGTATAATTGATTTTATGGGGTTTTAAATTTCTTGTGGTATTTTTTGGGTTCTTATTATTTTGGACGGGTTTTAGTGTTTTTGGGGTCTTTTATTATTTTTAATGTTTTGAGAATTTTAGAGGTTTTAATTTTTTTTAGGTTTTTTAGGTTTTCTTGTGGTTTTTAGGTTCCAATGGGTTTTCTGTATTTATTTATTTTAAAGGCTATTTTTGGAATTTTAGGATTTTAGGGTTATTATAAAATTTGATGTTTTTTTGGGTTTTTAGAGATTTTAGAGTTTTTTGTTTCTTATGTGTTTTTTGGGTTTTTTTTTTGTTTTTAGTGTTTTTTTTGTTTTTAGTGTTTTAAAGTTATTTATAGTTTTTAATATTCTTAGGGTTTTAAAGGTTTTTAGTGTGTTTTATGGGTTTTATTTGTTTTTAGGGTTTGTAGGGGCTTGTATTGTTTTTAAGGTTTTTAGGTTTTTAGCAGTTTTTATCATTTTTAGGTTTTTTGGGGTATTAATTGTTTTTATGTTATACGGTTATTTAAGGGGATCATAGGGTTTTAGGGGTTTTTACATTTTTAGGTATTTTTAGATATTTTTATGTACTTTTCTGGTTTGTATGTTTTTAGGTAATCTTACGGTTTTTAGGGTTTTATGGGTTTAACATTTCTTTATGGTTTTTATGGATTTATGGAATTTAGGGGTTTGAAGGGTCTTTTAGGGTTTTAAAAGTGTTTATCAATTTATAGGTGTTTGTGGGTTTTATGTGTTTTTAGGGTTTTAAGGACTTCTTAGGGTTTTCTAGGGTTTTTTATATTTTCTTTTTGGATTTTTAGGTGTTTTTTATGATTTTAACGATTTTAGGGTTTAAGGTTTTTGGAGGATATTAATAGTGTTTTAGGATTTTATGGGTTTTAAGTGTTTGTTGGTTTTTTAGGCTTTCTTAGGGGTTTTATGGGTTTTTAGGTTTTTTATGTTTTAGGGATTTTTTGGGGTTTTTTATGATTTTTAAAGAATTTTAATGTTTTTAGGGTATTTGAGGGTTTGTAGAGTTTTTTTATGGTTTTTATGGTTTTTTCTGTATTTTGGTGTTGTTTATGGTTTATAGGGTTTTTTTAATTTTTTTTATCATTTTAGGGGTTTAAAGAGTTTCAATAGTTTTCAATGTAGTTTAGGGTATTTTTGGATTTTTATGGTTTTAAGGGGTTTTAGGCTTTCAGGGTTTTCTAGGATTTTCATCATTTTTTTGGATTTTATTTATTTTATGTGTTCTTTTGTATTTAAGGTTTTCATATTGGTTTTTATTTTTTTGTGTTTTTAATATTCAAGTATTTTTATGGTTTTTTAGGATTTTTATTGCTTTTATGGATTTCGAGGGTTTTACGGTTTTTTATGGTTTTCTAATTTTTCCATTTTTTCTGGTTTTTATGGTTTTAACTATTTGATAGATTTTTAGGGTTTTTAAATATTTTTAGAGTTTATATGGTTTTTAGAGGGATTTAATATTTTTAGGGTTTACTAAGTATTTAGAATTTTTTTGTTGGTTTTTAGAGTGTTTATGGGGTTTAAAGGGTTTTTAGGGTTTTTATTGTTATATGGGTTTCATGGGGTTTAATAGTCATTTTATTTTTTATGTGTTCTTATATTTTTATGTATTTTTAGTGATTTTTTATGTTTTTATTTTTATTAGGGTTTTTAGGGGTATTGCGGGTTTTTAGGGTTTTTATGGGTTTGTATTGTTTTTATGGTTTTTATCGTATTTTTTGGATATTTGGATTTTTCTGAGTTTTATATGTGTTTTTATGAATTTTTATGTTTTTGAATGTTTTTATGGGTTTAAAGTGTTTTTAAAATTTTTGTGGTTTTTAGGGTTTTTATTGGGTTTTAGGCGTTTTATAAGGTTTTTTTGTTGTTTATGTGGGTTTAACTATTTTTCGTGTTTCTGGGTATTTTTAGGGGTATTAATGTTTTAGTGATAATATGTATTTAGGGGTTTTAAGTGTATTTATGTTTTTATGATTTTGTTGGTTTTTAAGCATTTTTATGTTTTTATGAATTTTTATATTGTTTTACGAATTTTTATAATTTTTTGGGTTTTTGGGAATTTTTTTGATTTTTTTTGAAATTTTAGGGTTTTTTGTGTTTTAGTGTTTTTATATTTTTTTGGTTTTTAGGTTTTTAATATATTTATGTTTTTAGGTTTTTATTGGGTTTTTATAGTTTTTTTATGTTTTTATATATTTTTGGGATTTTTCGGGATATTTACCTTTTTAATGTTTTTATTGATTTTGAGGGTTTTTATTTTTCTTTTAGGACTTAAGGTTCGATGGTTTTTTGGTGTTCTATAGGTTTTTTTAATGTTATTAGGGTTTTTATGGGTTTTTAGTGTTTTTAACATTTTTACTGGATTAAATGGAATTTTTTGGTTTTTAGTAGTTTTTAGGGTTTTTATGTGTTTTTGCTGTTTTTAATATATTTTTTGATTTGTATGGTTTTCATCTGTATTTCAGAATTTTAGGGTTTTAAATGTTTTTAGGATTTTAGTTATTTTTCGTGATTTTAGGTATTTAATGCTTTCAAATGTGTTTTTAGGGGTTTTATGGGGTTTTACATTTTTAAGGATTTTTTGGATTTTTTTTATAATTTTATTGTTTTTAGGGGATTTGATGTTTTTGAGGGTTGTTGGGGGTTTTAGTGTTTTTAAATTTTTTTATGTTTTTAAGAGTCTAATGGTTTTTAGTTTTTTTAATATTTTTATTGGTTTAATGGGTTTTAGAGTTTTTAGTGGGTTTTTTTAGTTTTTTTTGTGTTTTTTTATTTTTTGTTGGTTTTTATTATTTTTTGTTTATTTGGAGTTTTTAGTGTTTTAGAGTATGTTAAGGTTTTTAGCATTTTTTTGGTTTTCTGTGGTTTTATGTTTTTCAATTATTTAAGGGTTTCTTATGATTTTTACGGTTATTTAAATTTTTAGGGATTTTTTGTGTTTTTTAGGATTTATATTGTTTTTTGGATTTTTAAGGATTTGGAGGGATTTTTGGTTTTTTGGTTTTTATGGTTTTATTTTTTTTCAGGGGTTTTAGAGTTTTATTTTGTTTTTTTAATAAGTTTAGGGGTTTTAAGGTCTTTTGTGGGTTTTATGGTTTTAGGGTTTGTTAATGTTTTAGGGGTTTTATCATTGTTTTGTTTTCTATTAGTTTCAAGTGTATTTAGGTTTTTAAGAATTTCCTAATGTAATTCAGGTTTTATAGGTTTTTTTTTATTTTTTATTGAATTGTAATGATTTTTAGGATTTTTATGGGTTTTTAAGTGTTTTAGGGATTCTGAGATTTCTAGGGTTTTTGGGTTTTTTTGGGTTTTATGGGTTTTTTTGTGTTTTAGGGGGTTTGTTTAGTGTTTAGGGTTTCAATGTTTTTTAGAGTTTTTATTAACATTTATAGAGTTTTAAAGGGATTTTAGATTTTTCTGTGGTTTATAAGGGTTTTATTGGTTTTTAGGGATCTTATGGTTTTTATAGGTTTTTGTAAATATTAGGGGGATTAGTGTTTTTAGAGTGTTTTATAGGTTTTTTTGGGGGTTCTAGCATTTTTTGTTTTAATGGGATTAAATTATTTTTAGGTTTTTAAGTGTTTCTTATGGTATTTTGGGGTTTTTAGGTTTTTATGGTTTTTTATGTATTTTTTAGGCTTTTATGGATTTTTATTTTTTCGGAATTTTTATAGTTTTTAGAGGGGTTTGGGTTTTAGGGTTTTTAGTGTTTTTTTTTGTTCTTTAGGTTTTTATGTGTTTTTAAAGTTTTTAGGTTTTTTATAGTTTTTAGAGTTATTATGGTTTTTTGGTTTTTGGTAATTTTTTTATATTTTTAGGATATTTTTGGTTTGTTGGGTTTTTAGGGAATTTAAGTGTTTTAAATGTTTTATAGTTTTTTGTGGGTTTTTGGTTTTTACTGTTTTTTTAGTTTTTACTGTTTTTATGGTTTTTTGAGTTTTTAATGTTTTATAGGTTCAATTATTTTATAGATTTTGTAGTTAATTTTTAGGGTTTTCATGAGGTTTTAGGGTTTTAGAGGTTTTTAGGTTTTTAGGGTGCTTATGGTTTTTAGAGGTCTTTAGCATTTCAAGAGTTTTTTTTTGTTTTTAAGGGTTTTAATTGATTTAATGTTTTAAAGGTATACATATGGGTTATTAGGGTTTTATGGTTTTTTCATTTGTAGGGATTTTTAGGTATATTATTCGATTTTTATACTTTTTGTGTGTTTTTTGAAATTTTGAAGGTTTTTAGTGTTTTAGGGTATTCTTTAGGGTTTTAGCATTTGTTTGGGTTTTTTTTGGGTTTCAATGGGTTTTAAATTTTTGTAATGTTTTTATGGTTTTAAATGGTATTTAGAGTTTTAGTATTTTTTATGGTTTTTATTTGTTTTTAGGTTTTTAATGGTTTTAGGCTTTATGGTTTTATGGTTTATAGGGTTTTTAGGGTTTTAGGGTTTTTAGAATTTATCGGATTTTAATGATTTAATGTGTTTTTAGGTTATTGAGGTTTTCTAAGGAATTGTTAAGGCTCTTATATTTTTTTACATTTCAAAGTATTTTTTGGTCGTTTTTTATGTTTTTTATAAATTTATAGGATTTTTAGTGGTTTTTATCATTTCATTGGTTTTTGGGTTTTTAGTGTTTTTAACGTTTTTAGGATTTATGGATTTTAAGTATTTTTATGTTTTTAAGGTTTTATGATATTTTTTAATTTTTCAGTGGATTGTTAGTTTTTTACAAATTTGTAGTGCTTTTTTAGGATTTTTAGTGATTTTAGGGTTTTGAGGCTTTCTGGGATTTTAGGGTTTCATGATTCTTTTTGGTTTATAGGTGTTTTTATTTGGGGGGGGGGGGTTAATATTTTTTTGGTGTTACTTAAAAAATTTACAAGTTTAAGTGGTTTTGAGTTTTTTGTTTTAATTTAGGGTTTTTATGGGTTTGTAATAGGTTTAATGTTTTAGGGGGATGTTTACAATTTTATAGTTTTAATGGGGTTTTTGGATTTTTTAGTGTTTAATGGTTTTAAATGTTTTTAGGTTTTTAGGGGTTTTATGTGATTTTAGGGTTCTAAGGTTTTCTTAGGGGTTTTATTGTATTCTATGTTTTATAGATTTTTTGGGAATTTTTAGAATAATTTAATGTTTTATGTTATTTAGGATTTTTAGGGTTTCTTTGATTTTTTTTTGGATTTTTTGGTTTTTTGGGTTTTTTGGGTTTTTAGAGTTTATAGGTTTTTTTTGGGTGTTTAGTGTTTAATTGTATTCAGGTTTTTTTGGGTTTTTCATGGGATTTAAGTTTCTTTATTCGATTTTGGGGATTTTTAGGGGTTCTTCATGATTTTATGGGGTTTTGATATTTTTAGGGATATTTTTGGGTTTTAGAATTTTTATTGTTTTTAGGGTATTTTAGGTTCTTAGTGGTTTTTTTAGAATGTTATGGTTTTTATGGTTTTTATTGTTTTTATGGGTTTTGGACTTTTTGATCATTTTTATATGATTAAAGTGTTGATATAGTTTTTAGTGGTTTTATATGTTTTAGGTGTATTTTAGGTGTTCGGGTTTTTTATGGTTATAAGTGTTTTTAGGTCTTTTTTCATTTTCTAGGATTTTAGGGCCTTTAAGTGTTTCTCGGATATTCGATTTTTCTTCGGGATTTTCAGGGTTTCTAGGATTTTTTACATTTTTAGAGATTTTAATATTATTAGGGTATTTTGGGTTCTTTTGGTTTTTATGGATTTTATAATTTTTTTTGGGTTTTTGGGAGTTTTATTTTATTTTTTAGGTTTCAAGGGTTTTTAAATTTTTTTAACTATATTGGGGGTTTAAAGGGTTTGTAGTATTTTTGCGGTTTTTAAAATATTTTTGGGGTTTCATTTTCTTTTTATGGTATTTTATGGTTAATATTATTTTTTATCGTTTTAGGGGTTTTGATTGTTTTAGGATCATAAGATTCACTTAGGGGTTTTTATGGGTTTTAGGGGTTTTTTATTTTTTATTTTTTGATTTTTAGGGTTTTTTAGGATTTCTATGGTTTTTAGTGGTTTGGATTTTGAGGGTTGTTTGGGGTTTTTTAAAGCATTTAGGGTTTTTTGTGTTTTTTGTTTTTTCAAGATATTTTGGAGTTTTTTACAGTTTTTAATCATGTAGTAGGGTTTTACGTTTTTTATGGGGTGTTATGATTTTTAAGGATATCCGGGATTTTTGGGTTTTTAGGGTTTTTTCTTTTTATGTTTTTATGAGTTCTATGTGTTTTATGTTTTTAATGTTTTCTTAGGGTTTCAATGGTTATTAGGGTTTTTTATGTTTTAGAATATTTTAGTGGTTTTTAGGATTTTTATTGGTTTTTTAATTTTTTCAGGATTTTTAGGGGTTTAGGGTTTTTTGGGGTTTTAGGGTCTTTATTGCTTTTAGGGATTTTGATTTTTTTAAGGTTATTTTTTTTTGTTTTTAAGATTTTTAGAGTGTTTAATCATTTTCGGGTTTTAAAGAGATTTCATAGATTTTAGTGGTTTTTAGGGGTTTCATGTGGTTTAGTAGTTTAGAATGTTTTTATGTGTTTTTATAGTTTTTAGGTGTTTTTAATATTTGTAATGTTTTTAGCATTTTAATGTTTTTAAGGATTATAAGTGTTTATTGGTTTTATGGTTTCATTAAGGCTCTTCAGTGTTTTTTGGTTTTTATATTTTTATGGTTTTAGGGATATTTTGGATTTTGTGGAGTTTTTAGGGTTTTTAGGTATTTTGAAGGTGTTTATGGGTTTTAAGGATTAATATGTTTTTTGGTTATTTTGGGTAATATTGATTTTTTTGTGGTTTTATGATTTTTATAGAATTCTAATGTATTTAGGGTATTAAATGGTTTTAATATTTTTTAGTGGGTTTTATGGTTTTTAGGGGTTTTAGTGTTTTTGAGGTTTTTACGGATTTTTATGGTATTTTGGGTTTTTTGTGTTTTTTGGTGTTCATATATTTTTTTGGAATTTTAATAATATTTATTTTATTATGGTATTCTTAGGTTCCTTCGGGGTTCTGATTGATTTTTTGGGTTTTAAGGGATTTGTAAGACCTTTTTTGGATTTTTATATTGTTTAAGGTTCTTAGGGATTTCAAGATATTTGAGGGTTTTTTGGGATTTTCTAATTTTTATCTTGGGGTTTTTTGGGTTTTTTAGTTTTTTGGGTTTTTTAGTTTTTTTGTGTTTTAAATATTTTTTGATATTTTTAAATTTTTGGTGGTTCAATGATTTTATAATTTTATAGTTGTTAATAGAGTTTTTTTGGGTTTTAGGGTTTTTTATGTTTTTAGACATTTTTATGGTTTTTTGGGGTTTTACGGTTTTTAGAGACATTTTAGAGTTTTTAAGGATTCAATAATTTTTAGGGGATTTAATGGTATTTACGGATTTTTAGGGATTTTTTATAATTTTTATTGTTTTTTGGGGTCTTAGGGATTTTGAGGGTTTATTGGGGTTTTATGGATTTTATGTTCATTTTGGATTTTTTGGGGTTTCTTCCTGGTTTTTTATGGGGTTTTAGAGTTTTTTAATGTTTTATGATGTATAATTGATTTTATGGGGTTTTAAATTTCTTGAGTTATTTATGGGTTCTTATTATTTTTGATGGGTTTTAATGTTTTTGGGGTCTTATTATTTTTAATGTTTTGAGAATTTTAGAGCTTTTAATTTTTTTTAGGTTTTTCAGGTTTTCTTGTGGGTTTTTAGGTTTCTATGGGTTTTCTTTATTTATGTATTTTAAAGCTATTTTTTGAATTTTAGGGTTTTAGGGTTATTAGGAAATTTGAAGTTTTTAGGGGTTTTTAGGGATTTTAGAGTTTTTTTGCTTCTTATGTATTTTTAAGGGTTTTTTTTGTTTTTAGGGGTTTTTTAGTTTTTAGTGTTTTAAAGGTATTTATAGTTTTTTATATTCATAGGGTTTTAAAGGTTTTTAGTGAGTTTTAAGGGTTTTATTGGTTTTTAGGGTTGTTAGGGGCTTTTATTTATTTTATGGTTTTTAGGTTTTTAGAATTTTTTACCATTTTTAGGTTTTTTGGTGGGTATCAATTGTTTTTATGTTATACGATAATTTAAGGGGTTTATAGGGTTTTAGGGGTTTTTAAATTTTTAGGTATTTTTATATATTTTTATGTACTTTTCTGGTTTTTTTGTTTTTAGGTAATCTTACAATTTTTAGGGATTTATGGGTATTACATTTCTTTAAGGTTTTTATGGATTTATGGAATTTAGGGGTTTGAAGGGTCTTTTAGGGATTCCAATATGTTTATCAATTTATAGGTGTTTGTGGGTTTTATGTGTTTTTAGGGTTTTAAAGACTTCTTAGGGTTTTCTAGGGTTTTTTATATTTTTTTGGGATTTTTAGGTATTTTTTATGATTTTAACGATTTTAGGGTTTATGGTTTTTGGAGGACTTTAAGGGGTTTTTATGTTTTTATGGGTTTTTAGTGTTTGTTGATTTTTAGGCTTTCTTATGGGTTTTTGGGGGTTTTTTGTTTTTTATGTTTTAGGGATTTTTGGGGTTTTTTATGATTTTTAGGGAATTTTAATGTTTTTAGGGATTTTGTGGGTTTGTAGGGTTTTTTATGGTTTTTATGGTTTTTTTGGTATTTTGGTGTTGTTTATGGTTTATAGGGTTTTTTGATTTTTTTTATCATTTTAGGGGTTTAAAGAGTTTTAATAGTTTGCAATGTGATTTTATGGTATTTATGGATTTTTATGGTTTTAAGGGGTTTTAGGCTTTCAGGGTTTTCTAGGATTTTCATCATTATTTTGGTTTTTATTTGTTTTATGTGTTCTTTTGTTTTTAAGGTTTTCATAGTGGTATTTATTGTTTTTTTGTGTTTTTTAATATTCAAGTATTTTTATGGGTTTTTAAGAATTTTATTTCTTTTATGGATTTTGAGGGTTTTACGGGTTTTTATTGTTTTTCTAATTTTTCTGTATTTTATGGTTTTTATGGTTTTAACTGTTTGTTTGATATTTAGGGGTTTTAAATATTTTTAATGTTTATATGGTTTTTATAGGGATTTAATATTTTTAGGGTTTACTAAGTTTTTAGAATTTTTTGTTGGTTTTTAGAGTGTTTATGGGGTTTAAAGGGTTTTTTGGATTTTTATAATCATATGGATTTTATGGGGTTTTAGAGTCATTTTATTGTTTTCTAGGGTTTTATACATTTTAATGACCTAGTAGTTTCAAGTATTTTTTAGGTTTTTAATGTTTAATAAGGGGTTTTCAGGATTTTGTGGGATTTTTATGTTTTTAGGGATTTTATTGCTTTTTATGTATTTTTATGCTTTATTGGATTTTAGGTATTTTTATGATTTTTTTGTGATTTCTAGGGTTCTAAATGGTTTGTATGTTGTTTTAGGGGGCTTATAACCTTTTTTGGATTTTAGTGTTTCTTGTTTTTTAGTGCTTTAAAATATTTTTAGGTTTTTATGGTTTTATTATGTTTTTTCATGGTTTTTTAGGTTTTTTATGTTTTCATGATTTTTAGGGATTTTTTATGATTTTTATGGGTTTTTACATTTTAAATAATTTTAGGGATTTTTAAGGATTTTTATGCTTTTTCATTTTTATGGGATTTCAAGCATTTTAATTTTTATGGTTTTTAGGGTTTTGGTAGTTTTTAGGGTTTTACGGTTTTAAGAGTCATTAACCACTTTTAGGGGCTTAAAGGGGTTTTATATTTTTAGGGGTTTTATGGTGTTTTAGGGGATTTTATGGTTTTTAGGGATTATTATGATTTTTATGGGTTTTAGGAATTTTAAATCACATTATGTTTTTAGGGATTATTTTTTTGAGGATTCTAATGGGTTTTATTTATTTTTATCATTATAATGTTTTCTTAGGATTTTATAAATTTTAGTGTTATATATGTTTTTAAGGATTTAGGGACATTTTAGTATTTTTATGGGTTTTAAGGATTTTTAGGGTTTTAGGGTTTTTTGGATTTTATGTTTTCATGGGCCTTTATCGATTTTTTGTGTTTTTAAAGGTTATTTTGGGATTTTTTGTTTCTTAACACTTTTTAAAATTTTATAGTTTTTAGGTGTTTAAGAGATTTTAAGGGTTTCAGTTTTTCACGGTTTTAGGGGTTTTAATGGTTTTTTGGTTTTTTAGTTTTTATTTTTGGGTTTTAGTGTTTTTTAGGTTTTTAGTTATTTTATGTGAATTTAGGTTTTTATGGTTATCTTAGGATTTTTTTGGGTTTTCATTTTTTTTTATTTTTATAGAGATTTTTGTGATTTTTGTAGGATTTTTATTGGATTTTTTGGGAGGTTTTTCTGTTTTTTGTGTTTATTAAGGTTTTTAAAATTTTTAATGTTTTTTGATGTTTAAAGGGATTTCAGAGATTTTAGTGTAGTTTTTAAGATTTTTTAGGTTTTTATTGGTTTTATTTTTTTAGGGGTATTAGTATTTTTATAGTCTTTTTAGGGTTTTTACTGTTTTTATAATTTTTAAGGATTTTTAAGAAATAAAGTGCTTTTTTTTGGTTTTTAATTTTTTTCTTAGGTGCTCCAGGGTACTCAGATATATTACATTTTTAGGTGTTTTTATGTATTCGTCAATATTTTTTTAGTTTTTTGGGTTTTAGTTATTTTGACTAATTTTAGGGGGTTAACGTGTTTTTGTAGTTTTTAGGTTCTTTCAGGGTTTAAAGTGTTTTGTTTTGTTTTTTCCTAGGGGTTTTCTGAGTTTTTATGGTTTTTATGTTTTTTAGGATTTTTTAACATTTTTTTGTGTTTGTAGAATTTTCAGGGATTTTGTGGGGTTTGAGGATTTTTATGTTTTTTTGGTTTTTTTGGGCTTTTAGGATTTTATATTTCTTTTTTGGGGTTTAAGTTTGTTTAAAATTATTATTATATTTTAGGGTTTAAAGAGTTTTAGTGTTTTTAGTGATTTTTTATTGTTTTTATGGGTTTTTTGGATTTTATTGGTTTATATGGGTTTTTACGTTTTTCCAGGTTTTTAGGGTGTTTAGGGGTTTAAATTGATTTTAGCTTTTTTTATATAATGGGTTTAAAGATTTTTTTTTTCGTATTTAATGTTTTCTTAGGTTTTTTCATGGTTTTTTGAGTTTTTTTAGGTTTTTTAGGTTTTTAGTGTTGTTTAGTATTTTAGGGGTTTAAAGAGTTTTCTGATGTTATCATGGATTTTAGGATTTTTATTGGTTCTTATCATTTTTTTGGTTTTGGGGGGTAGTTATAGATTTTAGGGAGTTTAGGGGTTTCAGGGTCTTTTTAGGGGTTTTTCAGGTTTTTAAATGTTTTTAGGATTTTAGTGGTTTTAAGTATTTTTAGGTTTTTAGAGTTTTCATGGGGGTTTTCAGGGTTTTTTTGGGGTTTTCGAATTTTTAGGGTTTTCATGGTTATTTTGTTTTTTTTGACATTTTGAGTGTTTTTTAGGTATTTAAGGGGTTTTACGGTTTTTATGTTTCTTTATGGTTTTAATTTGTTTTATGGTTTTTATGATTTTTTTGGGGTTTTAATGGTTTTTAGGGTTTTATGCTTTTATGGATTTTTAGGGGGTTTTTATTGTTAGGTTTTTAGGGGTTTAGGTATTTTAGTGATTTTTTAAATGGTTTTTAGTGTTTTTTAGTTTATTATGGTTTTTACAGTTATTATAGTTTTTAACATTTGAGGGGTTTAAAATGTTTTTAGTGGTTTTTTGGTATTTTATGTGGTTTTACATTTTTTTATTATTTTTAGGGGTTTTGATTGTTTTTAATGTATTTTATGGTTTTTAGGGGTTTTATGGGGTTTTTTTCATTTTTTAGGGGTTTTAAGTGAATTTATATTTTTAATATTTTCTTAAGGGTTTTCAAAGACTGTAGGTTTTTTATGTTTTTTATGTATTTATGTATTTTTATAAATTTTTATGTTTATTACTGTTTTTAGGGATTTTTAGGGGTTTTAGAATTATCAAGGGGTTTTAGTGTTTCTAGAGTTTTTTTTGTTTTTAAGGGTTTTAAGGGTTTCCAATTTTTAATATTTTCTGAGGGCTTTGAAATTTATTTTGCGTTTTTTATGTTTTTAGGGATTATTAATGATTTTTAGGAATTTTTGTGGATTTTATAGATTTTGAAGTGATTTATGGTTTTTAGGGGTTTTAGTTTTTATTGTTTTTAGGCATATTTTTGTGTTTTTAGGGGTTTTAATATATTTTATATTTTTTAACAGTTCCTAGGGTTTAAATGATATTTAATGTTTTACTAGTATTTATGGGTGTGGGGGGGTTTTAAGAGTTTTATTGATTTGGGGTTTTTTGGTTTTACAGTATTTAGGGTTTTAGCATTTTCACGATTTTAGAGGTTTTAATTATTTTTGGGATTACAAGGTTTTTCATAGGGATTTTCCTTGTTTTATGTGGTTTATAAAATTTATGTAATATTTGGGATTTTTAGGATTTGATGGGTTTTTAGGGATTTTGAGATCTTTTAGTGGTTTTTTAGATTTTCATGTTTTTATAGTTTTGTTTTCTATTTTTCCGGTGGGGGGAGGGGTGGGTTTTATAATTTTTTTGAGATTTTTTAATTTTTTAGGGTTTGAAGGGGTTTTAAAGTCCTTAATTACGTTTACTTTTTCTTTTTTAATGTTTTACAAGTTTTAAGTGTTTTTAGTTATTAATTTAATTTTAAGGGATTTAGGGTTTTTTACAGTTTTTGGGATTTTTAGGTGTTTTTTATGATTTTTAGGGTTTTTTAGAGTTTTAGGGATTTTGAGGGTTTTTAGGGTTTATGGATTTTTTTTCATTTTTTTGGTTTTTAGGGGTTTAAAATGTTTCTAGTTTTCTAAGGGTTACATATGATTTTTTATACTTTTTTTGTTGACATATTGTTATTGATTTTTTAGGAATTTTATGTTTATTTATGGTATTGGGTGACTTTTGCGATTCTAGTATTTTGTAGTGTTGCTTTGGTTTTATTATTTATGGGGGTTTTATGTTTTTTTTTGGAAATTTGATGAGATTTTAGGGGTTTCAAGTGTTTTAAATTTTAAAGGTATTTAATGGTTTTTATTGTTTTTAGTGGGTCTTAGGGTTTTTTATATTTTTTTAGAGTTGTATTGTTTTTAGGGGTTTCATGATTTTTGGTTATTTATTGTATTTTAGAAAGTTTTAGTGTTTTTTATGTTTTTAGTGGTTTTATATGTTACTATCTTTTCATGGTTTTCTTATATATCTTCATTTTTTTTATGTTTTTAGTGATATTTTAAAAAATTTATGGATTTGTTTGGCAATTTATGGTTTTTCAGTATTTTTATAGTTTTAAATTTTTTTAGTGGTTCTAAGGAGTTTTAGGGTTTTTAATGGGTTATTATGGATTTATTTTTTTATGGGTATTAAGAATTTTAGGGGTTTTATTGTTTTTAGGTGTTTCATGGTTTTAGGGACTTTTTTGTTTTTTTACTGTTTTTTTAAGTTTTGGTTTTATAAAAGATTTATATTTTTAGGGATTTTAGCTTTTATAAGGTTTTTTTAGTAACTTAATGTTTTTACATATATTTAGGTTTCTTTTAGGTTTTTACGATATCAAAGGTATTTTTTGGTTTTTGATATTCATAAGGGGTTTGAAGGTTTTTAGGGGTTTTAAGGTATTTACTGTTTTTAGGTTTCATAAGGGTTTTGATTTTTTTAGGTTTTTATGGTTTTCTTTGTTGTTTTTAGGGTTTTTTAAAAAAATCAGTTTTAGGGATTTATATATATATATATATATTTTGGTTTCTTATGGATTTTAGGGGTCTTAGATTTTTTGGGGTTTTAGGATTTTAGGGTTTTAGTATTTTTTCTAAATCCTAGGATTTTTTGGATTTTTAAGGAATTTTAATGTTTTTTAGAGTTTTTTATGTTTTTAAAAGTCTAATGGGATTTTACTGTTTTTATGTTTTTTGGGGGTTTTTATGTTTTTTGATGTTTTTTTATTTTTAGGGGCTTAGGGTATTTTTAGGGATTTTAGGGATTTTGTTTTTTGGGTTTTAGAGGTTTTAAGTGTTTTTAGGGATCTATGTTTTTCTTATAGTTTTTATAATTATTAGGGTTTTTAATGTTTTTAAGTATTTATATTAATTTTATTATGTTTATGGTTTTTTTGGATTTTTAGGGATTTTATATGGGTGATTGTGTTAGGGTTTTTTGATTTTTTTGGGTTTTAAGAGTTTTTTAAATAAAATAGTGGTTTATGGAATTTTTAGATTTTTTAGTAGTTTTGTTCATTTTTATGGGTTTTTATGTGTTTTATGTTTTTTTGAGTTTTTTTGGCCTTTATGATATTTATGGGTTTTTATGTTTTTTATAGTTTTTATAATTTCATAAGTTTTTATCGTTTTAAATGGGTTTTTAGGATTTTAGTGTTTTCTTGTAGATTTTCAAGGATCATAGGGTTAGCAACATTTTTGCAGTTTTTTTACAATTTTAGGGATTTTTTAATTTTTAGGGTATTTATTGTTTTTGGGAGTTTTTAGGGTTTTTATGTTTTTTATGACTTTTTATAGTTTTTTAGTTTTTTTTAGGATCTAAGTGTTTTATGATTTTTAAGGTTTTCTTATGGGTTTTCAGTGTTTTCAGGGTTTTCACATGATTTGGTATTTTTAGGGGCTTTTTTGAATTTTTATGGATTTTAAGGGTTTTATGGATTATGATGTTTTTTTAGTTTTTAAGGTTTTTAGGGTTTTTATGAATTTTTTGGACGCCTAGTTTGTTTTTGTCTTAAAATTTTGATATATATTTTTATAATTTTAATGGTTTAAATTTTATTTTATAGTTTTTAATGGTATTATGGTTTTTTATTGATTTTATGGTTTTTAGGGGTTTTTAGGGTTTCTTCGGTTTTAGGGGTTTTAATGGTTATTAGAATTATAAATTTTTTATAAATTTTTTAACCTTTTTAGAGATTTAACATGTTTTTATAGTTTTACTAGTTTTTAGGGTTTTAAGGTTTTTATAGATTTTTATGGTTTTTATGATTTTTACGTTTTTTAAAGTTTTTACCATTTTATAATTTTTAGGGTTTTATGGGTTTTATGTTTTGTTGGTTTCTATGTTTTCCATAGGGTTTTTCATGGTTATTTTTTTGTTTTTTTTACTTTTTTGGATTATAGGGATTTTTAGATATTTTTATGGGTATTAGGTTTTTTATTGATTTAGAGGGTTTTTAGGGGTTCTGGGTTTTATTGTTTTTGGTTTATATGGTGTTTTTGAGTTTCTAGAGGTTTAATGTTTTTTAATAGTTCTTCAATGCATTTTGGGATTTAAAGGTTTTTTAGTGTTTGTAGTGGATTTCTTGTTTTTTTTTCATTTTTAGGATTTTTATACTATTTTGGGGGTTTTATAGGTATTATAATTTTTATGGATTGAAGATTTTTTTGGTTATTCTAGGGGTTTTAAATGTTTTTAGGGTTTTATGATATTTTAGGGATTTAAAAGGTTTTTTGGAGTTTTAATGATTTTATGGATTTTTAGGGTTTTTTATAATTTTATTTTTGTTAATGATATTTCGAATTTTAGGGTTTTGGTGTTTTTATGGATTTTGGGTTTTTAGAATATTTTAGGTTTTTTAAAGATTTTATGTGTTTTTAATGTTTCATAGGGGTTTTTAGGGAATTTAGGTGATTTATTATTTTGATATTTTTAGTACATTTTTAATACTTTTATAATTTTTAGGGTTTTTAGGGATTTGATAGTTTTTTATAGGTTTTTTGGGTTTTTATGTTTTTCTAGAGATTTAGGGTTATTATTTCAATTTTTATGGTTTTTATTGAATTTTTAGCTTTTTAACATTTTTAGGGGTTTATTTTGTTTTTGGAGATTTTGTAGGATTTTAGGGTTTTAAATTTTTTTAATGGTTTTATGATTTTTAGGGGTTTCAAGGTCTTCTTTAGGGATTTTATTTTTTATCCTTTTTACGTGTTTTGGTGTTTAATGTGTTTTTTGGTTTTTAAGGTTTTCTTGTTGTTTTTCAGGGTTTTCAATTTTTTTTAATGTTTTTATGTATTTTTATATCCTTTTATGATTTTTATGTATTTTTAGAACATCTACCTATTTTGAGGTTTTTATTAGGGATTTTAGGTTTTTATTGTTTTTTTGGGTTATTTGGATTTTTTTTAATATTTACATTTTTAATGAATTATAGAGTTTTTTTAACATTTTTAGGGGTTTAATAGACATTAAATTTTTTTAGTGTTTTGATGCTTTTAAATGGTTTTTATTGTTTTAAAGATTTTAATGATTTTTATGGGTTTTTAGGTGTTTTAACATCTTTTTGGGTTTTTAGGATATTTAGATTTATTTATTTTTGTAGGGGATTTAAGTGTTTTTAATGGTTTTCTTATGGTTTTTATGGTTGTATGATTTTTTAAATATTTTATGGATTTTAGGGCTTTTATGGATTTTAGGGGGGTTTAGTGTTTTAGGGATTTTGAGTGGTTTAAAGGGTTTTTATTATTTTTTGGGGGTTTTAGGAGTTTTTTTTGAGTTTTTTAGTGTTTTTAATATTTTCTAGAGTTTTTAATGTTTTTATGGGTTTAAAGGGTTTTTAGTGTTTTTAGGGAAATAAAGGATTTTTAGAGTTTTTATGGGTTTTAGGGTTTTTATAGTTTTTTAGGTTTTTTGGCATTTTTTTGGTGTAATGGTTTTTATCATTTTTTATGTTTCAGGAGTTTTATGTGTCTTTTATGTTTTTATGGTTTTCTTAAATTCTTTTCAGGGTTTTTTTTTTGTTTTTTATGTTTTCAGGGATTTTATTTGGGTTTTTAATATTTTTATGATTTTTTTATGATTTTTAGGCTTTTTAAAAGGTTTAGATATTTAAGGTTTTTTTAGGGGTTTCAAGGATTTTTGGGGGTTTTTATGTTTTGATGTATTTTTATATATTTTTTAGGATTTTTAAGGGTATTTATGGATTTTTTAGGTTTCTGTGATTTTATGTTTATTTTTTTGGGTTTTACTTTTTTGGGTTTTAATGGGTTTATAGGTTATTTAGAATTTTAATAGTGTTTAGTAGTTTGAAGGGATTTTTGAATTCTAGTGGGTTTTAGGGTTTAATGGGGTTATTTATTTTATTATGATTTAAATGGTTTTATTGTTTTTAGGATTTTAGGTTTTTTTTTGGGTTTTAAGGGTTTTTTTAATGTTGTCATAGGGTTATTCGGGGTTTTAAAGGATTTAATATTTTGTATGTATTTTATGGAATTTTTTTAGGTTTTTAAAGATTTAGGGATTTTAGATATTTTTAGAGTTTTTAGTTTTTTTCTGGTTTTTTTGATTTTTTTCGGTTTTATGGTTTTATTGAGTTTTTAGGGGTTGGAGTTTTATAGAGTTTTTTGAAAAATTTTATATTTTCAAATGTGTTTTATAGTTTTTAGTGGTTTTCTTGGTTTTCTTGGTTTCTATTGTTTTTACAGGTTTATGGTTTTTAGGGATTTTTAGGTTTTTAGGGATGTTATGGTTTTTAGATTTTTTTATGTTTTATGGGTTTTTAAGTTTTTATGAATTTATTAGGGATTTTAGGGATTTTTTAATTTTAGGGATTTTAGGGTATATTTATTAATTTTATGGTTTTTGGTGTTTAAGTATTTTGACGATTTTTCAGGGTTTCTGGGGATTTTATGTGTTTTTGTTTATGTTTTTTTGTTTCTTTGTGAGTTTTTAGGGTTTTAAAGGTTTTTATAGTTTTCAATATTTTTAGTTGATTAAAGGTGATTTCTGGATTTTATTGGTTTTTTTGGGTTTTATTGTATTTAGGGATTTTATTGTGTTTAAGGGTTTTTAGCAATTTAAGGTTTTTAAGGGTTTTATGTGAATTTATGTTTTTAATATTTTATTATGAGTGTTCAGTGGATTTGGGTTTTTTTAATTTTTATAGATTTTTAGAGATTTTGTGTATTTATATGGTTTTTAGGGTTTTATGGATTTTGAGTGTTTTTAGGTGTTATTTGGGTTTTTCGGTTTTTCGGGGATTTATGTGTTTTTAAGGGATTTTATGGTGTTTAGAGATTATTATTATTTTTAGAGGTTTAAAATGTTTTTCTAGTTTTTAGTGGTTTTTAGGGGTTTAAGGATTTTTATTGTTTTGGGGGATATTTAGGGAATTTAGGGGGTTTTAGGTTTTAGTGACATTTGGGGTTTTTAAATTTTTCTAGTTTTTTAGTAGATTAATATGATATTAGGGTTTTAATGTTTTCATAGGTTTCTTCGGGTTTTTAGGTTTTTTTACATTTTTTGGATTTTTTGGGATTTTTTAGGTTTTTTATGGTTTTTTGTTTTTTAAGAATTTTGAGGGATTTTAGGGATTTTAATGTTTTTTGTGTTTTTGGGTGTTTACTGTTTTTATGATTTTAGTGGTTTTTAGTGTATTAGGTTTTTTAATTTTTTCATTGGGGTTTTTATTGTTTAAGGGCTTTTAAATTTTTATGAATTTTTAAAGATTTTTTAGGTTTTTATGTTTTTTTGGGGTATTAATGATTTGGAAGGTTTTTAAGATTTTTATGTTTTTTATATTATATTCGGTTTTTAGGAGTTGTTTAGGAAAATTGATATAAGTATATAAAAATAATGGGAATTAGTGTATAGTACAATCACTCGAAGGTGATCCACCTGATGGCCAATGGTCCAAAACCAATTGCAATGAGGAAGCGAACCCAAATCCCAAGAAACCTCATGTGATCACACAGAAAAAATGGCCTAGAAATATCGCATGAACCATTATAAAATAAAACCAAGAAAATTGATCTGAGGCCCTCAGTAAGCCAATGAATCCAAACCGAGAAACCAAGTGTTCTTAAGAGTCCCTTGAGCGATCGAGCGCCTGAATCAATAGAACGACCTCCGAACCAGGTAAAGCCTCGACACACACTGTACTAGAATCAGAAAACACCACAACCAGTGCCTCCATCCAACATGTAATAAAATTAGCAGTTGCACCAGCTTGGAAAAAAGTAGACAAGCCTGGCACAGAACCCCAACAAACTAGCTTAAGGAAGTACAATAAAACCAAGTACCAATCCAGTGAGCACTCTGAGATCCATCATATAAAATGTTGTCTAAATGCAGATACAACACCCAAGGAGGAGAAAAACACCATCATGAAGAATCACCCACAGACATGCACACACCCACCCACACCCATAAGCAAATGCACACACCACCACTATCCTGAACACCCACACCCATACCCACACACAATTTAAACAAACACACACAGACTCCATCACCAAGACAAATCAACACACAAAAACACACCCCACCACAACCCCAAAACAAACACACAGTATAATTGAATTGAAGCACACAACCACCAAGACAAAAGCCACATCCAGCAAGATCTATGACACCCACCCTCACACAACCTGACAACCCTAAATATCGAACCCCAATCCACCTACATAGCCGAAAAACCGTAAAGAGCCCCTTCTAACCTAATGAGAAAAGTACTAGAAATCCAACAACCATAGCTACACGAGCCAAATGAAGCGAGCAACCATGATAATCCAAGATCAGCTCCACAACATGATTTAAATCACACAACCACATCTAACCACTAAAACCAATTATCCACCATAGATGATCCGAAAATATAACCTCTTCCAATCAAGAGCCAAACAAGATCCAACCACTATGTGCCAAAATCATTTAGATATCCCAAAAACAACTCCAAATTCCACCCATCTATCCAAACATGGGCACATTCAGCATGCGAACACCCTAGACCATGAAATAACCACCAACACATATGAATCCCAACAGACTATAAAACCACACATAACTCATTAGAATAAAACATTCATAATGCACACCATAGAAATAACACAGGCACCCCTAAAATCGAGAAACCAATAGAACCATATATACACACCTACAAAAGACCCAAGAAGCCTCCCAACCAGCCTGCAACAACTATAGTAGAACACTAAGATGGCATAGACCCATCACCCTCCAACTAGCTCCCCACTATCCAATGCCACCTGGAACTAGTCTTAAATGAAGGGAAAACAGAGAACAAAGAAGTAAAAACACCAAAAACACCAACATCCTATTAACAAAGCCAAATCAACCCACACACCCAACAAAAATCAATCACATAGAAACAAATCCCAGACCCTCCCATCCCGAATTAAAGTCAACTAGTAGCACTCCCACACTGACAAACAACAAATCCACATCATCAAATCTGATCCATCATCAAAAATCCCTGGAGACAACACCCAAAAATATCCACATAAAACATGAACCTTCTTCTAGGTAGACACATCACTATCACCTTGATACCATGACTACCAACAATCCACCCAACACTATAGCAACTGAACCATCCACAGGAATCATGCCTTAAATCACAATGAAAAAGAAACTAGTAAAACATTAAACACCTCGATGATGAGAGCCCCCCAAATTACACTAGTGAATAAAATCCTTATCAACCTAATATTAGTAATATGATAGTAATAAAGAAGTCTAGAATGAAAAAAAATCTAATATTTAATCCAAATATAACTATTATAGTGAAATTTGGATCTATGAAGGTGATAATTATGTTCCTTTTAGATATGATACACCTTTGTGGCAAGCCCAAGTATCCCCAAAACACTCAGCAAGGAATCCTTATTAAATTTTTCATTACACTACCCAACAGAAGGAGAAAGATCTTGATAAATAAAATCTATATTCATGAGGCTCGTGATGGAAGACCAAATCTTCGGACACAACTCACAATTGAAAAAAATGATGAATACTCTCAAGGATAGTCAGACAAAGAAAACATTCACTAGGAAATGTTAGGCCCCTATAATGAAACATAACCAATTAAGGAAAAAATCATGGATTAACTACCATAGAATAATGGAGTAGATAGTTGGGGTTACTAGATTATAAACTAGATAATTCCATGAAAAATGATAAATTTTGGTCTCAGCTTATTTTAAACCCTATGAATGGAAACAAATGGTTCCATATTTTATAGGATCCAGTCATTATTTCTATTAGGATGAGGAATTAAAAGAATACCCATTTGAATATCACAAAACATAGTAGAAACTACAATCAGAGAATCCCAATCACCATCATAGATAATATCAAAATCCTAGGAATATTTAAGTATCTCAAATTAATAAATAATAATATATCCAATGTACAAAAAATAGCCCCCCAATGAATCCAAGAATCAAGACATACAGAGATACAAAATCCAATTCCAACATAGAAATAAATATGGTCCTGGATAAAATCTCTTAGATATAATAACATTCTTTAAGTCCACAAAACATTCCAATGAGATTTGACCCCAGAATATTAGGAGCGACCAAACATAAAAATATAAACCCAATCAACCCAAACCGAGGAAGAGGATGGTCAAAAATAATCCTAAACATGTTAGGATATTACTGGTCTCTTCCGATAACCAACACTATTTATCCATAATCCTTTAACCTCTTTAAATTTATCCACTAAACCTAAAGCCACTTTGGCCCCAAAGATAGACACGGAAGATAAAATCCAAAGGAATCACCTAAAATTAGCTTCAATAAAAATAATTAAAATCATAGGAATGATGAAATGATTGTACCAATAACATTTCATGAAAAAAAGAATATATATAACAACCAAGAAGAGTTCCAAAAAAGAAGAAAAATTATTTTTTTAAACCATCATTATCATATAATTTTTCTATTCCAAAATAGTATAGTCTATACCTCTTAATATAGTAGTCATAAGAGTAACCCCATGGTAACAAAGTTGTAATGAACATTCACTAATTATCATGGAAACATCAATATTTTCCTTAACCTCAAAGGAAATAGCAACTACAATCATCATCGATTTATAGAAGTTAACAGACATCCCAGAAAATAAGGAAATGAGATCCTAATAATGCATTAAGACCAAAAGAAAATAAAGATATATAATTCAATATATAATAACATCATCCACAAATAAATGATAAGAAATGGATTTTTTACCTCATCTCTAATGACACTTAGAATAGTGAGAATCAGAAATAATAAATTTTAAGAAACGATAAAAAAAATCCATAAAATCAATAAATGTATGGTAGAAAGGGTATCCCCTTACCTAAATAATTTCTTCCTTGGAAAATAAACATTAAAACTCTGATTATTAATCACTAAAAAATAGAGTATAGAAAAACCACTTTATCCATAAAGAGAACCTAACTGGAAAACCAAGATGGTTAAGAGAATACCAAAAGAATTCCCATATGATATAATCAATTACATCATAAGTTCAATATTAAGGGAATATTGTGGAACTCTCAAATTTTAGTCATAACTCAATATCAAATCCTGAAAAAGAAAAATATTATCAGAAATACATCTCCCTTGAATGAAGGAAGATTAGTCATTAATGATTAAAGTATAAATAACCATTCACAATCTAGCTATTAGAATCAAAGAGATACACTTATAAATATTATTTCATCATGAAATAATCCTGAAATCCGAAGGATAATAAGAATTTAGCACCTTGGGAATCAAATAAAGACTTGATATATTAGATTCCCACAAAAGTTTTTCAATTCTGATGGTATCCAAAATTACATATGTCACATAGAAACCAACACCTTTCCATGCATGATGGAAGAAAATTTCATTAAATCCATTGGTACCCAAATCATTTCTAGGGTGAAGTAATAAAAACGCATGATGAACATCTACAGGCTCTATAAATTTATCACACATGTCACAATAGGATTGATCAATGTAATGAGACAAATATATATCTATGATCAATCTCCTTGAATAGTATATAGCATGATAATTCCCAATCAATGATTGAAAAAACCCCAAAGGTTTCAACAATAATTACACCTAGATAAGAAATATTATAACCATCACCCTTTTAATGAAGAACCAATGTAGGTTAATTAAATCATTCATTCACTAAGTTGAAAAATAAGTCTGAATTATGGTCCACCTCCTTAAGCCAAAGAAACATAATCTTTTTTTGTCATGAGTGGGATTACTTGAAGTTCAAGGCTTTTAAACATTATTTAAAACAATATTCCTTTTGAAATAAAGAATAAAAATGTTCATTAAGAATAAAATATTATTGGTAGTCAAGTAATTCCTTCCTAATCAAGTAAATTTCATCATAATGTTGATTATACACTTGGGCATGAAATGATCAGATATCCTGGTTGACCTTCTTCAGATATTCGTAAACATGAATCATTTACATCGTGAGACCCTAACATTATAATCATTAGAGATATAATAAATTAAGATTTATAATTTATTGAATGATTAAAAATTTTGAACAAAAAATCCTATAGTGAAGATCCTATCCATATGTGATTATATTTGACGTATCATTGGAATTCAAAAAATTATGTAAATGAACTATTGAATAGAATAAACTGTATGTCCAATATGAATTATTCCAAACTATTTCCATATTCCTCAAAGCCAATGAATAGACCTTCCCCTATGATGAAAATAACTAAAAAGTCAAATATCATTCTAGTTAGCATAAAACATGCATGAATGAGCAGCAGGCCCAGGGGTGCGTGACTAGTGATGGGGACAGGAAGGGAATCCGTAAAGAGTACAATGATTACTCATATTTTCCACCTCCAATGGAGATATGTTTGGTGAAAAAATTACATTCTAAGAAGATGGATGATGATGCTCTCGATCACCCATTTGATGATGAATCTTAATGAGGAATAGTATAACTTGATCGACAAACAGAAATTGATTTTAGTTGGGGATTTCAACAATGGGAAGATGAGCCTTGAGAAGTACATTTAGATTTGGGATAAATTCACATTAAGAGTTTAATATCTCTTAACGGATGAACCAGAAACTCAGGTATGCAATATCTCATGGAAACTATTTTGGAATCCAATTTCTGGTAGTCTTAAATTGTCTTTTAATGGTCCGGTTATGTCTTTTTGTGTCTGAACCATGGTTTCTCACTTTTTCCAAAATAGTGTTTGGAAATAAAAATTGTAATTTTCAGTTAAATATATCTAATTGGATTCCAAAATAGTTTCCATAACAACCAGAAACTCATGTCCATATCTAATTGGGACCCTCAGAAGATCACATTGTTACACCTTAATTAGTTTATTCCTAGGAGTATTATCACTTAATGTAGAATATTTCAGATTAATATGATCTATAGAGTTAGTTCTGGGAGAATAATACCAAAATTATTTCTTTCTTTATGGCAGAATAAGATCCAGAATAGATAAGTCAAACCCATAACAACCACAAAATCTTCCCATTTCCTTCCAAACAAAAGCATGACTATATCTAATAGATTTCATATCAATATAAGAAAATGTGAAAGCACTATGAACAAAAGCCACACCATCCCGAACCTCAAATTCAAGGTATGAAGAAAGATATCCCACTTCCTAACAACCTAGGAAGTAAACCAGACCAATATCAGAACATCTTGAACCCAGAAAAAAATCAGATTCATCGTAATTTTCCCACATAATAAAAGAACGACCAAGATCATTCGAGTTCTTCAGCTCTCCAGAATAAGGGCCAACTACTGGGGAAAACAGAAACCAACACCTACCTAGGTTATTTCATCTGATAAGTAGTTAGTGAAATTATGAATTAGAATACAAACATCCTTTATAATAGTTTCAAACAAGGGAGGAGGAATCTTTATAATATGATCTAAGGAGGAGGGATCTTCCACAACTGACGGACCAACCACTATATGGAAATCATACTTACCATAATTAGAGTTAGTACTGGTAGAAAAAGCTATCTTCTTAGAAACATGAGAAGGTTTTTACCTTTCTGATCAAAATTGGGAACTTTGAAGGGTTCCTTATTTATTTAAGATTTCTTCTATAGAGTAACATTAATCCAAACTGAATGAGAATATCCCTTATGATTTTTATGTTTTTAACTTTTTTTTGGTTTTATGGGTTTTTAGTGTTTTTAGTTTTTTAAGGTTTTATTAAGGTTTTCCATTTTTTAATTGTTTTTTACATTTTTATAGATTTTAACTATTTTTTATTATTTTTATGTTTACTTGGGTTTTGAGTGATTTTAGGGTTTTTTGGGTTTTAGGTCTTATTTTGTTTAATAGGGGTTTTAAGGCTTTTATAGTTTTTTTGAATTTTTAGGGGATTAATGATATTTATAGTTTTAGTGGTTTTAGGGTTTTAGTGAAATTTAAGGTTTTTAGGGGATTTATAGTAATGAGGATTTTTTCGGTTTTTATGGTTATAAGGTGTTTAAAGTGTGTTTTGGTTCTTAATGTTGTATTAATGTTTTTCATAGATATTCAAGGGTTTTAGGGTTTTTTATATTTTCTGTATTTTTGGATATTTTTTATGATTTTTATTATTTTAAGGATTTTTGGGATTTTTTTGGTTTATATGATTTTTTCAGGCTTCTATGGTTTATTTGTTTTAGGGGGTTTTTTGAATTTTTAAGAGTATTATGGCTTTTCAGGGGTTTAAATATTTTTAGAAGTTTAAAGAGTTTTGTATTATTTAAATGGATTTAATGGTTTGGGGTTTTTAATGATTTTTTAATGTTTTAATGGTTTTTTATGTTTTAATGGTATTTATGGTTTTTAGGGTTTTTAGGAATTTTAGTGTTTTTAGATTTTTTATTCATTTCAAGTGTATTTATTTTTTTAAGATTTTTTAGGGTTTTCTGGGATTTTATCATTTATAGGATTTTATGTATTTTTATTCCCTTTGATTTATTTTTATATCTTTTTAGGATATTAAGTTAATATCAAGGTTTTAAGGTTTTTTATGGTTTAATGTTTTCTTTTCATTTTCTTGTTTTTTTAGTTTCTAGGGTATCAATAGATTTTTTGAGTTTTTAGCATTTTTTAGGGGTTTAAATGTTTTTTTTATTTTTTAGTACATTGTAGGTGTTTTATGGGGTTTTAGGGGTTTTAATGTATTTAGTGGGTTATATGGTTATTAGGGTTTTTAGAGTTTTGATCATTTTTTGCTGTTTTAGGGGTTTGAAGTGTTTTTTGGTTTTTAATGGTTTTTTAGGATTTTTATAATTTTTAGGGATTTTTTACATTATCTGGTATTTTAAATGTTTTATTTTGAATTTTTATGGTTTTTAGGGAATTTAAGGGTTTTCGGTTTTTTATGGTTTTATGGTTTTTAGAGTTTTTAGGAGCTTTAGCGTTTTTTTTTTGAATTTTTACGTTTTTTTATGTTTTTAACATATTGTGGAGTTTAAAGGTATTTTAGAGTTTTTATTTGGCCAAAGGGGTTCTATTGGTTTTAGAGTTTTTATGGTTTTTAGGGATTTTATGATTTTTAGGGTTTTTAGACTTTTTAGATTTTTAGGGGCTTTATCATTTTTATGTTTATATGCTTTTATTTGGGAGGGGGTTAGGATTTTTAGTATTTTTAATGTTTTTAGAAATTTATAGAACTTTTATTATGATTATTTTGGATTCTGGGGGTTTTAGGGTTTTTGATGGTATATAGGGGTTTTTTAGTTTTTTAATGTTTTTAATGTTTTTAGTGTTTTTTATACATTTTTAGGGGTTTAAATGTGATTTGTTATTTTTAGTTTTTTTTGTGATTGAATGGATTTTAAGATTTTATGGGTTTCTAAAGGTTTTAGGTTATTTAGAGGTGTTTAGTTTTTTGATCATTATTTATATTTTTTAGGGTTTTATGTGTTTTTATGTTTTTAATATTTTGTTCGGTGTTTTCGGGGGTTTTAGAGAATTTTTAAGGTTTTAAGTTTTTTGTGGGTTTTATAGGTTTTTATAGTTTTCCATTTTATTTTTTAGATTTTTTAAGGGTTTTTAGAGTTTTTAAGGGGTATAGTTTTTTTAACGTTTTAGGTGTTTAATGGTTTTTTAGAGTTTTTAGGGGGTTTTATTTTTTATACGGGTTTTTAGGGATTTAGAAGGGTTTTAATGTTTTTATGGTTTTTAGGGGTTTTACAGTATTTTTTTTTGGGTTTTTTGGCGTTATAAATATATTTGTTCGGTTTTTAGGAGTTTTATGACTTCAAAGATTATAGTTTTTATTTTGGGTTTTCATGATTTTTATGGTGTTTTTTGGGTTTTTATGTTTTTACGTATTTTTATGGAGTTCATATAATTTTACGTTTTTTAGTGTTATTATGTATTTTAGGGATTTTTTGAGTTTTCATGGGGTTTTATGGGGTTTTTATGGTTTTTATGTTTGTTATCCTTTTAATGGTTTTTAGGGGTTTTAATTGTATTTGTGGTTTTAAGGTTCTCCTAGTAATTTTCTTGGTTTTTATATTTTTTAACTTCTTTATGAATTATTATGGATTTTTTGGAATTATGAAAGATTTTAGGGTTTTTAGAGATTTTGAGGGTTTTTTGGGGGTTTTGGGAATATTGGGTTTTTTTTGGTTTTGGGGTGTTTTATTATTTTTATGATTAATGGTTTCTCAATGACATTAACATTTTTTGGGATTAAATGGATTTTATAGTCTTCAGTGGGTTATTATGGGTATATGTATTTAAGGTTTTTTAAAGGGTTTTTGGCGGTTTTATGGGTTTTGGGGTTTTTAGGGGTTTTAGGGATTTTAGGGTTTTTAGGGGTTTTTAGGCTTTTTAGGGGTATATGTATTTAAGGGTTTTTAAGGGTATATGTATTTTTATGGATATTATGGTAATCATGGATTTTGAGGTTTTTAAAGCGTTTTTTTGTGTATTTAGGTTTGTACGAGATTTAGTTTTTTAATGGTGTGTCTTATTTATATGATTTTCTCATAGGGGTTTTCATGGTTTTAGGGTTTTTTACATTTTTATCCATTTTATGGGAATTTTAAATATTTTTATGATTTTTATGGTTTTTAGGTTTCTAAGGGATTTTGGGGATTTTAAGGGTTTATGATTTTTTTTTATTTTAGAGCATGTATTTAGTTTTTATGGTTTTTATTGGTATTTATGTTTTTTCATGGTTTTATGGGTTTTTTATGCTTTTAGGAGGTTTTAGGGTTTTAGGGACCTTTTATGATTTTTTTTTGTGTTTTTATCTATATTTCGGTATTTAGGAGTTTTAAGTGTTTATCTATTTTTGATATTTTCATATGGTTTTTATTAGATTTAGGGTTTTTTATGCTTTTAGGTATTTTTAGAGTTTTTTTAGTAATTTTATAGAATTTAGGTGTTTTATGGATTTTGTTTGTTTTTTGGGGTTTAATGGGTTTAATGGGTTTAATGGTTTTTATTGTGTTTTAGGTATTTTTTTAGTTTTTAATTGTTTGAATGTTTTTTAGAGTATTTAACATTTTTATGTGTATAAAATATTATAGAGTGGAAGTGGGTTGTTAATTACTTTGTTCCAATGAATAATTTTTAAGTATTTAAATGTTTTTAAAAATTTTATGGTTTTTGGGGGTGTTCATTGTCTTTTTGTGGATTTATAGTTTTTTTAATTTTAAGTGTCTTTATGTGTTTTATGTGTTTTTCGATTATTAATGTTTTTTAGGGATTTTCAAAGTTTTAGGGTTTTTAAAGTTTTTAGGGATTTTTAGGAATTTTTAATTATTTTTATGGGTTTTTGGGATTTTAAGGTATTTTACTGTTTATTAGGGCTTTGGTGTTTTTAGTCTTTTAGGGGTTTAGGTGTTTTTAGGTTTTTATGGTTTTCTTATTATTTTTATGTTTTTATATGTTTGTTATGTTTATAGTTATTTTTAGGGTGTTTTTTTGAGTTTTTTTGATCTTTTTAGAGATTTTGAGGGTTTTTAGGATTTTAATGAATTTTTTTTTGTTTTTAGGGTTTTTTAGTTTTTAGGTGTTTTAACATTATTTATATATTTTTAAAATTTTCATAGTTTTAAATGGTTCTTATAGTTTTTTAATTAAGTTTTTAATGGTGTTTTTGGCCTTTTAAAATATTTTTAGTTTTTTTTGTTTTTGGGGGTGTTTAGGTTCTTTTTTGGATTTTTAGGGGTCTTATCATTTTTTGGGTTTTAGGGTGTTTTTTACTATTTTAGGTTTTTAAGGATTCCTTTGGAGTTTTTATGGTTTTTAGGGATTTGTATATTTTTTTTGGGATTCTAGGGTTTTATTTAGAATTTTATGGTTTTTTGAGTTTTTTGTGATTTTGAGGGTTTTTTGGGTTTGGGTTTTTTTAAGGATTTAAGGTTTTTATGGTTTATATATGGATTTTCAGTGTTTTTTCTTGTTTTATACATTTTTATAGATTATTATATCTATTTTAGGGTTTTTAAGGTTTTTAGGGTTATTTTGGTTTTTAGTATTTTTGAGGGGTTATAAGTTTTTAGGGTTTTTTGTTTTTTGGGTTCTTTAATGATTTTTAGAATTTTGTTGGATTTTTATGGTTTTTATAGTTTTTAAATATTATTAGGGATTTAAATTATTTTATGTGTTTTAAGTGATTTTTTGGGTGTTTTGGTTCTCAAGGTTTTTAGGGGTATTTATGTTTTTAGGGTTTTTTAGGTTTTTAGGGGTTTTTAGGGGTTTTTTTGCATTTTTTACGTTTTTAAGTTTTTTAAGTGTTTTTAAATATTCAAAAAAATTCAATGGTTATTTAGTAATTTTAGGATTTTTCTATTTTTGGGGATATTTAGATATTTTTTAGGATTTTTATTGATATTTTTGTGATTTTGAGGGGTTTAAGTTGTATTTATGGTCTTTATGATCTTTTAGGGTTTTTTAAATTTTTTGGTTTTTAAGGGTTTTAAGTGTTTTTTTGTTTTCAATAATTTATTAGCGGTTTTCAATGTTTTTAATGTTTTTTATATTTTTATGGTTTTTTGGGGATTTTAGTTTTTTATGATTTTTTAGGGTTTTAGGGATTTTAAGGGTATTTTTGGGGTTTTGGGGGTTTTCTTGTTTTTTTAGATTATAGGGGATCTTAGTATTTATGTGTTTTAATGTTTTTAATGTTTTTTATATTTTTATGTGTTTAACATGTTTTTATAGTTTTTAGTGGCTTTTTAGTTTTTTATACGATTTTTGGTTTATTATGGTTTTAATGGTTTAGGGTATTTTTAGTGTTTTATAGGATTTTATATTTTTAAGTATTTTTTATATTATTAATTTTTTCTAAATCATTGTAAAGGTTATTTGTGTTATTTACATTTTTAATTATTTTTTGAAATTTCTATGAATATTTGTTGCCTTCAGGGTTTTTGGGTTTTTGGGATTTTTTGGTCTTAATGTTTTTAGGTTTTTTAGGTTTTTAGGGATCAAAGGAAGTTTAGTTTTTTTGTGGGGGTTTTATTGTTTTATGGATTGCGTGGTTTTTATAGGGGTATCATGGTTTATAGGGTTTCTTACATTTTTCTGGGTATTAGGATTTTTATGATTTTCCGGGTTTGTTAGGGCTTTCTGGTATTTTAAGTGTTTTATGGTTTTATTAGGGGTTTTAGTCTTTTATGATTGGGGGTGGGGGTTAATTTTTTTAGTTTTGTATGGGTTTATGGTTTATAATGTTTTTTTAAAATTTTATGGGTTTAAAGGGTTTTTAGTGTTTTTAGTTGTTTTTAGGAATTTTATTGATAATTAAGTTTTTTAGGTATTTTTATGTTTTTAGGGTTGTTAGTGTCTTTCAAGGGTATTTAACATTTATTAGGTTTGAAGTGTTTTCAGTGATTTTCTGTTTTCATGGATTATGTGGGTTTTTATGATTTTTTTACATATGTAGGGTTTTGGGATTTTTATAATTTTTATGGGTTTTTGGGTTTTAATGATTTTGAATGTTTTTTTTGGGGTTTTAGTGTTTTAGAGTGTTTTTTGTTTTTTTTTGTTTTTAGGGTTTTTAACTGTTTTTAGGATTTTAATGTTTTGTTAGGTTTTTCCCTATTTTTATTGTTATTAAAATTTTATGTATTTTTAGGATTTTTTTAGTTGTTTGGTTATTAATGTATTAATGGGTTTTCCGGGTTTTTATGGGTTTTTATGTTTTAAGGATATTTAGGTACTTTTTACTATATTATTATGTTTTACAGTATTTATGATTTTTAGGATTTTGATGGGTTTTTACATTTATTTTTCTTCTATGGGGTTTTTTTTGAGTATTTAGGGTTTTTATGGTTTTTAATGTTTTTAATGTTTTAAGGGGTTATCATGGTTTTTATTGGTTTCAAGGTTCTTAGGGTTTTAGTAATTTTAGGATTTTTAGGGGTTTTAAGTGTTTTTAGGTATTTATTATTTTCTTATGAATTTATCATGTTTTAATGGATTTTTATGTTTTAAAGGATTTTTTCAGTTTTTTAGGATTTTTATGAGTTTTTATGGGTTTAAATATTTTGATGTTTTTTAGGGTTTTTGGGTGATTTAGAGTTTTAAACATCTTTAGGGGTATTATGTGTTTTTAGGTTTAAGGTTTTCTTAAGGTTTCTCATGGTTTTAGGATTATTTACATTTTAAATATTTTGAAGTGTTTTCTAGGTTTTCTTAGGGTTTTTAGGAATTTTGACGGTTTTTGGAATTGTTATGGTTTCTGTATTTTTTGGGGTTTTTATTCATTATTTTTACGATTTTTAGGCTTTTTAGAATTTTTAATGTTTTATGGGGTTTAGAGGGTTTTTTAGAGTTTCTGGTTGTTATTATGGTTTTTATGGTGTTTTTAGTTTTTTAAAGATTTGATGGGTTTTTGGGTATTTTAGGGGTGTTTAGGGTTTTTAGCTTTTTAGCATTGAGGTTTGGTTGTTGTTTTGAGGTTTTTATGGTTATCTTTCGGGGGTTTTGGTGTGTTAGGATATTTATGTATTTAGGCATTTTTAGTTATTTTTTAATATTTCTACTATTTTTTGTTGTTTTCGGGATTTTAGGGGTTGGATTTTATCAATTTTTAGGTCTATAAGCATTTCAATTGGTTTTCTGGGTTTTATGGTTTTCATAGGGGTTTCCCGAGTCTTAGTGTTTTTACCTTTTAGGTATTTTGGGTATTTTTAGTATTTTTTTGGTTTTTCCGGGTTTTTAGGGGTGTTTATGTTTTTTCAAATTTTAGGAAATTTTTAAAATTTTTATCAATGTTTAGTTTTTTAATTATTTTACAGTTTTATAGGATTTTATAGGGTTTTTAACATTTTTTTGGTTTTTAGGGGTGTCAAGTGTTTTTTGGTATTTAGGGGTTTCTTAGTGGTTTTCTAGGGTTTTAGTGGTTTTTATGTTTTTGTGGTTTTTAGGGATTTTTTAGGTATTTATGGATTTCAGGGTTTTTACAAATTATGAGGGATTTTCGGTTTTTTTGGGTTTTTATGGTTTTAATGATTTTTTTGGGTTTATAGGGTTTTTATTCTTTCAGTTATTTTATGGTTTTTAAGAGGTTTTACCTTTTTAGGGGTTATATGGTTCTTTGAGTTTGTATTGGTTATTTTTATTTTTATGGGTTTTATGGGTTTTGTTTATTTTATGAAATTTTATTGTCTCTTCGGTATTTTTATTGTTTTTGGAGTTTTTAGGGTTTAACTAGTTTTAAGAGCTTTTTGGGGTTTTTGGGTTTCTTTTTTTTATCAGGGAATTGTGGTTTTCTACATTTTAGGGATTTTTATGTCCATTTTAGGAATTTTAAGGATTTTAGAGTATTAGGGTTTTTGAGGGTTTTTAATGGGTTTATGAAATATTTAGGTTTTTGGGGTTTTATGGGTTTCTAGCTTTAAAGTTTTTTTAGTGTTTTTCAAGTTTTTAATGATTATTTAGATTTTTTGGATTTGTAGGGAATTTTAGGGTTTTTATTAGTTTTTATCAATTTTAGTGGTTTTTTGGGTTTATTAGGCTAGTAGGTTTTTTAATGATTTTTTTGGGTAATAGTGGTGTTTTTGAATTTATTTAGGTTTTTAATGGTTTTTTAGAGTTTTAAAATTTTTTGTAGTTAGAAGGGTTTTTTGAGTTCATAGTGGATTTTTAGTAATTTTATGTTTTTTTATGGGTTTTATGGTTTTTATGGTTTTAGGGGTTTTAGGTTTTTAGTGATTATTAAGGGAAATTGTGTTTTTAGGGGTTTTAAGGGTTTTATATGTTTTTAGGTTTCTATGTTTTTTAAGGTTTTTTATGGTTTTATGGATTTTTACATTATTACTGATTCTGAGTGCCTTTTTATGATTTTTTATGATTTTCACGATTTTACGGATATAGAAGGATTCAAGGGTTTTATGGTTTTTATAAATTTTTTATTTTATTTATTGTTTTTAGGGGTTTTATGTGTTTTTATATTTTTTTTGGTTATCTTAGTGTTTTCATTATTTTTAGGATTTTTTTACCTTTTTAAGGATATTTGGGGATATTTTTGGAATTTTATTGTTTTTTAGTGATTATGTATTTTTAGTGTTTTTTGGGTTTTTAGGGTTTTTAGGTTTTTAGGGTTTTGGTATGTTTCTAGGGTTTTTACGGTTATTAGAGTTTTCAATGTTTTTAGTGATTTAAATGGATGTAGGAGAATTTATCTTGAAGGAAAATATTATATAATATATAAATAGGAAAGGAATTTAAGTACAATGAAATCACCGAAAGGGTGAACCAAATGGACCGAAGGCCAAAAACAACAAGAAAATATAAATCTATCACGAGGAACCTCATTATGACGATCCAAACCATTCCCTTGAAAGAGGCCAATGATTCAACATGAAGCCCTAACAATCAAAGCCATGAATTGGGGCCGAAGAACCCTTACGAATCCCAAAAAACCATAGATTATAAAATAGACCTAATGGAACCTTGCAAAGACCATGCCACCATCACCTATATATTGGGCCTGAGAAATATAGCTATGCTCGAGGAACCCAACAATCATAACCTGATATACAGTAGGTAGCACACATTTCCTAGGTTGCATCTCCCATCAACACCTCAAGGGACAACCCAACTCCCAGGATCCCTTCTAGAAAAATCCCAGAAACATATAGCATTCGACATGAACAAGTAGCAACCCACATGCCGCATCATCTCTAAACACTCACTCCTTCTCCCAACACACTGATGTAGTAGCTAGAAGAAACCAGATGATCCCTACATTCATTGGGACCCAAAACTATCAACCAGAACCAGCATCATCCAACTCTACTTCAACATCACTCCCAACACCCAACGCCACAACACCAGCACCCAGCTTAAGCTTCCATTTGAATCCAAACTAGAAACATCCATCTAAACTCAACACTTAACACCTATCACCCCATTCTAATCTCCCAACACCCAATCACCACTGAACCTTCCAAAATCTACTATCTAATAGTATGAATCCTCCAATACCTCCTTGCAATAAAAGGCACAAAGGTCACCTCCTAATCCAACCACTACCTCCCACTAACATAACCTTATCCTCAAACTGAAGAAAATAACATATACATCCACCGATATGCACCGCCTTAAAGGTAATAAAATAACTATCAAGATACTCTCCATTATAGTCAACAATGACATAATTCAAGAATAATAAACTAGTAGAAAGCATCATCTCTCATCCAATATTAAAGAATCACTCCTTGTAAGCCTCAAAAATCTAGACAACTCCACACAAAAAACATCTACAACACATTCCTCCTCATCCATCAACCAACCCACAATCCCATAATGAAACAACCACTAACCTAAACTCAATGTATAAAATAACCTCATAGTGACATAAAAGCCAATATGAATGCGATATAAAGACGTTTCCAACCCAGTGGAAAGTAGCAGTACCTCTAATTTCCTCATACCTATTCCAATATCTAGCATAAACCAACCCTAAATAAGAATCCCCAAGACAATAAGAATGATACCTTTTAAAAAATTCCACAACATAACACCCACACCAGAAAAAAACAAAAATACAAATCCCCCAAAACATACCATAAACGGACGGTATAGCCCACAAGAACTACCTTGTCATCACAAATAACTATCGATAGTGATGAGGATGATGGATGAACCATCTCCCAGTAAATTGGAGATATAGGAATGCAAATGAATGCACATCCCACTGATGATTTTGAGACCATTTTACAACAAACCAATGATAAACTATGGGTGTCGGTGGCTGATGAACAAAACCATCAAGCGGAACCTATATTATCGCTAATCGATGAATGTTATTCATCAAAGCTGTTAAAAATATGGAAACTAGTAGGTGAATATGGTAGAAGAAAAATCACTATCCAATAATAAAAATCCAACAACCAAGAACCTGAAACCAAAAAAAAATGAAGTCACCTTGGACCAAACAGAAGCATCAAACTTCTAGTCCATTATTTAAAACATCAAGATGAACAACCAAAGCAAAGATAAAAAAATTGTACTCCATCTCATTAAACTATCATGAAGAGGAAAATCATATTCCAAGACCTACCTCACATGAAGTGTGAAAACCCTCATGCCATACAAGTGTAAAAAAGCATCTGCACCAACCAACGAACCAGTAGAGGTGCTGATGAACCATCTTGGAAAGAAGTCGATGAAGGAACTAGACAAAATAATTTTTGTTCCTCTAATAGGAAAAATTCAAAAGAACAATAGCTAGCATACTTCCTTCTAAGAACAATCTAGGATCCTCTACACTTGATACCTGAGAGTGAGTGACACTAATAATAAGCAATGAACCAAGTGTAAGATAAATTATTGAGACATTATTCACCATCCAAAAGAAAATCAACCCAAATATACAACCAAACTACCTTGAGAACTATGATAACAAATACCAGTGGTAATTTAAAAAAACTATCACTGAACCGTTGAACAATCCCTCCACCCCCAACAATCCACATTATAGAAGAAAATATGCATATAAAATTTTCAAAAACACCCATATGAAATAGAGAATAAAATCGATTTATGATCCTTTCAATGCTAAAAGAAATGCCAAGTAACCACCAGAACCCTTAAAAAACATGAAACCAACAACATCCTATGATGAGTACACCCATGTAAAAAGATAAGAACCTTTCATGTACACTATAATAATTCCACCAAAAATTAAAAAATGTCCAATGAAGAACCCCATCACCCAAGAATCCTTTTTGAAGGACAGCAATCCAAAACACTAGGAGAACATGTTTTCAAAACACAACATTGAATCTGTCGCAAGCATAGGACCCTCGAGAGCTGGAAGAGACCAATTGGGAACTCCCAAGGGTTTTCAATGTTTTTTCCTATCTTTATGGTTTTGTGGGGTTGTGGGGAGTTTTATAGTTTCAAGGGTTTCTTAGGTTATTTTTAGGTTTTTTATGGTTTTTATCAATTTTTAGAGTTTTAGGGGTTTTATGTGTGTTTAGGTTTTTATGTTTTTCTTAAGAGTATTCAATGTTTTTAGGGTTTTTATAGTTTAAGGTATATTTATGTGTTTTAGGATTTTTATGGTTTTAATTGTTTTTATGTATTATGATGGTTTATAAGGGTTTTTGGATTTTTATCATTTTAGGTTTTTATGGGTTTTTTATGGTTTTCCTTATGAATTTCCTATATTTTTATTATTTTCTATGTTTTTATGGATTTTTCCTGATTTTTATGTGTTTTATGTGTTTTTATGGATTTTGAGGGTTTTATGGTTTTTTGTGTTTTTATTGTTTTTTGGATATTTTATATTGGTTCATATTTTTCAAGATATTTAATGTTTTTTATAATTTTTAAAATTTTTAGGGGTTTAAAATATAGTTATATATTTTATTGGGATTGATGGTTTTTATATGGTTTTAGATTTTTAAGGGTTTTTTTGGGGTTTTTTTGGTATTCTGGTTTTTTAAGATTTTTATTGGTTTCCAAGATTTTAAGGGTTTAATGTTTTTTAGGTTTTACCAGGTTTTTAAGGGGTTTTATAATTATAGATATTTTTTGGAATTTTTATAAATTTTTTCAGTTTTAGGGTTTTTTGGGATTTTGAGGGGGTTTATATATATTTTATGGCGTTTTAGGTTTTTTTTTAATTAATACTATTTTTGAGTTTTTTATAGTATATTAATGTTTTTTTGGGATTGAATGAATTTTAGAGTTTTTTAGTTTTTAGGGTTTTTTAAGGATTTTAGTGGTTTTTAATGTTTTTAAGGTGTTTTATGTTTTTTGTGGTTTCGAGGTTTTTTGGGTACTAGGGAATTTTTAGGATTTTTTTGGTTTTTAGGTTTCTTAGAATTTTTAATAAATTTTGGGTTTTCTCAGGTTTTCTGAGGGGATCTTTGGATTTTAGGGTTTTTATGTTTTTAGGAATTTCTATGGTTTTTTTAATTTTTATGGTTTTGAAAGGTTATTTACGTTTTTTTGGGATTTAGTATGTTTTTAGGGTTTCTAAAATTTATTAGGATTTTTATTTTTTTTTTGGGTTTTTAGAGATTTTGTTGACTATATTATGGTTTTAAGGTTTCTCAGAGTTTTTTAGATTTTTAGGGGTTTAATGTTTTGTAGTAATTTTTGTGGATTTTTTGTATTTTATAATGTTTTAGGGGTTTTATATGTTGATGGTTATGGGATATTTTTGGGGTTTTTTCATTTTCTTGTGTATTTAGGGGTTTTAAGTGTTGTTATTTCTAAAATAATTCCAAGGGTTTTTTTGGTTTTCTATTTTTTGGGGGATTTTTAGGAATTTTTAGGATATTTATAGGTTTTTATGGTTTATAGAGATTTGTAGGGTTCTTAGGATTTTAAATTTTTCATAAATTATTTAGGATTATTTTTATATTTTTAGGGGTATTATATGAGATTTTTGAGATTTTTACGAGTTTTAAGTGTTTTTAGGAATTTTTGGTTTTCTTACAATTTTTCTACTTTCTCTGGTTTTCATGGTTTTTTGGTTTAAGGGGTTTTCTATTTTTAGGGTTTTTAAGGTTTTTAATGTGTTTTAAAATTTCAAGGGGTTTAAATTATTTTAGAACTTTTGTGGTTATTTGGTTTTTTGTGTGTTTTGGGGTTTGCAAGGTTTATAGGGATTTTATGGGTTTTATGGGTTTTAGGGATTTTATAGAATTTTATAATTTTTTTTTGCATTTTTTTAGTTTTTAGGGGTTTTAGGTGTTTTTATGTTATTGAGGTTTTCTTAATTTTTAGTGTTTTTAGAATATTTATTATTTCTAGAGATTTTTTGGGGGTTTTTATAGTTTTTAGGGATTTTTAAGATTTTTGGGGTTTTAGGGTTTGTATGGTTTTATAGGGTTTTTAGAATTTTTTAGGGTTTTTTAATTATTTTATGTGTATTTAGTTTTTTAATTTTTTTATAATTTTTTTGGAGTTTTTGGTTTTTTTATATTTTTATTAATATTAATGAATTTTTTAGGTTTTTTATGGTTTTATTTGGGTTTTTGGGTTTTTTGGGTTTTTTTGAGTTCTTCTGGGTTTTAATGTTTTTTTAGTTTTGAACATTTTTTGGGTTTAAAGGAATTTTAGATTTTGTATTGGTTCTTATGGTTTTTATGGGGTTTTATTGGTTTTCTAGGGTTTTAAGGTTTTTTGTGTTTTTTGGATTTTTTTTGTTTTTTATTGTTTTTAGAGTTTTTAGGGATTTTATTGTTTTTCTTATTTTTTTAATTTTAAGTGTTATAGGTTTTTAATATTTTAAAGGGGCTTTTAGGTTATTTAGGGTTTTTACATTTTTAAGGATTTTTTGGATATTTATGGGTTTTTGGATTTCTGGGATTTATAAGGGTTATGTGGTTTTTTTAGGGTCTTTTAGTTTATAGAATTTTTTGGTTTTTGAGAATTTTTAAAAATTTTACGTGGTTAAGGGGGTTGTGTATTTTTTAATTGGGTTTTTGGATTTTTAAGGTTTTAGGGTTTATTTGTTTTTATGGTTTATGGGTTTTTAGAATTCTATAATATTATAGTACTTTTTTAATGGTTTTAGAGGTTTTATGTGTTTTTATGTTTCTTATATTTCTTTTTATTTTTTAGGGTGTTTAGGGATTTTACATTTTAAGGAATTAGTATTAACTTTTTAGGTTTTTTAATTTTTTTATGGCTTTAGGCAGATTTCTAGTTTCATTTTTTGTGTTTTCATTGTTTTCTTAATAGTGTTTAGAGATTTTAATATTTTTGGGGGTTTAATGGGTTTTTAATAGTTTTCAATGATTTTTAGATATTTTTTATTTTTAGGGGTTTTTATGGTATTTTGTGGTTTTAGGTTTTTAGGGATTTTTGCACATTTTAGGTTTTAAGGGGGTTTAAGAGTTTTATGGTTTTTAAGTTTTTATTTGGGTGATTAGGGTTTTATTTTTTAAGGATTTTTAGGGATGTTTTATTATCTTTATGGTTTTTAGTGGGTTTTAGATTTGGAGGGTTTTAGGGTTTTAAGAGAATTTTAGTGTTTTTAGAGTTTATTTGAGTTTTTAACATTTTAGTGTTTCAAAATGCTTCTTGAATTTTTAGAGATTTTTCAGGGTATTATGGGGTTTTATGATTTTTTGAGGTTTTATTTTTTTAGAGTTTTTTGGGTTTTATTGCAGTTTTAGGGGTTTTTATTATCCTTTATGTTTTAGGGGGGTTTTAAGCGTTGTTATGTTTTTTTTTATTTTCTTAGTTTTTTTCGTGGGTTTTAGAGGTTTTTTATTTTTTTAATGGATTTTTTATGATTTTTATAATTTGTATTGTTTTTATGATTTTTATGGATTGGGGGGGGGGGGGTTTATTGTTTTTTTGGGTTTTGTAGGTTTTTTGAGTTTTTTGGGTTTCTACGGTTTTTCAGAGTTTTTCAATTATTTTAGAGGTTTGATGGGTTTTTTTAAATTTTGGTCAGTTTTCTAGGGTTTTATAGATTTTAATGGTTTTATATATTTTTAGGAGATTTTATGATTCTAAAGGATTTAGATTTTTTAGGGGAATTTATGCTTTTTTTTAGATTTTTAGCACTTGTTGGTTTTTAGGGGTTTTAAGTGTTATTAGTTTTTAAGGTTTTCTTAGTGATTTTTTTTACATTTTTATGGATATTATATATTTTTTAGGACTTTTATTGTTTTTATGGATTTTTTTTGGGTTTCAATTTTTTTAGGGTTTTTATAGTTATTTTAGTTTTCAGGGGTTTTTATATATTTTTTGGTTTAATCGTTTTTTAGTGTTTTTTAATATTTTTAGGGGATTAAAGGTATTGTAGTGTCTTTAGTGGGTTTTCGAATTTTTTATGAGTTTTAGGGTTTTTTAATATTTAGGGGTGTTTATGGGTTTTGGGGGATTTTAATATTTTTAAGTTCATTTAGGGTTTTTAGAATTTTCTTTGTTTTTAAGGGCTTTATTTTCTACGGGTTTTTACGATTTTTTTAGGATTTTCAAGGTTATTTGGAATTTATGTTTTATGTATTTTTTATATATTTTTACAATTTCAATAGAATATTCAGTTTTTATGGATTTATAGAGTTTTAGTGTTTTTTGGGGTTTTAGCATCTATAAGTTTTAGGCATTTTATGTGTTTTGGTTTTTAGGTGTTTTAACATCTACAGATTTTAGGTTTTTTTTCGATTTTAATGTTTTTATAAATACATTGAGGGTTTTGGGGGTTTATGGTTTTAATCGTATTTTAGGTTTTTAGAGTTAGTTTAATTATTTAGGGTTTTATGATTTTTTTGAGTTTTTGAATGTTAAGGTTTTGTTAGTTTTCTTTGGATTTTCAGGGTTTTTAGGTCTTTTACATTTTTAGGGTTTTCTTTGTTTTTATGTTATTTTGTGATTTTATGTTTTTTATGTGTTTTAGTGTTTTTTATGTATAATTTTTGTTTCCAGAGGTTTTAGGTGTTTCTAGGATTTTAAGGATTTCTAATTGTTCTTTGTTTTTTTAGGTGTTTTTTATGTTTTTGGGGATTTTTAGTTCTTCTATATTATTTTTATGGTTTTTAAGTGATTTAGTAATTTTTTGGATTTTTTGGGTTTTAGGGATTTTAAGTTTTTTTGGGTTTTAGGGTTTTTTATCTTTTAGGGGATTTATTGTTTTTAGATTTTTTAATATTTTTATGTGTTTAATTGGTTTTAGAGTTTTTAGTTTTTTTTTGGTTTTATATGTCTTTTAGGTGGATTTATGGTATTTTGGGTGTTCTATGGTTTTTAGTGTTTTCATGTTTTTAGGTTTTTTAGTGTTTTTATATTTTTAGGCGTATTTAGTGTTTTTTGGTTTTTAGGGGTTTTACGCATTTTTTGATTTTAAGGTTTTATTTTTGTTTCTAGGGATTTTACGGGGTTTTATGTTTTTAGATATTTTTCATGATATTTTTAATATTTTTTTGGGTTTTTACATTCTTTATGTATTTTGAGGTTTCCTAGGGTTTTTAGCAGTTTTTTTTATGTTTTTTTTTGTGTTTTAAGGGGGTATTGAGTTTTCTATGGTTTTTAAGGTTTTTTATAGTTTATTGTGGTTTTAGGATTTTTATGGTGTTTTAGTGTTTTGAGGTTTCTAGGGTTTTTTATGGTTTTTATGGGTTTATGGTGTTTTATGGTTTTAGGGTTATTATAATTTTTATGTTTTTTTGGGGTTTAACTTTTTTAGATTTTAGAGTTATTCTTAAAGGGTTTCAGGGTTTTAAGGATATTTAAATTTTTGGCATTTTTTGGGTTTTTTATGTTTTTATGGTATTTTTGGTTTCAAGAGATTTTGAGGGGTTTTAAATTTGTTGAGAATTTAGGGTTTTAGGGTTTTATGGGTTTTAATGTGTTTAGGGGTGTTATATGTTTAGGGTTTTTTATGTTTTTAAGGTTTATATCATTTTTTGGATTTCTAGGGTTCTAAAGTGCATCTAGTTTTTTAAGGTTTTCTTATAATTTTCATGGGATTTTGTTTATTTATGTTTTTGGGAATTCCTATTTATTTTTTAGTATTTTTATAGTTATTAGATTTTTGGGGAAATTAATTATTTTTATGGTTTTTTAGTTTTTTAGTGTTTTTTGGGTAATTAGGGTTTTTTTTTGAGTTTTAACGGTTTCAATGGTATTTTAGAGTATTTTATAATTTTTATTGGTTTAAAGGGGTTTTAGAGTTTTTATTGGGGTTTTAGGGTTTTTATTGGTGTTTTTGGGTTTTTATTGGTTTTATGATATTTTATGGGGTTAAAGATTTTTTATTTTTGGGGGAGTTTAGGTTTTCTATGGTCTTTTAGGTTTTTATATCATTTTTTGGGGTTTTCGGTGTTTTTATTTTTTAATTTTTTTCTTAGTGTTTTTCAAGGTTTTATAGTTTTTTACATTTTAAGTTGTTTATTTCATTATTAGAATTTTGATAGGGTTTTTTGGTTTTTTGGTCTTTTATGGATTTTAGAATATTTATGTTTTTTTGTTGTTTTAAGTGTTTTTAGGTGTTATGGTTTTCTAAGGGGTTTTATGGTTTTTAAAGTTATTCATTTTTTAAATATTATAGGGCATTTTTAGGATTTTTTTGGTGTTTTATAGATTTTGAGGGTTTTTCGGGGTTTTAATGTTTTTTAGAATTCTTCCTCAATTTTAGGGGACTAAATGGTTTTTATAGTTCTTACTATTTTTACTGTTTTATGGGTTTTTAGGGTTTTTGGGGTTTTTGGGTTATTAGGTGTCTTTAGGGGTAATAGTGTTTCTTACGGTTTTTAGTGATTTTATTTGTTTTTAGGGTTTCATGTTTTTAGGTTTTTTTCAGGGTTTTTAGAATTTTTTATGTGTTTGGATATTTTTAGATCATTTTAGTATTTTTATGATTTTTTTATTTATATATTTTGGGAGTTATTTTGGGGGTTTTAGGGTTACTTTGTGTTTATTTATTTTTATTTTTGTTTTTTCTGGTTTTTAACATTTTAAGGTTGTAATGCAAATTTATATTTTTATTGGATTTAGAGTTTTTATGTTTTTTAGGAGTTTTTATGGTTTATAGGGGGTCTATGGTTTTTAAGACTTTTTGGATTTGTAGGGTCTTTTATGATTTTTATGGGTTTTAGTGCTTTTTAAGTTTTTTTATAAGTTTTGATTATTTATAGGTTTTTAATGTTTTCTTATGTTTTTTCCGGTTTATTATTTTTTTATATTTTTAGTGATTTTTAGGATTTTTATGGTTTTTACTATTTTGATTTATTTTGAGGTTTTTTTGGGTTTTATGTGTTTTTATCATATTTTTTGGGGTTATGGGTTTATTTTCAGTTTTAACAGTATTAATTGGTTTGTATAGTTTTAAATTTTAATTTTTTGAAGGGGTTTTAGAGTTCTATGTGTGTTTTTAGGGTTTTATGGGGATTTTGGGTTTTTTTCATTTCTAGAGGTTTCATGGTTTTCACTATTTATAGGGTTTTAATGGAATTTTTGGTTTTTAGGGTATTCTATGGTTTTTAGCATTATTATTTTTTATGTATTTTATATAATTTATTGGGTTTTAAGGTTTTCATAGAGGTTTTTAGGATTTTTAGGGGTTTTTAGGTTTTAGTTATTTTCAGGGTTTTTTTAGGATTTTATGGGTTTTAGGGGTTTTAGGGATTTTGGTGATTTTAATTTTTTTTATGGATTTTACGGTTTTCTTGGTTATTTTTGGTTTTTATGGTTTTTTAATTATTTTGAGTTTTAAATTTTTTTGGAGTCATTATTGGGTTTTCAATGTTTAAAGGGACATTACATTTTATAATGTTTTTATTGGATTATAGGGTTTTTAATATTTTTAGGTGGTTTTATGGATTTTAGGTCTGTAGGTTTTTTTGGTTTTAGGGTTTTTAGAAATTTTCAATGACTTTTAGGGGATTTAGTGTTTTCAGGTTTTTATGGATTTTAACTGTTTTTATGATTTTAACATTTTCTTAGAGGATTTCCATGTTTTTAGGGTTTATTTATTTTATATTATTTTGGTTATTTTCATATTTTTTATGGGTTTTATAGATTTTTATGGATTTTGAGGTTTTTATAGTATTTTAGGGGTTTTAGGGGTTTTAGTATTTTTGGGTTATAGGGGTTTTGTGTGTTTTTGGGTTTTTATGGTTTTCATAGGGATTTTTGTTTTTTTTTTCATTTTTTAGAATTTTATTGGGGGTTTTAGGATTGTTGTGGTTTTTAGTTTTTTTTGGAATTTTGAGGGTTTCTGGGTATTTTAGGGGTTTTAGGGTTTTTATTGTTTTTCAGCGTTTTCTGGGGATTTTTTGTTTTCAGGGGTTTTGTGGGTTTTAGTTTTTTTTAACATTTTAGTGGTCTAAATGGTTTTTAGATATTTTAGTGTTGTTTATGGTTAATTTGAGTATTTAGGGATTTTAAGGGGGGTTTATGGTATTTAGGGTTTTGGGGGACTTTTTGTGTGTTTTAGCATTTTTTATGTTTTTAGGTGGTTTAAGTGTTTTCATTTGTTTTTAATGGTGTCAATAGAATTTTCTAGGTTTTTATGATTTGTTAAGGTTTTAGTGATTTGTCGGGAATTTTTTGTAATTTTATGGGGTTTCTCGAGTTTTAGTTTAATTTTTGAAGGTTTTTTCCTTTTTTAGGTTTTTATGGGTTTTGGTGGTTTTATGGTTTTTAGGGATTTAGGGATTTTATATTATTTTAGTGTTTTTAGAGTATTTTATTTTTTAGGGATTTTAGGTGTTTTTAGGTGTTTTTAGGTTTTAAAGGATTTATTCAAGATTATCATTTCCTTTAGTGTTTTTTACGTATTTATATTGTTTTAAGACATTATTATAATTTGTACAATGTTAGGGTTTTTAGTTTTTTGGATGGTACATAGGGTTTTTAATGTTGTTTGGGTTTTTAGTGTTTTTTAATATGTTTACATATTTTATGTGTTTTTTTATTTTTAATGTTTTCATTTGATTTTTTAGGGGTATTTGGGTTTTTTATGTTTTAAGGACATTTCATGGGGTAATTAGGACTTTCTGGGATTTCAGGGTATTAAGGGATTTTGAGGGTGTTTGGTGTTTTTAGGGGTTTTAGTGTTTTATGGGTTTTTTGGTTTTTGGATTTTTTTATAGTATTTAAGGGTTTCTAGATTTTTTTAATCATTTATTGGGTTTTGAAATGTAATTTAGAGTTTCATGTTGTTTTTAGGTTTTTATTTGTTTTAGGGTTTTTTTGGGGTTTAGGGGGTTTTATTGATTTTATGCTATTTTTTGTTTTATGATATTTAAAGGTTTTTTGTGTTTTATGTATATCTATGTTTTTAATGTGATTTTAGTTTTTTAAGGTTTTCATAGGGGTTTTCGGCGTTTTTATGGGTTTTTATAAATTTTATTGATTTTTTTGTATTTTGAGGGACTTTTATGGGTTAATTTTTTTAAGGTTTGTAGTGAGTTTTGAGGGGTTTGAGGGTTATATTGGATTTCGGACTTTTAGGGTTTTAAATGTTTCATTCTGGTTTTAGGGGTTTAAAGTGTTAATAGATGTTTAAGGGTTTTTTTGAGTTTTTAAGGGTTTTTAACATTTTTATGGATTTTTTTGGGATTTTTTATGAATTTTAAGGTTTTTGGGTGTATATGAGTTTGGAAGGGTTTTAGGGTTTTATTGGGTTTTTAAACTGATAAGGTTTTTAGATTTTAATGTGTTTTAATAAAATTTAGATTATAAAAATAGTTTTATGGGTTTAAAGTGTTTTTATTGTGTTAAGTGTTTTGTTAGGGTTTATACTGGGTTTTAGGATTTCTAAAGATTTTAGTGTTTATGGTTTTTAAGTATTTAGGTTTAGGAGGGGTTGCCATTTTTTGGTTTATTGGAATTAAGCTATATTTAGCTCTATAAGGTTTTATTAGTTTTTTATGATTTTTAGTGTATATAAATTTTTAGAGTTTTTAGGGATATTTTTGAAATTTATGTGTTTGTAGGGATTTTTAGGTTTTTTATTGTTTTTTGTTTTTTTAGATGTTTTTTGAATTTTTAGGGGTTTTAATGTTTGTTGTAGTTTTTTAATGTTTTTTTTGGTTTAAATGGTTTTAATTTTTATATTTTCTTTAGGATTTTTATGATTTTTATTGGTTTTTGACTTTAATTGTTTTTTTGGTTTATTTGGATTTTATTGTTTTTTAGGTTTTAGGGTTTTTAAGTGTTTTTACTATTTTAGGGTTTTATTAGGTTTTTCTAGTTTTTCAGGGTTTTTAAAATTTTTATCAATTTTCAAGGCTTTAGTATTTTTATGGGTTTTCCGGGTTTTTAAGTATTATGAGGGTTTTATGGTTTTTGGGATTTTGGGGGTTTTTTATCAGTTTTTAGGGTTTCATTTTATTTATTAGTGTTTTGGGTGGTCTTGTATAGTTTTTTAACTTTTCTAGGGATTTAAAGGGGTTTTATAGTTTTGTATATTTTAAAGGTTTTTATTAGTTTAATGGGATTGGATTTTTATGGGATTTATGGTTTGTATAATTGTAGGGTTTTTGGTTTTTATGGGGTTTTATTTTTTTAGGATTTTAGCGGTTTTAAGTGTTTTATGTTTTTATGGCCTCTTTAGGGGTTTTCAAGGTTTCTATGGTTTTTATGTTGTTAGTTAATTTTAGGGGGTTTTAGGATTTATACGGTTTGTTAGGGTTTTGGGGTATTTTGAGGGGTTTTATTGTTTTTATGGGTTTTAAGGTTTTTATCTATTTTTTGGAATTTTCGGATTTTTTTTGAGATTTTAGGTGTTTAAAGGTTTTTTAAGGTAAATTAACATTTTTAGGGGTTTAAATGGATTTATAGTTTTTAGTGACACTAGTGCTTTTTGGGTTCTTATTGTTTTTATGGGTTTTATAGTTTTATTCTCTATAATGTTTTTTGGGGGTTAATGTGTTTTTCATTTTTCAAGGTTTTCTTTAGAGTTTCCTAGGATTTTATGCTCTTTAATTCATATATGATTTATTGGGGTGTTTTAGGTTTTTTGTGCATTTTTTGGAATTTTTATTGATTTTAAGGGGTCTAGAGGTTTTTAGGGTTTTATGGTTTTGGGGGTTTTTGGTTTATTTGAGTTTTTATTGTTTCTAGGAATTTTTTTTGTGTTTTTTAGTGTTTTTAGGAATTTAAATAAAATTTAGAGTTTATCGTTTTTTATATGATTTTTATAGTTTTATGAGTTTATGATTTTTCATGGTTTTATGTTTTTTAGGGTTTTGAGTGTTTCAAAATGTCATTATTAGGGTTTTTTATCTTTTTAGGGGATTCTAATTGTTTTTAGGTTTTAATGTTTTTCATTGGATTTTCAGGGATTTTTTGGTTTTTATATGTTTTTAGAAATTTTATGGATTATATTGATTTTTAGGTGTTTTATATATTTTTAGTGTTCACAGAGGTATTTATGATTTATATGGTTTATATGGTTTTTATGGTTTTTAGTGGGTTTTTGAGTGTTTAGGGTTTTTATGGGTTTTTAGACTTTTTTATCATTTTTATGGGTTTAATGGATTTCTATAGTATTTACTATTTTTAGTGGTTTATCATTTTCTTGTGTTTTTATGGTTTTTATAGGTTTTATGGTTTTAGGGTGTTTAGGTATTTTAGTTGTTTGCGGGATTTTAGAATTTTTTTACTTTTTAGGGGTTTTATGATTTTTTGGGATTTATTGTTTTTTAATTTTTATGATTTCTTTTTATTTCTAAAGTGTTTTAGGATTTTTGACTTCTTAACATTTTTAGGAAAATCGAGGTGTTATTAATGTTTTTCATGATTTTAGGATTTTTATGATTTTTAGGGGAATCTATGTTTTTTAGGGTTTGAATCGGTTTTATAGTTTTAAAGGATTTTAGGATTTTTTTACTGATTTTAGCTCTTTAATGTCTTTATGGGTTTTATGTGTCATTCAGTATTTAAGGTTTTCATATGATTTTTCACTGCTTAAATGATTTGAAGGTATTTAGTTGTTTTTTGGATTTTTTTTGGATTTTTTGGGTTTTTGTAGATTTTGAGGGTTTTTAGTGTTTTTATGGTTTTTGGGGTTTTTATGGGTTTTTTCGATATCTTTTTGTTTATTTTTGTTTTAATGGTTTTAATAGATTTTTATGGATTTTAACATATTTAGGGGTTTTAAATATTTTTATATTTTTAGTGTTTTTAGGGGTTTAGTCGGGTTTTTATGTTTTTCATGGTCTTTATCGTTTTAAAGGATTTAATTGGATTTAGGTATTTAAGTTTTACATAGTATATTTCATGTATAGTTGGGTTTTTACTATTTTTAGTGATTTTAATGGTGTTTTTACAATTTTTATGGGGTTTTTGGGTTTTTGGAGATTTGTTTTGGATTTTAGGGTTTTTTATGGTTTTAAGGGTTTCATGGTTTTTTTGGGTTTTTTGGTATGATTTTATGTTTTTATTGATTTAAGGTTTAATTGATTTTTTCAACATTTTAAGGACATAAATTATTGTAAGATATTTTTGTGTGAATCTATATATTTTTGGTTTTCATTGTTTTAATGTCTTTAGTATTTTCTTATTTTTAGTGGCTTTAGTGTCTTTAGAGCTTTTAGTATTTTTAAGGGATTTATGGGTTTTAAATTTTTTTGTGTTTTAATGTTTTTGTAATGGTTTTCTGCGGTTTTAGGGTTTTTTTTACATTTTTGGGGATTTTAATAGTTTTTATATAATTATTATGGTTTTTAGGGTTTTTTAGTATTTTAGGGTTTTCATGGGATGTAATTGTTTTTTTGTTTTTAGGGGTTTTATATGATTTTAGGTTTTTTAGTTTTATATATGGTTTTTATAGTTGTTTACATTTTAAGGGATTTTAGTTCTTTTAATAATTTTAATTGGTTTTTAGGCATTTTGATGGTTTTTTCATTTTTAGGGATTTTTTGTTTTTAATGGGGTTTTTTATATTTTTTAGGGTTTTATGACTTTTTTAGTGTTTTTTTATTTCTTTTATAATTTTTATGAATTCCTTATGGGAATTTTGTGTTTTTAGAGTTTTTATGTTTTTAGTTATTTTTATGGAAATTTTATTATTTTTATGGGTTTTTAGGGTTTTATTGATTTTGAAGCATTTTAAGGGGTTTTAGGTGTTTTATGGGTATTTAGTTTTATTAGTGTTTTTAGCATTTTAAATGATTTACGGTTTTATGGTTTTCTTTGGGGTTTCAAATTTTATATCATTTTTTACGTTTTTGTGAATTTTTAGATCTTTTTTATGTTTTTTATGGGATTTTGGATTTGTATGGTTTTTATGGGTTATGTAGTTTTTATTGTTATTAGTTGTTTTGGGGTTTTTTGTGTTTTTTATGGGGTTTAAATGTTTTTTGGTTTTTAATTTTATCTAAGGTTTTCCCCTATTTTAGGGATTCTTACATATTTAAGGAATTTTATGTTTTTTGGGGTTTTAGTAATGTTGAGGGTTTTGAAGGATTTAAAGGCTTTTTTGGGTTTTTATGTTTTTTTGAGTTTTTTTGGTTTTAATGATTATTTATAGTTCATAAAATTTTTTGTGTTTAATGAGTTGTTTATTTTTGGTGGGGTTTCTCGATTTTTTTGGGTTTTTATGATTTTAAAAGATTTTTAGTGGTTTTTATCGGTTTTTAGGGTTTGTTAGGGTTTTCATTATTTTTTATGTTTTTTAAATTTTTATGTGTTTTTAGGGTTTTAATGTTTTCTTAGGGTTTTCTAGGTTTTTTACAATTTTAGAAAATTTTTGGTTTTTTTAAGATTTTATCTGTTTTTAGGGATTTAAGGGATTTCTAGGGTTTTTAGGGATTTTTATGGAATTTAGAGTTTTTTTTGTTTTAAAGCATTTTTTAGGTTTTTTATGGGTTTACCTGTTTTATGTAATTTAAGAAATTCTTAGGGGTTTTCATGGTTTTTAGGGGTTTCAATGTTTTTAGGTATTTTTTTGAGGTTTTTTGGATTTTAATTGGTTTTTATGGTTTTTATGGATTTTTAGGTTTTTAGGGGGTTTTAATGTTTTTAATGTTTTTTTTGGTTTTTTCGGGATTTTTTATGTTTTTTGGGTTTTAATGGTTTTATAGAGTTTTTAACATTATTAGGGAATTATGTGGTTTTAGATTTATTTTTGGTTTTCTATGGTTACTATGGGTTTTTTGGGTTTTTAGTGGAATTTATGATTTCAATGGTATTTAGTGTTTTAGGGGTTTTTTATTTTAAGGTTTTTAGTTGTTTTAATTATTTTTATGATTTCAGTGTTTTATTACGGGCATTCAGGGTTGGGGGGGTTAAACATTAGTGAAATATATATCTTCTTTAAGATTTTTATCATTTTTATGATTTTTAGGTATTTTGGGGCTGTTTAGGGTTTTATTAGGTTTTTATGGTTTTTTCGGGTTTTTGGGTTTTTTGGATTCTTTAGGGGTTTTAAGGTTTATTTTTTTTTGTAATGTTTTTGAGTGGTTTAAAAGTGTTTTATAGTTTTTAGTGGGTTTTTAACGTTCTAAATGTTTTTTGGTTTTCAATTGTTTTATGTTTATTTATATTTTAAAAGTATTCATATAGGATTTCAAAATTTTTATAATTTTTTTTTGTATTTATTATTTTTAGGTATTTTTTAGATTTTTATGGATTTCTACAGTATTCTGGGATTTTGAGAATTTTTGTGGTTTTAGTGTTTTTAGGGGTTTTATGATTTTTTGGTAATTTTAGAGGTTTTTTTGTGATTGTTTTAGTGGTTTTAGGGTTTTTTAGAGTGTTTTTAATATTTTTAGGGGTTAATTTTTTTTATAGTTTTAGTAGTCATAGGTTTTATGGTTTTATGTTTTAGGGGTTTTAGTGTTTTTATGTTTTTTGTTTTTTTAGATATTCTTTTTGTTTTTCATGTTTTTATGTCTTTTTAGGTATTTATGATTTTCTTAGGGGGTTTGAGGGTTTCAAGGGGTTTTATATTTTTAAATATTTTTATGGAAGTTTTAGGATTTTTAGGGATTTTAAATATTTTGTGGGGTTTTAAGGTTTTTTAGGATTTATGGGTTTTTATGATTTTTTGGGGTTTTAGGGGTTTTTTGATTTTTTAGGGGTTTTAATGTATCCAGGGATTTTTAACAATTTTAGGCTTTTAATGAATTTTTAGTGTTTTAGTGGGGTTATATGTTTTTATAGTGTTCTGTATAGTTTTTAGTAGTAGTTATGGTTTTTAGGGTTCTTAATGATTTTTAGGCTTTTTAGTTTTTTAGCTTTTTATGGGTTTTAGGACTTTTTATGTATTTATTGTTCTCTTTTAGGGTTTTAAGGGTTTTAGGGTTTTTAAAACTTTTAGGGTTTTTAGCTAATTTTTGGATTTTTTTGGGTTTTGACTGTTTTTAGGGATTTAGAGGGTTTTATGGGATTTAGTATTTTTAAGTATTTTTTTGGTGTTTTTGGGTGTTAGCGTTTTTAGTTTTATCGGGTTTTAATGATTTTTTAGACTTTTAAATGTTTTGGGGGTTCAAAGGGTATTTAGAATTTTTAGTGGTTTTATAGGGTTTTAATGGGTTTTTAATGTTTTTTTGGGTGGTGGGGAGGGGGGGATGGTATGGTTTTTAGGGGTTTTCATTGTCTTTTTGGGGGTTTTGGGGTTTTATGATTTTTTAGTAATTTTTTGGTTTTACATTCTTTTAGTTCTCTATGGTTTTGTTATGATTTTTTTTTGTTTTTAGGGGATTTTTATGTTTTATTGGGTTTTTTAGTATTTTTAATTTTTAGGGTATTTAGGGATTTTGAGGGTATGTTGTGGATCTTAGGGGTTTTATGGTTTTTGGGATTTTTTTTTATTTTTTAGTTTTTCTAGGGCTTTCTTTTTTTTTTTGTGTTTTTTAAGGTTTTTATAGGTTTAAATTGATTTTTATAGTTTTATTGATTTTTTAGTGTTTTATAGCGTTTGACGGTTTTTATGGGTTTTAGGGGTTTTATGGTATTTTATTGTTTTTAGCATTTTTTTTTAGTTTTTGGGGATCTTATGTGTTTTTAGGTTTTTAATGTTTTTATATAGGTTTTATCGATTTTTTATGGTTTTTTTTATTTTAAAAAAAAATTTGGGAGTTTTTTGGATTTTTATGGGTTTTAGGTTTTTTTTGATATTTTGAGTGGCTTTATGGTTTTTGGGATTTTATGTTTTTTTAGGGTTTTAGTATTTTAGGTATTTTAGGTGTTTTAAATATTTTTAGGTTATTTAAGTTTTCTTTGGTTTTTAGGATTTTTAATTATTTATTGATTTTTTAGGTATTTTAATATTTTTTTATTAATTTTAGGGTTTTGTTTGGATTTTGAGGGTTTCGAGGGTTTGAGGGGTTTTATGGTTTTTTTTTCTGTTTTTAATGTATTTTGATTTTTTTTTATTTTTAAGGTTTTCTAGATTTTTTTAAAAATTTAGTGGTTCAAATAGATTTTATAGTTATTTTGCAGGGAGGGGGATTAGTATTTTTATGCGGTTTAGGTTTTTTAATGGTTTTAGGGGGTTTGATGGGTTTTAGGGGACATTATCATTTTTAGGATTTTAGAATTTTATGTTTTTAAGTGTTTTAAGTGTTTTCATGTTTTTATGATTTTCATATGGTTTTCAGGGGTTTTTGGTTTTCTACGTTTTTTGGGAATTTAGGAATTTGTATTATTATTTATTGTTTTGGATTTTAAGGGAATTTGTGGTGTTTTAGGGGTTTTATGGCATGGATAGTGTTTTTATTACTTTTTGAGTTGTTTAAGTTTTTGAGGTTCTATATAGTTTTTAAGATATTTAGATTTTTAAAGGGTTTTATAGTTTTTAGTGTTGTTTAGGGTTTTATGGTTTTAGAGATTAATAGGTTTAAACGTTTTTCAGTTTTTTAGGGTATTCTGGGTTTTAGGGGTTTTTGTGGTTTTTAGAATTTTTTGATTTCTTTGGGGTTATAAGATGTTTTAGGTTTTTATGGTTTCTAATGTTTTCTCTAGGGTTTTATGGTTTTTTTTAATTTTTTGGAAATTATAGTGATGTTTTGTATTTTTAAGTCATTTTGGGGTTTTTAGGGATTTGTTTATCATTTTTTGGGGTTTTTATACTTTTAGGGGTTTCAGGGTATCTAAAATTTTTAGGTTATTTAGTGGTTATTTGTGTTTTTAATTTTTTATGGGTTTATTAGGGATTTTCATAGGTTTTTGAGTTTATAGGTTTTTTGGATTTTTGGGAATTATTATGATTTTTATGGTTTTGAAGGGTTTTGGGGATTTTATGGTTTTTTTTCTTGTTTTGGGAATTTTATGATCATTCTGAGTTCTTAATGTTTTTTGATCTTTTATGGGTATTAAGGGTTTTTATTGTTTTTAACATTTATGTGGGAATAAAGGGTTTTAGAGGTTTAGTGTTTTTTTGGTGAGTACTGGTTTTAGGGTTTTTTATAGATTTTAGATGTTTTATTGGTTTTTGGGTTATTAGGGTTTTATATTCTTTTTTAGGGTTTGTAAGGGTTTTTATCATTTATAGAGTTTTTAGGGGTTTTAAATGTTTTTTTTGGATTTTAAGGTTTTCATATAATTTCAAAAGGGTTTTGGTGTTTTTAATATTTTTATTGATATTAGGGTTCATTTGGATTTTATGGACATTTAGGATATTTTTATATTTTAAGGGGATTTATGGTTTTTATGCTTTTAGAAATTTTTTGGTTTTTAGGGGATTTAAATGTTTTATGGTTTACATTATTTTATTTGACGTTTTTATGGGTTTTTTATGTTATTTGTAAATTTTTTGCCTTTTTAGTATTTTTATGGGGTTTGGGCGGGAGGGGGGGGGGGGTTAGTATATTCAATGTTTTTTTGGGTTTTTAAGTTTTTATGGGTTTTATAGTTTTTTAGTGTTTTAGGAATTTTTTATGTTTTAGAGGTTTTTTGATTTTTTAGTGTTTTTAATGTTTTTTGGGGTCGAAAGGATTATTATAATTTTTAGTGGTTTTGGCATTTTATTTATTTTTAAAATTTTCAAGTGTTTTAGAGTTTTTTATGTTTTATCTTTTTTACTTTTCTAGTGGTTTTAAGTGTTCAAGTTTTTTTATGTTTTCTTTGGGGTTTTCTATGTTTGTATTTTTTCTATGTTTCTACTAATTATAGAGACTTTTAGGATATTTATGGTTTTTAGGGTTTTTAGGGTTTTTATTGTTTTTTGTTTTTTAGGGTATTTTTCATTTTTTCAGTTTTAGTATTTTTATTTATTTTTATGTTTTTAATTTTTTCATAGAGTTTCCTAGGTTATTAGAGGTTCTAATGTTTTTGGGATTTTTTTTTGATTTTTTATCATTTTAATAGATTTTTATGTTTTTAGGTATTCTGAGGGTATTTATGATTTTTATTAAATTTTGGGGACTTAGAGTATTTAAAAAATTTAAGGGTTTTATGATCGGGGGGGTTAGGTTTTTAGGTTTTTAAATTGATTTTATAGTTTTTAGTAGGTTTTAGAGTTGTAATTAGGCTTTAGTTTTCTTCATGGTTTATATGGGTTTTAGGGTTTTTTAGGGGTTTAGTGATATTAGGGTCACTTTACGGTTTCTTAGGGGTTTTATTGTTTTTTATATTTTTAATGATTTTAAGTATTTTAAGTATTTATGTTTTAAATATGGTTTCTCAGGGGTTTTAGGGGTTCTCTACCTTTAGGGATTTTATGGTTTTTATGATTTTATGGGTTTTTTTTGGTTTGGGATTTTAGAGAATTTAGGGTTTTTAGGGGTTTTAATTTTTTTTCCTTTTCAGGGATTTTATGTGTTATTTGGTTTTCAAGGTCTTCTTAAGGTTTTAAGGGTTTGTTATGTTATAGGGATATTTATGGAATTAGGCTATTTTTGTAGTCTATATGGGTTTTTTTTGAATTTTATTGTTTTTTTATTTTATGTTTTTTTTGGAGTTATTTGGTTTTTATGGTTTTCAGTGTCAACAACGATTTTTGGGGACTAATAGATTTTTTTATTTGAAGTGTATTTTTACAGTTTTTATGGTTTTTATGGGTTTTTATGTTTTCTGTGGATTTTAAGGATTTTAATTTCTTTAGGGACTTTTTAATGTTATTTAGAGATTTTTGTGTTTTTCTGTTTTCTAGGGGTTTCAAATGTTTTTAGGTTTTAATGTTTTCTTTGGGGTTTTTAGGATTTGTAGGGTTTTTATGTTTCTATGTATTTTTAAGGACTTTTTATTTTTTTATGGTTTTTAGGGCTTTTAAGAATTTTACGGGGTTTGAGTGTTTATAGGGTTTTTAGTTCTTAGAATATTTTCATATAGAGGGGTATAGGGTTTTTAGGGGTTTCACACATTTTTTTAAGGATTTTAATTGTTTTTTTGGGTTTTAAGGTCTTCTTAAGGTTATTAAGGTTTTTATGTTTTAGGGATATTTTTGGTTTTATGCAGTTTTTGTACTTTTTATGGTTTTTATGGATTTTATTGTTTTATTGGATTTTTGGTTTTTTTTAGTTTTTTGGGGTTTTATGGTTTTCATATTTTAAATATTTTATGGGTTTAAAGGGTTTTTATATTTTTTATTTGAGTTTTACAGTTTTTATGGGTTTTTATGTGTTTAGTGGTTTTTATGGATTTTAATGGTTTTGTGGTATTTTCATTGTTATTTAGATTTTTTTTATATTTTGATGATTTATAGGGGTTTCAACTTCTTTTAGGTTTGTAATGTTTTTCGTTGAGGTTTTTAGGGTTTGTATAGTTTTTATTTTTCTAGAGATTTTAAGGGATTTTTATTATTTTTATTATTTTTAAGTGTTTTAGGAATTTTATGGGGTTTATGTTTTTATAGGGTTTTTTGGTTCTTAGAATTTCTATATTATTAAGGGTTTAATGTGTTTTAGAAATTTTTGGGGTTTTTTAGGGTTTCCATGTTTTTTTAGGTTTTTGACCTTTTTAGGGATTGTATGTCTTTTTTGTATTCATCTGGTCTTTTAGTGTATTTTGGGAATTGAATTTGTTTTAGAGTTTTTAAGGATTTTAGGGTTTTCAGTGTTTTTGTGAGTTTAATTTTAGTTTTTATGGTTTTTTAGGGTTTTGAATTATTTGATGGGTTTAATGGGTTTTTTGATGTTTCAGTGGGGTTTTAGTGGTTTTATGGGTTTTTAGGGATTCATATGGTTTTAGGGGTTTTCATTGATTTTTGGTGTTTTTTGGGTGTTTAGTATTTTTTCGATTTCTATGTGTTTTTTGTGTTTTTTTATTTTTCATGTTTTCATGGCAGTTTTGAGGGTTTTTTGGGATTATTTGCGCCTTTAACGATTTTTATAGATTTTTTGAACTAATATAGATTTTAGTTTTTATGGATTTTGAGGTTTTTTTTGGCATTTTTATGTTTTTACGGATTTTTGGGTGTTTTAGGTTTTTTAGATTATTGGGGTTTTTTGGTTTTTTGGTTTTTTGAATATTTCTTATTGTTTTTAGTGTTTTTTATGTTTTATGGTTTTTAGGTCCTTTTTATATAATTATGATTTTAGGGGTACTAGTATTTTAAAGATTTTTTTAGGGTTTAGGGTTAATTATTATTATTATTATTATAGTATTTGTTTGAGATTTTTATGTTTTTAACATTTTTAGGGGATTAAAGGGGTTTTAGAGTTTTCAGTGGGTTTTAGGGTTAATATGGTTTTTAGGGTTTCTTAATGTATTTAGGAGTATGTATGGGTTTTCGGGTTTTTAGGGCCATTAAGGGGATTTACGGTTTTTTATCATTATTTATGTTATTTTGCGTTTTAAGTGTTTTTATGTTTTATGGTTTTCATTGGGGTTTTCTGAGTTTTTTATGTTTTTATGGATTTAAAGGTATTTTTAGGTTTTTTTGGGGTTTTAATGGTTTTTTAATATTTTGGGGTTTTATGGGTTTCGAGGGTTTTTTTCATTTGTTATGTTTTCAAGGTTTTATGTGATTTCAGTTTTTTAAGGTTTTCTTTGGAATTTTCATGGTTTTAAGTATTTTTTTACATTTTTAAGGAATTTTATGATTTTTAAGGTTTTTATATTTTTTAGGTATTTTGATGGTGTTTAGTTTTTTCATGATTTTCACGATTATTTTGGGATTTTAATGACCTATTTTTATGTTTTAAGGGTTATTATAGTTTTTAATGTTTTTTTGTGTTTATAGAGTTTTTGAGTTTTTATTTTTTTTAGGGTTCTTATAGACTTTTGGGGGATTAATGGATTTTTTAGTTTTTTATTTTTTTAGTGTTTTTAGGGTTTTTAGGGTTTCTTAGTTTTTTCTGGGTTTTAATAGATTTTAGGTTTTTTATGAGTTTCTTAGTGTTTTTAGAGTTTTAGTAATGTATAAATTTTTAGGGATTTTGAGTTCATTTAAGGTTTTTTAGGGTTTTTAGAGTTTTTAGTGTTTTTAGGTATTTTGGGAGTTTTTTTACAGTTTTTATTATTCATATATTTTTTGGGGTTTTTTGGTTTTTTATAATTTTAATGGAATTTTTGGGATTTTAGATTTTGTTTTTGCGTATTAGGGGTTTAAAGGGTTTAGAGTTTTTATTTCTCTTTTGGTTTTTTTGGCGTTTTAGGAGTTTTATGTTTTATATGGGCATTTTGGGTTTTAATGTTTTTTTGCACTTATTATGTTTCCAATTTTACGATGGGGTTTTTTAGGATTTTACGGTTTTTACATTTTTAGGTATTTTTATTGTTTTTCTGGATTTTAATTTTTTAGTATTTTTTTGGATTTTTAGGGTTTTTAGTGTTTATGTGGTTTTTTGGGTTTAATTTTTTTAGGTTTCTAGGTGTTTCATGTGTTTTTATGTTTTTATTGTTTTCTTACAATTTTATAGGTTTTTAGAGTTTTTATGATTTTATGGATTCTTAGATAATTTTTAGGATTTTTATGGGTTTTTATGGTTTTTAGGGATTTTTAAGGGTTTTACGGTTTTTTCAGATTTTATTTGGGTTTTTAGGGTTTTATGGTTTTTAGAGTTTTTTAACAATTTTATGGGTTTAATGGTGTTTTAGTGTTTTTAGTGGTTCATTATAGTTTATGGGTTTTGGGGGGAATTAAGTTTTATTGGTGATTTATGGTTTTTTGGGGGATTTAAGGTATCCGTTAATTTTTAGGGGGTTTAGTGTTTTTTAAATTTTTATTGGTTTTAAGTGTTTTTATAGTTTAAAGGAATCCTTAGTACTCTCTGGAATTTTAGGGTTCTTATAGTTTTAAGAATTTTAAGGTATTTTTTGGTTTTTTGTTTATTTTTAGTGTATTTTAAAATTTTATGGTTTTGGGGGGTTAGGGTTTTATACTTATTTTGGTGTTTTAGGGTCCATTTGAGTTTTTAGGGTTTCTCAGGTTTTTAGGGTTTTTAATATTTTTAGGGGATAAAGGGTTTTTGAGGTTTACGTTGTTTTTAGATGCTTTATTGGATTTTATTGGTTTTTAAAGGTGTTTATTGTTTTTTTTTGGATTTTAGGGTTTATAGGTGTTTTATGTGTTTTTAGGTTTTTAATATTTTCTTATGTTTTTTCATGTTTTTTACATTTTTAGGTATTTTATGCTATTTTTATGATTTTTTTTGTTTTCTGGGTTTTTAGGGCTTTTGATGGATATTATGGTTATCTTTGGAAATTAGGTTTTTTATGGTTTTTTGTGGTTCATCGTTTTTTTTGGAGTTTTTAGGGGTCTAATTTTTTTAGAGTTTTTAATATTTTTAGGGGTTTAATGTGTATTTAAGGCATTTTCCGGGTATTACGGATTTTATGGGGTTTTAGTGTTATTAATGTTTATAGGGGATTTATGGTTATTAGGTTTTTTGGGTTTTGTTAGGGTTTGCAGTGTTTTTTGGTTTCTAGGGGTTTTAAGTGTTATTTGGGTTTGAATTATATGTTTGGTTTTTTGTGGTTTTTAGGGTTTTTACCATTTTAGGGATTTTCAGGGTTTTTTTGTATTTTTATTGGTTTTAGGGTTTTTATGGTTTTTGAGTGGGTTTTAGTATTTTTTAGGATTTTTACAGTTTTAATGGTAATTTTTGGTTTTTAGGGTTTCCTGTGTTTTTAGGGTTTTATGGATTTTTAGTGTGTTTTAACATTTTTAAGGGATTCAATAATTTTTATTTTTTTAGTGGGTTTTAAGATCCTTATTTTTAGGGGTTCTAATGTTTTTATGGAATTTTTTGGTTTTTAGGGTTTTTATGGGTTTCAGTGTTTTTTATGATTTTATGGGTTTTAAGTGGTTTTAAGGTTTTAAGGTTTTCTTAGAGGGTTTAATGAGTTTTAGTGTTTTTTTGTTTTTATGTTTTTATGTTTTTATGTATTTTGGGTATTTTTATAATTGTTTTGGTTTTTATAGTTTTTATGGATTATGAGTGGCTTTAGGGGTTTTTAGAGATCATAGGTTTTTTATGAATTATAGGGATTATTAGATTTTTTTGTGTTTTTAGGGCCCTTAATGTTTTTAGTGTTTTTTGGAATTTTTAGGTTTTTAACTATTTTTATGAATTTGTTAGGGTTTTATGCGTTTTTAGGGTTTCTATGGGTTTTTAGGCTTTTAAATGTTTTTCAGGAGTTATAGGGGGTTTATGGATATTAATTGTTTGTACAATTTTTTTTAGTTTTTTTTTTGGATTACTGTGTTTCAGGTTTTAAGGTTTTTTTAAGGACCTTCAGAATTTTTTGGTTGTTTTGTGTTTTTAGGTATTTTTATGATTTTTTTGGGGTTTTAAGGTATTTATTTATTTTGAGGGATTTTAGGGTTTTAAAGGTTTTATAGATTTTATAGATTTTTTATAGTATTTTAGGGTTTATGATTTTTTTACAATTTTTGAAATTTCTACGTGTTAAAAAGGATTTATTTTTTTCTAAGTTTTTTTGGTGTTTATGGGTTTTAATATTTTTATTATTTTAAGGGGTTTTATGGTTTTTTTGGGTTTTATGGTTTTTAGTTTTCTTTGGATTTTTATGGTTTTTAGCATTTTTAGGATTTCTATGTGTTTTATGTGTTTTTATGTTTTTATATTTTTTCTAGTATATTTATAGTTATATAGTGTTTTTTTTGTTTTTAGGGGTTTTTCTGGATTTTAGGGATTTTATGATTTTAGGGTATTTAGAAATTTTGAGGGGTTTTAGGGTTTTATTTTTTTTTCTTGTTTGGTTTTCTAAATGTTTTTAGGGCTCTTAATGTTTTCAAATTTTATAATCTTTTTTGGGTTTAAATGGTTTCTATTGAGTTTTATGGTTTTTAGTGTTTTAGGAGTTTTAATGTTTTGTGGGGTTTCAAGGTCTTTTTTGGGACTTTAGTGTTTGTGTAATTTTTTAGGTTTTTAGGAGATTTATGTGTTTTTAAATTATTATTGTTTTATTATAGTGTTTCATGATTTTTTTTGTGTTTACATTTTTTGGTATATTTTAGGAATCCTTAGGTTTCTTACTCTTTTAAGTAATTTTAGTTATTTTGATGGATTTTTGGATTTTTATGTTTTTTATGTTTTCTATATTTTTAGGGTTTTTCAATTTTTTTATGTTTAAATTTTTTTTAGATTTTTATAAAATTTTTATTTGTTTAAATAGGTCATAGAGTTTTATTGGATCTATATTGTTTTATGGTGTTTTAGGCGGATTTATGGTTTTAGGGTGTTTTATGGATTTTAGCGGTTTTAGGGAACTAATGTTATTTTATGATTTTTAGCGGTTTTATTGTTTTTAAGGTTTTAGGGGTATTAAATGTTATCAATTTATTAAATTTTTCTTAAATTTTTATGGTTTTATAGGGTTTTTATGTTTTTAAGGATTTTAGGGATTTTTTTATGATTTTTTAGTGTTTTTAGGGTTTTTAGTGGTATTAAGGTTTTTTATTGATTTTAGGGTTTTTTGTGTTTTAGGGTCTTTTAGGGGATTTTAGTGTTTTTTATTTTTATAGTGTTTTTAGGGGATTCTATGTTTTTAGATACTTTTATTGAAATTTTAGGATTTTTATTGTTTTTAGGGTTTTAAGGGATTTTCAGTTTCTTCCTGATTTTGAGGTTTTTTAGGGTTTTTATGGTTTTTTGGTTTTTAGGAGTAGTTTCAGTTTTATTTGGGTTTAAATGTTTTTTATATTTTTTTAACATTTTTATGGGTTTAAAAGGTTTTAAGAGTTTTTATTGGGTTTATCGGGTTTTTATTAGGTATTAGTGGTTTTATGATTTTATGGGTTTTTATTATTTTCATAGGGGTTTTCAAGGGTTTTGGGGATTTATTATTTTTTAGTGATTTTTTGTGATTTTTTAAAATTTTATGGTTTTTACGATTTTTAGGTATTTTATATTTTTTATGGATTTTTATTGTTTATATCTTTTTAGGTTTTTAGGTGTTTTTTTTTTGCTTTTTGGGGGATTTAAGTGCTTTTCGATATTTAAAGATTTATTAGGGTTTTTAATGGTTTTCTGGTATTTAAGGATTTTGGAATGCTTTAGGTTTTTTTAGGTTTTTATAGTTTTTATGGGTTTTTTGGGTTTTGAGATTTTTTTTTGAGTTTTAGGGTTTGTAAATTTTTTTTTAACTTTTTTATTGTTTTAGGGTTTTTGAGTTATTTGAATTTTTGGTTTTTATTTGTTTTTTGTATTTTAAGGAATTTAATATTTTTATACTTTTAAGGGATTTTATATTTTGTTAGGGTATTTAGCATTTTTATGTTTTTAGGGGTGTAACTTTAATTTATGTTTTTATGGTTTTATTACGGATTTTAGGGTTTTTTATGTTTATAGGTATTTTTAGGACTTTTATATTTATTTACGGTTGTTATGGTTTTTAGTGATATTTTGGGTTTTGATGATTTAAAATGGTTTTTTGTTTTTCTATTATTTTTTTGGGAAATTAGGGGTTTTTGAGTTCTTAGGGGTATATTGATTTATAGTGTTTTAAAAGTATTTTTGGGTATTAAAGGGTATTAAGAGTTTTAGTGGTTGTTTAGTTTTTTTATGCATTTTTAGGGATTCAAATATTTAGGTGGATTTTTTGGGGTTTAAGGGTTTTATGGTTTTTATGGTATTTTTGGGGTCTTTTATTGTTTTTAGGAATTTTTTGGTATTTAGGGGTTTTAAAAGTTTTACAGTAATCAAGGTTTTTGTACTGCTGTTAAGGGCTTTTAGGTTTTTTTATGTTTTAGGTATTTTTTAGATTTTATGGGGTGTTTGGTTTCTGCCTATTTTTTTGTGTTTTTATTTTTTTTATATAGTTTTTAGGGTTCTTTCAGTTTTTTGGGGTTTTAAGTGATTGTTTTTAAGATTTCTTATGTCCTTTTAATTTTTTTCTAGTTTCTAACATTTTAAGGTGATTTTTAGTAACGTTTTGTTTTTAAGGATTCTCTGGATTTGGAGGGGTTTGGGATTTTTGGTTTTTCATTTCATTTTTTGTTTTTAGGGTTTTCGGGTTTTTAGAGTTTCAAAGGGTTTGAAGTGTTTTTAACAGTTTTTTCTAGTTAAAAGGGTGTTTGGAGTTTTTAGTGAGTTTCTTGGGGTTTTATGGTGTTTTATGTTTTCTAAGTTTTTTAGTGGGTTTTTGGGGTTCTTTGGATTTTTATGGCCTTCTAGGGGTTTAATGATTTAGTAGGTTTTAATGGGTTTCTTATGGGTTTTTTGGGGTTTTTTGTTTCTTTATGTTTTTATGTATCTTATAGTTTTTTTTATTTTTTGGGGGGTTTTAAGAATGTTTTGGATTTTTAGGGTTTTTATCATTTTATGATATTTATGGTTTTTATGTATTTTAAAGATTTTAAGGACATTATTGGTATTTATAAGGTTTTAATGAAATTTTACATTTTATGGGTTTTTTGTTTTTAATAGTTTTTTCTAGTATTTAGGCATTTGGAGGGTTTCTTAGATTTTTAGGGTTCTTCGAAATTTTTTTGGGTTTAAGGGTATTTGTATTTTTTTTGTGATTGAATATTTTTTAGAGTTTTCAATTTTTTAGGGGTTTAAAGGGGTTTTAGAGTTTTTAGTGGGTTTTAAGGGTTTTAAGGGTTTATATAGTTTTTAGGGTTTTAATTGTGTTTATGTTTTTTATAGTAATGTCTTTTTTGGTTTTTTGTTTTTTTAGTTTTTTTTTTCAGTTTTTTGGGGTTTTAAGTGTTTTTAGGTTTTTAAGGTTTTCTTATGGGTTTTAGTGTTTTAGGATTTTTAAATTTTTAGGTATTATATATATATATATTATGTTTTTTAGGGTTTTTTGGATTTTAAGGGTTTTTGGGTTTTTATGGTTTTTAGTTTTTTTAGGTTTTTTGTGATCTTTTGTATTTTAGAATTTTATGGTTTTAATTGGGTAATTTGATAGTTTTCACAGGGATATTTTCTTTTAGATATTTTTAGGTATTTTTAGGATATTAATGGTTTTTTTTTATTTTAGAGATTTTGAGTGTTTTATGGTTTATTGGGTTTTTTTGGGCTTAGGGTTTTTAGGTTTTTTGGGTTTTATTGTTTTTAGAGTTTTTTATTGTTATAGGATTTTAATTTTTTTTAGAGTTTTTACTTGTTTTGGGTATTTTATTGGTTACAAGGGGGTTATATGGTTTTTAGGGTTTTTATAGTTTTTAGGAGTTTTTAGGTTTTGGGGTTCTTTTTAGTTTTATGGTTTTTTCTATTTTTTAGGTTTTTATGTGTTCTATGTTTTTTAAGTTATTAATGTTTTCTTCATGTTTTTCAGGTTATTATGGGTTTTTATGATTTTATGGATTTTAGGGAATTTTAGGTGTTTTACATTTTATGGTTTTGAGAGATTTTTAGGGTTTTTAGGGATTTAAGGGGTTTTATGGGATGAAGAATTATTTATGTTTTCTAGCGGGTTTTAAGTGTTTTCAGTTTTTATGGATTTCAGTGGTTCATAGGTATTTTATGTTTTTAACATGTTTAGGAATTTATGGGACATTTTATGATTTTCATGGGTTTTTAGGGTTCTTATGGATTTTGAGGGGTTTTTTTGTTTTTTATGGTTTTTGGGTTTTATGGTTTTTAGACATTTATAACAGTATTTATGGGTTTAAAGGGATTTAAAATTATCTTCTGGGTTTATCATTTTTATGTTTTTAGGGTTTTTTGGTTTTAGGGGTTTTTGGGATTTTTAAAGGGATTTAGTGTCTTTTTAGGGTATTTATGAGTTTTACAATTTTTTAGGTTTTTTAGAGGTCTTATGTTTCTTAAAATTTTATGGTTTTATTAGGGGTTTTTACATGTTTTTGTAACTTATATATATTTTGTAGGAATTTTATGGATTTATGGGGATTTTAGGGATTTTGAGTTGTTTTAAGGGTTTTTATGGATTTGGGGATTTAATTGGTTTCTAGTGGTTTTTATGTGTTTTATGTGTTTTTCGGTTCTAATTTTTTTTCTTAGTGGTAGGATGGGTTTTTATGTGTTTTTATGTTTTTGTAGATTTTATGGGTATTTTGGGGTTTTTTTTGAATTATTAGTGTTTTTAGGGATTTGGGGGGTTTTATGGGTTTTTAGGATTTTTGTGTTTTTACGGTTATTTTGGGGTATTAGTATTTTTTGAGTTTTAATGGGGTTTAATGTTTTTTAAAAAATATTAACATTTTTTGAGTTTATAAGGTTTTTATAGTTTTTAGTAGTATTTAGGTTTGTTTTTGTTTTTAATGTTTTTAAGGTTTTTAGTGGTTTTATTGGATTTAGGGTTTTTTTTGCTTTTAGGGGTTTTAGGGTGTATAGTGTTTTATGTTTTCAAGGGTTTTGGGTGTTTTTAGGGTTTTATGGATTTATTGTGGTTTTTTAAAGTTTTTTTTTCTTATGTATTATGGAATTTAGTTTCTTTAGGATATTTATGTTTTTAAGGGTTTTTTGATATTTTGAGTGTTTTTAATTTGGTTAGGGTTTTAGGGACTTTAAGGGTTTTAGGATATTTTATGAATTTTAGTTGTTTTTTGTTTTTTTAGTTTTTTAAGGTTTTTAGGGGTTTTCAGGGTTTTTATGGTTTTTTATGTTTGGTGGGATTTTATGGGATTTCTTAATATTTGTAAGGGGTTTAGTGGTTTTAGGGATTTTTTTGGGGTGGGCGGTAGGTTTCGTCAAATTTATAGGGATTTTGTAGTTTTATTTGGGCTTTGACTTTTTTTATTTGTTTTTAGTGTTTTTATGGTTTTGAGTGTTTTTTAAAATAATTAGGTGTTATAAGTGTTTGAAGTGTTTTTTCAATGAAAATAGAACATAATTTTTAAAGTAAGGAATTGATGAAAAACACAATCACCAAAAGGGTGAACCAATGGTTTTAAAGTATATAGAAATGGAAAAATGGAAAATGGACCAATAATCATTATGAAGCCCACTGAACAAAACTCCATAAAACATGCATGATAAACCTCATGATGCAAAATGAAAACATTCCCTGGAAAAGGTCCCATGAAAAATCAAAAATCACATCCAAACAACCACACAGAAGATGTCCCAAGAGCCTCATGATTCCCATACAAACCATTTCCTTAAAATGGACTGAGATGCTTTATAAGGCTAAATGAACCCAACATCTATCTTATAACACCCAACTCCCTACTGCATCATCGTCTCAAGAAGAAAACACCAATTCCACGAGGAACCATCCAACCCCCACCAACCTGCACCCCAAATTAGCTCCACTATTAAACAGACCCAAATACTAACTCCCTTAACAAGATCCTAGCAACAGCAGCTCCCAAGACCATAGAAATATCCAATAAACAGTCATTACCCTATAATTTCTCCCAACACCCTTTAAAAATCACACAACACCATCAAATCTCATTTTCTTCCAATACCCCCTCTTTAATTATAGCACAATATCTTACACCCTAAACAATTCTAGAAACCTATACCATCTCCCAACATAGCTCCTAGTAGTGTCCTTCCCAACACCAGCAGCAAACAACAGTGCAAAAACACCGCAACCAGCCAACCCCATCACCCATCATCTAGAACCAAAAACCAGCTCCACCAGCAAAAAAATCCCATCTCAAAGCACCAATTTTAATCCCAGAAACCGACGAACCATCCCCTATATAGGATAAAAAATAGTACCCCAACAATCATTTAGCACAAACAACTGAAATAATGGACCCATCAACAAAACGAATCTTAGTCACTTCTAGTTGAATATGAAGCAACCAACAACCCACAAGCAGTAGCCAATCTTCTAAAAAATAGAACACCTAGTAGAATATATCAATAAAACATACTACCACCTCACTTCCACCCAAACCACAAGTTGAAGTACCAAAACACATATCAAAAAAAAATTGGAGAACCTATCAACATTAATAAATTACCATACACATTCCCATTCCATCCCATCACAAGCCAAAAACTAGCATTGAATCCCCATAGTTTTGGAAACCATCAAACAAAGTAGGATAAGAAATAGGACACAAGAGACAAGCCCTGCGAGTGGTTCGATTGATGATAATGACTAGAACATGGATGGAGTCAATGATACCCACTAATGAACAAGCTACCAGTGGAACTGAGAGTTTCAAGGAATAGAAAACCCCACACAAATGGAAGGTTGAAACTGCACCGATCGAGAGAGACCACCCACTCCAAGGATAAACAGATTCCATGAAGGAATCAAACCTAAGGCCATGATTGGGACAATAATATATCAAATGATACAATTTCTCCTACCAAAGAACCTACTACACAAACCATATGAACCAACAACTAGAAGAGCCATTAAAGGGAGAACCAGAGAGAACGAACCACCCAACATTGATGATGCTGACAAGACACACATGAGAGAAACACCACCATCCATAAACACCCAATACTAGCTATCAAATCTACCAAATCAATTGAGAAGCATGACTATGATAATGGAAAACAGGCTAGAAGACTGACCTTGATATCCTCTACCAAATCTTCCAAATCCAATACCACTATAAGAATGACCTCAATGGATTCCATCCACAAATACTTCTAACCATATCCACAACACCACTACCAATAAAAATGTACTGAATCCCACTATAAACATCCGGAATAGAGAATAGAACCTACGAGGAGATCTTGAACCTAGGACACGACATCAAATCCACAATCCTTAAGGATTTACAGAGTAACCGGGAGCTCTAAAAACATAGATTAGAGAAAAGTATTCTTAGTTTGTGGTGGGTTTATTTGATTTTTAGGGGTTTTAACAATTTTTAAATTTTTGGGGTATTGATGTTTTCAGGGGGTTTTATGGGTTTAGGGGATTTTAGGTCTTTTAGAGTTTTTAGATTTTTTAAGATTTTAATGGTTTTATGCGTTTTTAGGTTTTGAGTTTTTCTTAGGGATTTTTATTATATTTTTTACATTTTTAGGGATTTTAAGTATTTTTTTATGATTTTTATGGTTATTTATAGATTTTGAGGGTTTTATGGTTTTTAGGTGTTTAAGGTTTCTAGCGTTTTTGTGGTGTTAGTATTTAATGGTTTTCTTGTGGGCTTTCTGTGCTTGTATGTTTTTTTATATTTCTTGGTGTTTTAGATATTTTTTTTATCTTTATAGATTTTAATCATTTTATGATTTTTCAATGTTTTTGAGAGTTTTAATAGATTTTTTGGTTTTTTGGGTGGTATGGATTTTTGAGTTCTTTAGGGGATTTAATTGTTTTTGGAGTATTTTTTAACAATTTTAGGGGTTTAAAGGGATTTTAAAATTTTAGATAGTTTTAAGGGGTTTTATGGGTTATTATTTTATGTAATTATTTTAGGTGTTTTATGGTTTTAGCGGTTTTCAGTATGTTTAGGGTATTTTATGTTATTTTCGGGTTTTTAACATTTTTTAGGTTTTTAAATGTTTTAAGTGTTTTTATGTTTTTAAGGTTTTCTTATGGGTTTAAAGGGATTTTATATTTTTAGGTATTTTTGTGATTTTTTTTGGATTTTTATGTTATTTAGTATTTTTATTGTTTTTTTAAATTTTTATTGATTATGATAGTTTTAGGGTTTTTGTGGTTTTTATCATTTTCTAGGTTTGAAAACGTTTTTAGTTTTTTTAGTTGTTTATGTTTTCCTTAATGTTTTTCATTGTTTTTTAATTTTTAATTTTTTATGTATTTTTATGGACGTTGACTATTTTAGGGTTTTATGGTATTTTTTGGGTTTTTAGGGGTTTTGTTTCTTTTAGATTTTTTATGGTCTTTTCTTGTTTTTAAACGTTCTTCTAAGGATTAAAGTGATCTTAGAGTGTTTATTGGTTATTAGGGTTTTTATGTTTTTTGGGGATTTTAATGTTTTTTACGATTTTATGTTTTCATTTATTTTTAGGTTTTTATTCATTTTTTGGTGTTTTAGAAATTTTAGGTTTCAGGTGTTTTAAGTGTTTTAAGGTTCTTATGTTTTACTTATGTTTCTTCTGAATTTTTTAGGTTTTTAGGTTTTTAGGTATTTTTATGGATTATTTTGGTTTTCAGTATTTTTATGGATCCCTATAGTTTTTGAGGGGTTTTGGGTTTTTTAGTTTTTTTAATTTTTTTGTTGTTTTAAGGGTTTTATTGCGTTTTTAGGGGTTTAATTGTTTTTAGAGTTTCATAAAATTTTTAGGGGTTAAAAGAGTTATTAGTTGTATTTTAGTTTTTTAATTGGTGTTTATGGGTTTTTTATGTTTATAAGGTTGTTAGTGTTTTATGAGTTTTAGGGTATTGAGGGTTTTGAGGTTTTAATGGTTTTTATGGGATTTTCCTTTTTTTGTTTTTTGGGGGATTAAGTGTTTTTAGTATTTTAAAGTTTTCATCGAGGTTTTTAGGGTTTTTAGGGGTTTTTATATTTTTAGGGAATTTTAGGAAATTTTAGGATTGTTATGCTTTTAGGGTTTTTTAGGATTTTGAAGGGTTTTTGGGATTTATATGGTTTTTAGGGTTTTATAGTTTATAGGGTCTTTAGGTTAATTCATCATTTTTTATTTTATTTTTTGAGTTTAAATGGATTTTAGAGTTTTTATGTGATTTTTATGGGTTTTAATGTTTTTATTTTTTAGGGGTGTAAGGGTTGTTAGGGTTTTTTATGATTTGTAGAATTTTTCGGATTTTAGTGTTTTAAGTGTTTTATCATTTTTATGGTTTTATTAGGGTCCTTCAGCATTATTAATTATTTTTACTTTTCATGGATTTCGAAGGATTTTTTATAAATTTTATGGTTTTTAGGTAATTTGAGGGGATTACGGGTTTTTTTGGTTTTTTTGGTTTTTTGGGTTTTCATAGGTTTTTTTTTAGTTTTTATAGGTTTTATGGTTTTTGGAGATTTTTAAACATTTTTAGGTGTTTAAATGGTTTTAAGAGTTTTAGTTAGTTTTAGGGTTTTTATGGGGTTTTAAGGATTTTATGAGATTTATGGTTTTTAGACATTTTAGTGTTTCTTTGTTTTTTTGTTTTTTTCATATTTAGGTTTTCTAAGGGGTTTAAGTGTTTTTATGGTTTTAAGGCTTCTTAGGGATTTTGGATTTCTAGGTTTTTTTATTTTTTTATCTATTTTTAAGGTTTTTTATGATTTTTATGGTATTTAGAGTTTTTTGGGATTTTCAGGGTTTTTAGTATTTTGGGATTTTAGGGTATTTTTGGGGGTTTTTTCCGGTTTAAGGATTCTATTATGTTTTTTTGGGGTTTAATGGATTTTGATATTTTTTTTAACATTATTGGGGATTAAAACATTTTAATAGTTTTTAGTGGTTTTGTGGGTTTTATGGGTTTTTTATATTTTAGGGTTTTTATGGTTTTTCAGAGGCTTGATGAACTTTTAGGATTTTTAGGATTTTTATTTTTTTAGGGGATTTAATTATTTTTAGGTTTTTATGGTTTTTTTATTAAGTTTCATGGTTTTATAGCTTTCTATATTTTTAGTGATTTTAAGGGATTTAATAAAAAATTTATATTTTTTAGGGTTTATAGGGATTTTAGGGGTTTTTATGTTTATATGTTTTTTTGGGGCTTTAGGGTTTTTTAGATTTTATGGGTTTTATGGTTTTTATAGTTATTTAACATATTTTTGGGTTTAAATGGTTTCATGAGTTTTTAGTGGTTTCTAGTGTTTTATGGTTTTTCACGGGATTTTAATGTTTTTAGGGTTTTATTGGTTTTTAGGGGATTTTAGGGGTTTTAGGTGTTTTAGCATTTTTTATTTTTTTAGGGGTTTTAACTATTTGTAGGTTTCTATGGTTTTATTTTCATTTTTTTCTACAATTTTTGGGATTCAATGTTTTTAGGTATTTTTATGGAATTTTAATTATTTTAACGGTTCTTTATGGTTTTTAGGGGATTTGAGTGGTTTTAGGCTTTTTATCATTTTTTATGTTTTTTGGGGTTTTAAGTGTTTTTATGATTTTAAGGCTTTCTTAATGTTTTCAGATTATTTTTACATTTTTTGGGATATTTATGGATTATTTAGGACTTATATGATTTTTAGGGTTTTTTGGATTTTAGGGATTATCAGATAATTTTGGGGTTTTAGAGTGTTTTTGGTTTTTTGACTATTTAGGCGTCTTTTAGTTTTATAGGGTTTTAATGGTTTTTAAAATATAATTAACGTTTCTGGGTGTTTTAAGTATTTTTTTTAGTTTTTAATGTTTTATGGTTTTTAGGGCTATTATGGGTTTTAGGGTTTTTATGGATTATATTGATTTTTATGGTTTTAATGTATTTTTTGGTTTCATTGTGGTTTTAGAATTTTTGGATTATTTAGTGGTTTTTAGGTGTTTTTACTTTTTGAAGGATTTCTTAGTAGTTTTTATGGTTTTTGGTGTTTTTTCTATAGTTAGATATTTTTATGTTTTATTTAATATTTTTATGATTTTTAGGGGTTTTGATATTTTAATTGTTTTTTTGTATATAGGGGTTTTAGCTTATTTTTGAAATTCTAGGGGTTTTAAGTGTTTTTAGGTTTTTATGGTTTTTATAATGTTTTTTTTGATTTTTGTGGTTTTTTATTTTTATAGGGATTTTAAGGATTTTTTTCGGTTTTAGGGATTTTTAGGGGTTTTAGGGTTTTTCAAGTTGTTTGTGTTTTAGTTTATTTTTTGTGTTTTTTGGGGTATTTATGTTTTTTTAGTTTTTAATGTTTTTAGGGGTTTATGGGTTTTTCATGTTTTTAGGGGTTTTTATTTTATTATTGGTTTTTCGAGTTTTAATTATTTTACTAGTTTTTATAGTTTTTAGGGTTTAGGGTTTTTTTGGGGTTATGGGTTTTTAGTGTTATTTAGGATTTTAACGGTTTTAAGTGTTTTTGGGTTTTTACTATCTACTTAGTGTTTTTCAGGTTTTTAGTATTTTTTACATTTTGGGGATTTTTAAGGAATTTTTAGGAATCTAATGGTTTTTATGGTTTGAATGGATTTTTTGTTTTATTAATGGTTTTAGGTATTTTATTGTTGTTTTGGGGTTTTAGGGTTTTTTAGGGTTTTCTATGATTTTATATAGTTTATAGTTTTTTCATGTTTTTAGAGTTTTAAAGGGGGTTTATTGTTTTTAGTGGTTGTCTAGGGACTCTATGGGTTTTGTTGGTTATTTTTGGTGTTTTAGGGATTGATGGGATTTAGTGGGTTTTATGTTTATTATGGTATTTTATAGTTTCTGGCATTTTATAGGTTTTTAGGTGAATTAATATTTTAATTTTTATTATGGGTTTCTTAGGGGGTTTTAGAGTTTTTAGACATTTTTACATTTTTAGATATTTTTAGTTTTTTTAGTATGATTATGATTTTAGGGGGTTTAAATTTCTAGTAGTTTTATGTTTTGTTTGTTTTTAAAGGTTTGTTAGGCGTTTCTAAAGATTTTAGTTTTTTTGGGTTTTTTTGATTTTTTGTGTTTTTAAGAATTTTTTGTTTTATTATTATTATTAGATGATTTAAGGGGTTTTAGATTTTTTCATGGTTTTAATGCTTTTTATGGATTTTTATGGTTTTTAAATTTTTAGGGGATTTATGGGTTTTATTGGGTTTTAGGAATTTTTGGGCCATTTAAGGGTTTTTAGGATTTTTAAAAATTATACGTTTTTAGGGGCATTATTTTTTTTAGGTTTTAATGATTTTATTAGAGTTTTTCATAATTATATTGGTTTTCACATTTTTAGTGTTTTTAGGATATTTATGGGTTTTTGGGATTTTATAGGATTTTTTGGACTTTTAGGTTTTTTTGGTTTTATACGGTTTATTAGAGTTTTTAGTAGATCTTGGTTTTTTAGTGGTTTTAAGTGTTTTTATGTTTTTAAGGTTTTCATAGGATTTATCAAGGATTTTAAGTATTTTTCATTTTATCGATTATTAGTCCCTTTTATGTTTATTATTTTTTCTGTGTTTTATGTGTTTTGGGGGGTTTTAAGGGTTTTATGGGTTTTTTAGGTCTTAGGCTTTTTTGAGTTTTTATTGTTTTTAAGGTTTGTTAGAGTTTTTAATGTTGTAAGGTGTTTAAAGTGATTTTTGAGTTTATTTTCGTTTTTATGCTTTTTAGTTTTTTTAAAGGTTATATGGGGTTTTATGGTTTTTAGGTTTTTTATGGGTTTTTTGGGGTTTTTTTTGGGTATTTCGGTTTTTTGTTTATCTTTATGTTTTCAGGGATTTTATGTATTTTTATATTTGAAAGGTTATCATAGGATTGTTTTTGATTTTTGGGTTTTTTATTTTTTCAAGATATTTAGGGATTTTTTAGTTTTTATGGTATTAAGGGTTTTTAACGATTTTGTGGGGTTTTAGTGTTTTTTCAGGTTTTAGTGTTTTTATTATTTTTATATTTTTAGGGCTTTTATGTGTTTTAGGTTTTTATGGTTTTCACAGTAGGTTTTCAAATTTTTCTTGAGTTTTTTCATTTTTATTGATTTTTAGGGTTTCTATGTGTTTTTTGAGATTTATTGATTTTGAGTGTTTAAGGGTTTTTTTGGTTTTTGTGGATTTTATTTATTTTTTGAGGTTTTATGGTTTTTTGTGTTTTTAGCATTTTTAAGGGTTTAAATTGAATTTATAATTTGTTGTTGTTTATAGTGTCTTTAGGGGTTATTACGGTTTATATGTTTTATGTGGTTTTATGGGTTTTAGAGAGTTTTTGGGTTTTCAGGTACTAATTAGGGTTTTAATGGTTTATAGAAATTTTTGTGTATTTTGGGTTTTTAAGTGTTCTAGTGTTTTATTTTTTTCTAATTTTTTTAAGGGTTTTTAGGATTTTTTATGTTTTAATGGATTTTGGCATTTAGGGTTATTTTTTGGGTTTCTAGGTACTGTTTAGGGTTTTTAGGGTTTTTTTGTGTTTTTTAGAGATTTATAATTTTTTATGCTTTAACGAGGATTTATGTATTTTAGATTTTTACAGTTTTGTTATGGTTTTAAAGGATTTAAGAATATTTTACATTTGTTGGATTCTTAAGACTTATTTATGATATTGATATTTTTTAGGGTTCCTCGGGATTTTTAGGGGTTTTAGGTTTTCTAGAATTTTTTTAGAGTTTTTTTTGAGTTATTTACGGTTTTAATGTATTGGTAATGTTTTTTAATGTTTTTAGTGGTTTAAATGGGTTTTAATATTTTTTTTGGTTTTTAGGGTTTTTTTGGGTTTTAATATTTATTAAGAGTTTTCATGTATTTTTGGGGTTTTAGGGTTTTTTATGGGTTTTTAGAATTTTTAAGGTATTTAGGGATTTTAGGATTTATTATGTTATTATTGTTTTTAGGGGTTTTCTGGATTTTATACAATTTTGGTGATTTTTCGGCCTTTTTTTGGATTTTTATGGTTTTTTGTGTTTATAGGGAATTTTAGGGCCCTTGAGATTTTAGGGCTATTAGTGGTTTTCATCATTTTATAGATTTTAAGGGTTTTAAGTGTTTTTAGGATTTTAAGGTTTTCTTAGGGTTTTTCATTTTTAATGGGTTTTTTTGGATTTTATGGATTTTTAGGTTCTTATGTGTTTTTAGGGATTTTAGGGATTTTGGTGTTTTTTAGTGGATTATAGGATTTTATGGATTTTTAGGTTTTTATCAATTTTTTTATTTTTTTGGGGTTTCAATGGTTTTTTTAAATTTTTTTTATATTTTATGCGTTTAAAGGGATTTTAGTGGTTTTAGGATTTTTATGGTTTTTATGTGTTTTCATGGTGTTTAGTGTGATTTTGGGTCTTTTACTTTTTTAGGTTTTTTACAGTTTTTATCATTTTTAGGTTTTTTTGGGTTTTATGTTTTTTTAGGTTATTATGGTTTTCTTAGGGGTTTCTAGGGTTTTAAGCGTTTTTATATTTTTGGTGATTTTTATTTCTTTTTTGTGATTTTATGGTTTTTTTTTATGGTATGTTGAATGATTTGAGTGTTTTTATGGTATTAGGGTTAATTATGGGTATTTATCATTTTCTTATTTTTCATGGTTCAAATTGTTTTTTGGTTTTTCAGGGGTTTTATGTTTTTAGGTTTTAATGTTTTTATGAATTTTTAGTGATTATTACATTCTTATATGGTTATTTGAGTTTTTAGGGATTTTGGGGAGTTTTATGGATTCTTAAGGGTTTTAGGGCTCGTATGGATTTTTAGGTTTTATTAATTATTTAGTTTTTTTTTGTTTTTTATGTTTTTTAGAATTTTAAAACATTTTAATATTTAAAGGGTTTTATAGGTTTTAGGGGTTCTTTATTTTTCTGTGGTCTTAGTGATTTTTAAGGCTATTAGGTGTTTTCATGGTTTTTAGAAGGTTTTAGGGTCTTTTAGGGTTTTCAGCGTTTTTAATGTTTTTCGATTTTTAGGAATTTTATGTTTTTTAGGGTTTTAATGTTTTCTTATGGTTTATTAGGGTTTTTAGTTTTTTACCCTTATAGTGATTTTATTAAATTTTTTGGATATGTACTGGTTTTTAGGGTTTTTATGGATTTTGAGGGTCTTATGGTTATTAATGGTTTTTAGGGATTTTAGGCGTTTCTAGTGTTTTTTGGTTTTTTTGGTTTTCTAACAGGGTTTTAGAATTTTTCGGTTTTTTAAAAAATTTGTAATTTTTAGGGATTTTTTATGATTTTTATGGGGTTGATGGATTTTTTTGGGAATTCTTATGTTTTAATGGTTTTTTCTGGATTTTATATTTTCATGGGTTTTGTGTGTTTATTATTTTTTTTATGGGTTTTAAGGTTTTTTAGAGTTTTTTAATGTTTTCATTGGCCTGAGGGATTTTTAATGTTATTTTTCTAGGAAAATAGAACGTAATATATATAATAATAAATTAAGAATAATGAAATCAGAAAAGGGTGAACTAAATGGCCCAAATTCACCCGATATCCACAAAAAGGAAAAATGGCCCGAGAACCATTGTGAAGACTGAATAACTGAACTCTAGAAAATGGGCCAAAAAACCTCATGAAGACCTAACAAAACATTTACAGGAAAAAGGACCAAGAAACCTCACAAAGCCCATCCAAACAAATTCCTAGAAAATGGCCCACGAAATTCTTGAATCCCATCCAAACCATTATCTGAAAAAGGCCCATAAACCTCATGAATCCCAATGAACCGAACACCCATCTTACAACACCAAGCTTCCGGCTCCATCACCAAATCAAGAAGAAAACAGAAACACAATGACATTCCATATCACACCCAAATCACATCACCATAAATCAGCTTCAACATGAAATAACTCCAACTCCCATATCCATTAACAATCTTCTAGCATCAGCAAATCCCAATACCTTCCAAGCCCTTGAGCAAAAACCAACACCCTGAAATATCTCCCAGCACCCTGTATAAATCTACCAGCACCAGCATCTCCTAGTAGCTTCCATCCCCCGTATTTCATTCATCACAACCATCATATAACCCAATAACAGCTCCCAATAGTCTCATCCCCTAATCTAATATAAAATAATAGTACAACAAACACCGCAACTAGCCATCCCTAGCACCCAACGTCCACCACCAAAAATAATCTCCAGTAGAAAAAAAATCCCATATACTAGTAAAAATATTATTCCCAACATATGAAGCACCAGCAAAAAACTAGTAGCCCCCCACCACCAGTATTTAGCAACAACAGTCATATATAACGATGCCACCAATAAAACTCATACAAACCATATCCATCCACATCAGTAGTATCCAAAATCCTATAAACAAATAACTGAGCCACTAGAATACATTAATATATCCTTCAACAACATCACTTCCACCCAATCCATAGTAAGAAAATAATTTATAAACAACATACATGACAGAACCTCTCTACAGTATTAAAATCACCCTACACCTCCCCATGCCATCACAACATGAGCCACATTCCAATCCATGACTTCCCATGGTGTTAGTAACTAGAAAAAAAGTATCGAAAGATATAGGGGCAGAAGAAATCCGCCGTGATCGGTGCCATTGATGATGGTTAGTGGAACCAAAATAGATGAAACAATGTCATCCAATAAACTAGATACTACTAAAACGGAGAACATTTAAGAATAACAATCCCACCACTGAGAGATTTCATAAACCACATTGATTGAGTGGGACCACCCACATCAGTGACACATAGATTCCACTAAGAAAGCACATCTCCGTACATGAAAGATACCTTCACCTATCTACTGAAGTAATTTCTCCGATTGAACAACCCACTCCCAGCAACCCTAAGAACTAAAAACCAGCATGGTAGTCATGGAGAGCACCAAAGACTATGAACATCCCAACACTGAAGATATTGAAATACCACACAGTTTAGAAACACCACCATCCATGAAAACTAAAGACAAACTACGAAATCTACCAAATCCCTCATGAACAAATACTGTGACACCGAAAAATAGGTTGGCAGACAAATCCAGGTGAAAAAAACAAATATATCCCTCAATCCACATGATATCAAAAAAAGATCCCCCAAAAAGTCAAAAATAAATTACTCTCTAAAAGAAGCTAGTGCCTACACTAAAAACACATGTCAAACATGATCCTTCACACCATAGAGGAACATTGGCCAAGAATCCCCTTAACAATTCACAAGACCAAAATTGAATAAGTGTCCACTGATGATGAGAAGAACACCGAATGTTGAAAAGATGATGATGACCATGGACACAATGGATAAGAAGAACAAAAACCTAGTACATAGTTTGATGAAAAACCCACCAAAACTAACACACCACCAGAAGGAAGATACAATGTTGGATTACAAGGCCAATCATAACCAGCATCGAGAATAAGCGCTTGGACTACCCCTATAAATTCTTCCCTATAACCGTAAAGTAAGATCTACCAACAGAAATGAAGACCAATATAATGTCCTCTAACAAAATTCCAAAGACCACAATGAGGCACGAGCACACCAAATCTGGACAAGAATATCCATTGAAACTATAATAATGGACTCCAATGATTCCATCCACAACCACCTCAGACCATACCACAACACCATCACTAATCAAAATGTATAGAAACACATCGAAAACCTTCAGAGAAGAGAATAAAGACCTACTAGGAGGACCTAGTTCTAAGATTAATCATCAAAACCACCACGATCAAGGAGCTCTAAAGAGATTCAAGAGATCAATAGGGAGCTCTAAAAAATACCTTATAGACATGTTTTTTAGAGATTTTAGTTGTTTTTAGTGGTTTTATGGGTTTTATGGGTTTTAATGTTTTTAGGGGTTTTATGGTCTTTTTAGTGTGTGAAATTTTTTAGTGTTTTTAGGGATTTTATGTTCTTTTTAGGTTATAATGTTTTCTTAGGGGTTTTCATGGTTTTTTATGTTCATAGGGATTTAAAGATATTTTTTTTATTTTTATTGGTTTTATGGATTTTATTGGGTTATAGTGGATTTTAGGGTTTTAGCATTTTTTAGGGTTTTAGGGGTTTTAAATGTTTTGGTGTTTTTATGTTTTTCTTAGAGTTTATTAGTGCATAGTGTTTTTGATGTTCTTTTGGGATTTTATGATTTTTTTGGGATTTTAATAGTTTTTTCAGGGTATTCGGTATTATGAGGGATTTATGTTTTTTTAGAGTTTTTACAGTATTTATGTTTGTTTGGGGGTTTTGAGTTTTTTGAGTTTTTAGGCATTTAAATATTTTTAGAGTTTTTTAGCCTTTTTATTGGTCTAAAGGTGTTTTAGCGTTTTTAGTGGGGTTTATGGGTTTTATGATTCTTTTTGGTTTTTATGGATTTTTGGAGTTTTTTGTTCTTTTTAGGGGGTGTTATGGATTTTAAAGGTAGTTTTTTTTCTCTTTGTTTTTCATTTTATGGTTTTATCTGCTTTATGTTTTTTGGATATTTATGATTTTCATAGGGGATTTCAGAATTTTTATGGATATTTTGGGCCTTTTAAGGATTTTTATTGGTTTTTAGTATTTTTATGGATTATGAGGGGTTTTAGGGTTTCTAGGGTTTTATGGATTTTATAGTTTTTTTACATTTTTATGGATTTTAATGGATTTTTTGGGTTTTAGGAATTTTGATAGTTTTGAGGGTTTTTTGGTATTATATTGAGTGTATAGGTTTTTTAGTGCTGTTACGGAATTTGGAGTTTTTTAAATACTTTTTGGGGATAAAATGGTTTTTAAGGTTTTTAGTAGTTTTTTAACATTTTAAAGCGTTTTTTTATTTTTTTGGTGATTTTATGGCTTTTAGGGGTCTTATGGTTTATAGGGATTTGGTGTTTTAGTGTATTTTTAGGGTTTTATTGGGGTTTTTAAATGGTTTTGTGGTTTTATGTATTTTTTTGTTTTTATGGTTTTATTATGGGTATTCAATATTTTTATGGTTGTTTAAATTTTTTAGTATTTTGTGGGGTTTTTTAACATTTATAGTTTTAGGGTTTCTAGGTATTTTGAGGGTTTATAGATGTTTATGTTTTTTTAGTGATTTATCTTTTTTTATATTTTTAGAGGTTTTATCTGTTATTTGGTTTTTAAAGTATTCTTATGGGTCATTAGGGTTTTATCTTCAAATAATTTTTATGATTTTTATTTCTTTCGATGTTTTTTGGGATTTTGTGGGTTTTTTCTGGATTTTTATGGTTATTATGTTTTTTATGTTTTTAGGGATTTTTAAGCTTCATTAAAGTTTTTTAATATTTTGAGGGTTTTAAAGGGGATTTAGAGGTTTTTATGGTTTTTAAATATTTTGTGTCTTTTAGATTTTGTAATGTTTTTAGGTTTTTTAGAATTTTTAGTTATTTTGAGGTTTTAATTGTTTTTATGTTTTTATGGTTTTCATAGCATTTTTAGGGTTTTAGGGTCTTTTAAATATTTCTAGAAATATTAAGGATTATTTGGGATTTTTATGGTTTTTAGGGGGGGTTTTAGATTCGTAGGATTTTTAGGTATTTTTTATGTTTTTATGGTTTTTTTATATTTTAATTTGTTTAGGTTTTTTTAGTTTTGGTTTCGTTTTAAGGGTTTATGAGTTTTTATCAAAGTTAGGGGTTTAAAGGGTTTTTAGGGTTTTATTATTTTTAGGGTTTCTTATGGTGTATATGGGGTTTTAGGGGTTTTGGTCATTTTTAGGGGATTATAGTCTTTTTAGGGTTTATGGGTTTTAATATTTTTAGGTTTTTATGGATTTTAATTATTTTTGGGTTATTAAGGTTTTATTATGTGTTTTCAGGGTCTTTAGGGGGTTTATATATTTTTATCAAATATTTATCTATTTTAGGATTATTATGGGTTTTTATGATTTTAGGGATTTTGAGGGTTTTGAAGTTCTTTTAGTGTTTTTACCTTTTTGGGGGTTGTAGGTGTTTTTAGCGTTTTTAGGTATTTTGTTTTTTTAGGGATTTTAGGGATTTTTATGTTTTTTGGTATTTTTGGAGTTTTAGGTTTTTATGGGTTTTTATGGTTTTTAGATATTTTAGTGGTTTTATGGTCTTTATGGTTTTTATGGTATTAATGTGTTTTTTGGGGTTTTAGAGGTTTTCGGGGTTTTAAATAATTTTATATTTTTTAGTGTTTTTAAAATTTTTTAGGGATTTTATGGAATTATAAATTTTTTTTGTTTTGTAGGATTTATAAGGTCATTTATAGGTTTTAGGAGTTTTATGGGTTTTAGTGGTTTTTTGGTTTTTTGGGGATTTTATGGTTTTTTAGTTTTTAAACACTTGTTTGGTTTTTATAATATTTTTCTTTTTTAGGTTTTTTATGTTTTCTAGTTCTTTTAGTGATTTTTATTTTTATATAATTTTAGGTATTTTTTCTGTTTAGTGTTTTTGGGGATTTTGAGCGTATTTTTTGGGTTTTTTGGGTTTTTAGCATTTTTTTATGTATTTATGCGTTTTAAGTGTTTTTAGGTTTTTAGGATTTATCAATATTTTTTAGGGTTTTATATATTTTAATGTTTTTTATGATTCATATAGAATTTTTAGGATATTTAAATTATTTTAGGTGTTTTAGCGATTTTGAGGGGTTTTACATGGTTTTAGGGTACTTTAGCATATTTTAGGGTTTTTAGGTTTTTAGGGATTTTAAGTGTTCTTGGGTTTTTAGGTTTTCCTTTAGGGTATTTTTTGTCTTATGTTTTCATGATTTCATAAAAAATTTTGGGTTTTTTTTGGTGTTTATAATTTTTAATGGTTTTATGGATTTGGGGGTTTTAGGGTTTTTAGATTATTTATGTTTTTTTTGTTTTTTTTGTTTTTTATTTTTTTATGGCTTATTAGGTTTGATAGAGTTTTATAACATTTTTATGGGTTTAAAGGGTTGTTAGACTATTTTATGGTGTTTTATGGATTTTTAGGGTTTTCATGACCTTTTTTATTTCTATGGTTTTTAGAGTTGATTAATATTTTTAGGGGTTTAAAATATTTTTTGAGTATTTAGAGTTTTTTTTTTGTTTTTATGGATTTCAAGTTTGTTCAGGTTTTTATGGGTTTTATGGTTTTTAGGGTCTTTAGGGTTTTTGGCATTTTTAGGATTTTTATGATTTTTAAGTGTTTTGGGGTTCAAAGTATTCTTTGGGGTTTTTATGGATATTATGGGTTTTTATGTTATTCTAAATAATTTAGGATATTTTTGGGATTTTTATATATTTTATATGACTTTTACAGATTTTATGGGATTATGGGATTTTAGGTTTTTATCGTTTTTTGGGTTTTTTATATATTTAGGGTTTTAATAATTTTTATATTTTTTAACATTTTTTGGGTGATTAAAATGTTTTAGTGTTTTTTGGTTGTTTTTTGGGGTTTTATGGGTTTTAATGGTTTTTAGGGGGTTGTATGGTTTTTAGGGTTTTTAGTGGGTTTTGGGTTTTCTATGGTTTTTCAAATTTTTATGTTTCTAAGGATCTTAAGTATTTTTTTGGTATTTATGGATTTTTGATAATTTTTTATGATTTTGAGGGAATTTTATTATTTTTAATGGTTTTCATATATTTTTCTGTTTATTGGGTTTTTGGGGTTTTTGGGGAGTTTGTGGGGTTTTAGGGGTTTTAGGATTTTAGGAGTTTTATGGTTATTTGGGCTATTTGGAGTTTTTTGTGTTTTTTGGCTTTTTATAGTTTTTAAGGTTTTATGTGGAGGAAATGGTTTTAGATATTTTAGTGGGTTTTAGGGTTTTGATGGGTTTTTATGATTTTGTAAGGTTTAAGTGGGTTTTTATAGTTTTTAGGGGTTTTTAGCATTTACAGGGTTAATTTTGGTTTCTAGGGTTTTTGTATTTTTTATTTTTTTTAGGTTTTATATATTTTTAGGTTATTTATATTTTCTTAGGGGAAAGGAAGATATGAGGGTCGGGCTATTCCCGGCCCCCCAAATTTATTAGAAAGAAAAAAGAGACACAGCAGACAAGGGAGGGGAGGGGTCAAACGACCCACACCCAAAAACCCCTTACAACCCAAGACGAAAAAGTCCCCAAAAAAGGTCAAAATCAAAAAAAGGAAAAACACACAAAGCCAAGCAGCCACCACCATCATCCAGTATCAACCAGCATCCAGCAGCTCACAGCTAACCAACGACCAGCACTCAAACCCAACCACCAGTCACCATCCAGCAGCAACATGATCATACACCACAGCTTCAGTAACTCCCAGCTCAGCACCCACCAACATCCGAAATCAAAATATCCATCATCCAACACATTCCAACATCTAGAAGCACCACATCCAGTCATCACAACAACACAGCAGCGGCAGCACATCCAGACCAACCAGCCCCAGCAGCCAACAACACGAAAACTGACATCGTAACCAATCACAAACAGCAGTAAAAAACCACAGCACGAGCACCACAAACAGATGCAGCCATCATCACCTCCTAGCAAACAACGAATATCAACTCCATTCACACAATTTCTAGAAACACGCTTGTCCGCCCCATGAGGATCCACTGCCAGTAAAACAGGACCGCCAGCGTCAAGAGACAAGCAGAAAAAAGCAAGGGGCAGCAGCACCAAAACACCAGCATCGGCAACAAAAGCATCACCGCCTCCATGCCAACCAGCTCCAATCGACTTTCAGCTCAAAAAGAAATAACCAGCATATCCTAACCTATCATCAAACAGGTAGTCATAGCTCAACAACCAACAGTCATGGTCTTCGAACCAAACAACTTTCAGCATTCCACGCCTCATAGAGTTGCAAAAAGCATACCAGCAGCAGATGCACAAAAATCGCCAAACCCAACTCAGCAAGCCCAGAAATGAGAATCCTTTCATAACTGAAATCACAATCAAGTAGGAGGAGTACATGAAATTCTAAAAGGTCTGATAGAAGCAATCATCAACGAACTGGAGCGAAGACGAAGCAGAGAGACTAGGTTGAGCACGTACCTACAGCTGCTTCGCAAACCGACAAAAGGATCGAAATAGGGGAAAGAACAAACCAACTTTTGCAACACGAGATCGGGAAGGGCCCGACCGGTGCCGCCAGACCAGATCATCACACCATCCACAGAAATGAATCACCTTTCGAGATGAACCTGAACACTGAAGCAGCCATCGCTGTCATTGAGCCCCTTGACCGCGTTGACCAGCCTGCATAAACATTAGATCTGAAAAAATGACCCCGATCTGTGGCTGCTGGCAGATGACGACCCAAAAAAGATCAAGCCGATCTGAAGGCATTGCAACCACCATAGCCGTCGGAGACCGGAAACACCAGAAACGGATTAGAGCCACGTCGAAGTCTGAAACCCACAACCAGGATGCTCAAGGGAGACGAATCTGTGGAGGCGCGAAAGCCACCACTATCTTGAGGCCGATGTTCACATCCAAGTAATGCCATCACCGAGAGATGGGAAAAAGCAGGGATCCATCTCTAAAGATCCAATCTGTATCTAGGAGAATACCACGAGGAAGCATTGAGCGAGAGAGAATCCCAGGGGAGTGCGCCTCCATCCTTCTTTTTCTTATGTTTTTTCTTCAAACATGCTGTATGTGTAATGAGGTATTGGGTTGGCCTGCCCACCTGCGCGTCTCACGCCCCCATCTAGGCCCAAGGTGGCCAATCCTTGGTCTTGTTCTGGTTCCCGTGGAGTCGAGGGGACGAGAGGATCGCTGGCATATGGTGCACGTTGCCTTTGTGAGGACTCGAACTCAGAACCTCAACGACGGGACGCCACTGCCTTGAACCAACTCACCCAGCCCCCATGGTCTTCATAGGGGTGTTCAATTCAATTAGATATTTTTTTTAATTTTTTAGCGATTTTTTGGGATTTTTTATAGATTTAATGATTTTTAAGATATTTTAGGTTTTTTTAGGATTTTTAGAGTTTTTATGGTGTTTACAATTTTTTAGGTTAATAAAATGTTTTTAGATTTTTATTTTTTCCATCATGTTTTGGGGGTTTTTCACGTTTTTAGGGATTTTAGGGATTTTTTAGGATTTCTATGATTTTTATCGTTTTTAGGGATTTGAGGGTTTTTATGATTTTTATGGTTTTATAGTTTTTTTATGTTTTATGGTTTCTTGAGTTTTGAGTGTTTTATGGTTTTTAGAGGTTGATAAAATTTTAGGCATTGAAAGGGTTTTTAGAGTCTGTTGTGGGTTTTTTAGTGATTTTTGGGTTTTAGCTATTTGTATGTTTTTATGGTTTTCTATATTTTTAGAGGTTTTTAGCGGTTTTGGGGACTTTTTAGAGGGTTTTTTATGTTGTTTGGTGTTTTGGCGTATAATTTATTTTTTATATTTTGTTACTTAGGGGTGTTCAGGGTTTTTAAGGGTTTTATGTTGTATCATGTTTCTAGAACTTTTAAAATTTATATGGGTTTTTAGGGGTTTTTGGTATTTTCATCGGTTTTTCGGGTTTTTAAGGGTTTTAGGGTATTTTGTGGTTTTAGTGATTTTAGGGTATTTGGGGGTTTTAAAGTGTTTTTATAAATTTAAAGCATTCTCAAGGTTTTAATGGATATTTCAGTATTTTTGTTTTTTCAGTATTTATACAGATTTTTATGATTTTTATGTTTTTTAATGTTTTAAGGGATTTTAGGGGTTTTAGAGATGTTTAGGGTTTTTATGTTTTTGTGGGTTTTAAGGTTTTTAGGGAATTTTTTGGATATTTTTAGGGGTTTTAAGGTTTTTAGGGTTTTTTAAAATATTTTATGTTTTTAAGGTATTTTAGTGCTTTAGTGAGGTTTTAGATTCTTTTGGGATTTTGGGTTTTTAAGGATTTTTGGGATATTATGTTTTTAGGGGAATTTGATTATTTTTTGGTTTTTAGGTATTTTGATTTTATTAGGTTTTTAGTGGGTTTATGTGCTTTTAGGTTTTTATGGATTTCATAGGGATTTTGAGGGTTTCACAGTTTTTTGTGTTTTTATTTGGGATTTTAGGGATATTTTAGGATTCTTATATTTTTTGTATTTTTAGGGATTTGGAGGGTTTTTAGGGGTTTTTGGAGTTTTTAGGGTTTTGGGTTTTTTGGTTTTCACTATTTTTTATATATTCTAGGGATTTTAAGAGGTTATTTGTTTTTAATGTTTTATTACGGTTTTTATTTTTTTCTACAATTTTAGTGATATTTTGGTAATTTATTTTTTTAGTGTATTTTGGGCTTATAGGGGTATTAGGTTATTTTGGGGTTTTTTTTTCTGATTTCATAGAATTTTTATGTTTTTCGGAGTTTTAATTATTGTGGGTTTTGATGGTTTTATTTGAGGTTTTCTGGGTGTTTATGATTTTTTGTATTTTATGAATTTGTATGGTTTTTAGGATTTTTATAGTTTTTAGGGCTTTTATGAATTTTGGGAGTTTTTTTGGGTTTCTTTACAAATTTTGGGTTTTCTAGGGATTTAAAGGTTTAATAGAGTTTTAAGATATTTTTCTGTTTTTTAAGAGTTTTTGGAGTTTTGGAAAGGTTTTTAGTGATTTTAGGTTTTTCAGAAATTTTTAGGGTTTTTAGTTTTTTTAGGGATTTTAGGTTCCTTTTAGTGTTTTTTATTGTTATTATAATGTTTCTGTTTTTCATGATTTTAATTGTTTAAATTTTTTATGGTATATAGGGATTTTTTTTTTATTTTTAGGGATTTTAATGATACTTTTTTAGAGTTTTAGGGATTGTGTGCGTTTTTTAGTATTTTTTTGTTTTAGGGTTTTTAGAAAATTTAGTTTATTAAGGTTTTTTATGTGTTTAATTTTTTAAATAATTCATACAGGTTTTTAGGTTTTTTTTTACATTTTATCTATTGTTATGTTTTTTCTGTATTTTTTTTTGAGTCTTGAGTGACTTTATGGATTTTGAGGGTTTTAGGGTGTTTTATTATCTATTGAGATTTTATTGGTTTTTTTATTATTAAGGTTTTTTTTTGATTTTTTAGAGTTTTTATGGTTTTTTATATTTTCTAAAGTTTTTTTTGGGGTTTTATAGTTTTTGGTGGTTTTAACAGTTCTATGGGATTTACATTTTTAACAGTTTTTAGGATATTTTATGATTTTTGTGGTTTTTATGGATTTAGGGTATTTTTAGAGTTTTTAGAATTTTTATAATTTTTATGTTTTTTTGAGGTTTTAAGTGTTCTTTGGTTTTTAATATTTTCTAATTGGATTTATAGGATGGTAAGTTTTGTTACATATTTAGAGACTTATTGTGATTTCATAGTATTTTTAGGGTTTTTAGTGTTTTTAGGGGTTTTCATGATTTTACGGGTTTTAAGGTATCTAGGGGTTTCTAGGATTTTTTATGTTTTTAAGGGAAATCTGTGTATTTTGGTTTTTTGGGTTTTCTTAGAGTTTTTCAGGGTTTTTATGTTTTTATGTATTTTTACATATTTTTATGATTTTTAAGGGTTTTTTGGGTTTTAGGGATTTTTAGAAACTTATAGGGTTTTTTCGGGTCTATAGGTTCATTTGGGTTTTTAGAATTTTATGTTTTTAGAGTTTTTTAAACATTTTTAGTGGGCGAAAGGTTTTTTTAGTTTTAGTGTCTTTTAGGGTTTTTATGGGTTTTCTTTCTTTTTAATGTATTTAGGTTATTTTATAGTATTTAAGGGTTTTAGGGGTTTTAGGTTCTATATATTGTTTTTAGGGTCTTTAATGCTTTTAGATTCTAAAAGTTTTCTTACGTTTTTAGGGTATTTTGGGTATTTTATGATTTTAGAGAAATTTCTGGATTATTTCAGGGTTTTTCTGGTTTTTTTTGGATTTATGGGATTTGCGTCATTTTTAGGGGTTTTAGGTTTTTGGAATTTTAACATTTTTAGGTTTTTTCCGTTTTTACTTTTTTATATTTTCATTTTGTTTTTTAGGGTTTCTAGGGATTTTTATGTTAATTGAGATTTTAACATATTTTATTTAGATTTTATTTGGGTTTCAGAGTTTTAGAGATTTTGAGGGTTTTTTGGATTTTAATGGTTTTCGATTTATTTTAAGGATATTTATTTTTATTATGTATTAAATATTTATTAAAGGTTTCCATAATTTAAGGGGTTTAAATTATTTTTTAATTTTTTTATAGTTATTATTTGTAATGGTATTCTGAGTTTTTTTAATGTTTTTGGAGTTCAGTTTGGTGTTTAGGGGTTTTTATGGTTTTAGAGTTTTTTATGGGTTTTAAGGGGTTTTTTGTTTTTAATGTTTTAATGGGGTTTTAATTATTTTCATTTATTAATGTTTTCTTGGGATTTTTTCTAGGTTATTAGGGACATTTATGTTTTTTGTGATTTTTAGGGATTTTTAGGAATTTTATGGATATTTATGGTTTTTAAGGGTTTTGAGGGGTTTTAGGGTTTTTCGTTTTTTTTGTTTCTATGTTTTTTGGGGTACTAATTATTTTATGATTTAATGGCTTTCTTAGGGGTTTTTAGGGTTTTTCTTTTTATATATATATATATATTTAGTTATTTTTATGTATTCTTTATGATTTTTATAGTTTTTTAGTTTTTTTATGGATTTTGATGTGTTTTCGGATTCTTAGGGTGTTTTGGTATATGGGTTTTTTTGGTTTTTTGTTTTTGTTTTTAGGGACTTTAAGGTTTTTTTTATTTTTAATGGGTTTAGATATTTATTTGGTTTTTCTAGTTTTTGTTAGGTAATTAGATTTTAAAACTTTTAGGGGTTTTATGCTTTATAGGGGTTTTAGTGTCTTTTAGTGTTTTTTAGGGATTTTATTTTTTTCATTTTTCGGGGTTTTAAGTGTTTTTAGGTTTTAAATTTTTTTCAGTAAATTTAGTTTTTTTAAATTTTCAATGATTTTTCGGTATTTTTTATGTATTTTTTTTTTGATTTTATGGTTTTTAGATATTTTGAGGTTTTTTTGTGTTTTTAGTGTTTTTATGATTTTAGGGGTTCAAAGTGTTTTAGGTTTTTATGGTGTTCTAAGGGTTTTCATGGTTTTAGGTTTTATTAAAAAAAATCACGATTTCTAGTTCTTTTTTAGATATTAGGGGTCTTTAGGGTTATTATGAATTATGAGGGTATTATTTGTTTTTATGGGGTTTATAGGTTTTTTGGGTTCAAGGGTTTTTTTTAGAGTTGTTATGGGTTTTAAGAGTTTTTAAACTTTTATAGGTTTAATTTTTTTTTTCAGTTTGTAGTATTTTTTAGGGGTTTTAATGTTTTTTAGGTTTGTAGGTGTTTTATGATTTAAAGATTTTTAAGTTTGTATGGCCTTTTTTGGGTATTTTAGTGTTTTTAGCATTTTTTTGGTTTTAGGGGATTTTAGTGTTTTATGGTTTTTATGATTTTCATAGTTTTATTCTATGTTTTTATTCTCTTTTTATTTTTTGGATTTTAGGGTTTTTTTAGGATTTTATGGTTTTTAGGGGTTTTTACGGTTTTTACGACTTTTAGGTATTTTAAGGATTTTAGGGCATAGAAGGCTCGGGTCCAGGCTATTCCTGGCACCCCCCAAAATTTATTAAACAAAAAGACACAAACACTGCAGACAAGGGAGGGGTGGGGTCGAACGACCCACACCCAAAAATCCTTACAACCCACACCAAAGAAAGAAAAACAAAGAAAGAAAAAGGCACAAAAACAGACACAACCGCAGCATCCTCACGTCACATCCAGCCAGTACCAGCATCCAACAGCACAACATCCAGCGTTAAGGGTTTTTATTAATTTTATGGGTTTTAGTTCTTTCAGGTATTTTGAACATCTTTTTGTGTTTTTATTGTTATTATGGTTTTTAGGGTTTTTTTTAGTTTTTCGGATTTTAATTTTTTTTAGAGGTTTTTAAAATTATTAGGTGTTAAATGGTTTTTATATCTTTTCGATGGTTTTTAGGGGTTTTATAAGATTTTAGTGTTTTATGGCCTTTTATTGTTTTTATGGTGTTTAGGGGTTTTTATGGGTTTTAGGGTCTCTTTACAGTTTTTATGGTTATAATGGTTTTAATGATTTTAGGGGTTTTGTCTGTCTTTAGGTTTTTAATGTGTTCTTAGTGTTTTACAAGGTTTCTAGTGTTTTTATGTGTTTTGGAATTTTTAGGTATTTGATATGATTTTTATGGGGTTTTATGGATTTTATGGATTTAGATGGGTTTTTCTGTCTTTAGGGTTATTAAGTGTTTTTAGGTAAAGTATATTTAAGTTTTATAGGGATTTAAGTTTTTTTATATATTAATATTTTCTTAGGATTTATCAATGTTTATAGGGATTTATCATTTTTAGTATTTTTTATCGCTTTTTTAGGATTTTTATGGTTTGATAGGTTTTTTTCATTAGATTTTGATAGATTTTAAGGATTTTTATGTTTTTTAGGGCATTGTAATTTTTTTGGGTTCTTAGAGTTTTTTAGGTAATTCCAAATTTTGTATTTCATATATTTTTTAATGTTTTTAGGGGTTTAAAGTGTATTCAGAGTTTTTAGTCTTTTAGGGTTGGTAAAATTTATGAGTGTTTTTTATGTTTTTAAGGGGTTTTATTATTTTAGGGGGTTTTATGGATTTTTGGGAATTAGGGTTTAATAAATTTTAATGACTTTTAGGGGTCTTAATTTTTTATAGGGTTTTATGTTTTTCTTAATGTTTTTCCAAATTTTTAGTTTTTTATGTTTTTAGGTATTTTTAGGGATTTTTTTGATTTTTATGGTCTTTAGGGATTTCAGGGATTTTTAGGCTTTTGAGGGTTTTAGGGTTTTCTCCATTTTTAGGTTTTAAGGGTTTTTATTGTCTTTATAATTTTTTTTGGATTTTTTATGGGTTTTTTGGGTTTTAGGTATTTTTAAATTTTTAGGGATTTTTATGATTTTTATGTGTTTTTATAGTTTTTTTAGGTTCTTATGGTTTTTTGAGTTTTAAGGTTTTTTAATGTTTTTACAGTTATTTAGGGTTTAAAGGGTTTTTAGAGATTTTAGAGGATTGAATGGTTTTTTTTTGGATTTTGATAGTTTTAATGTTTTAGGGGATTTTAGGGACTTTTTATGATTTTTAATATTTTTATGCTTTTAGGGTTTTAAATTATGTTAATTTTTTTTAATGATTTCTTATTATTGTTTAGGGTTTTATGGGTTTTTCAATCTCTAATGATTTATAGGGGTTTTATTGTTTTTAGTGTTTTATTGATTTTGAAGGTTATTAGGGGTTTTAGGGTTTTTTAGGGTTTTTATATCTTTTATAATATTTAGTGTTTTTAGGTTTTTAGTGTTTTTAAGTTTTTTTATGGTTCTTAAGGTTGTCTTATGTTTTTTGGATATTTTTTGGGTTTTTTATGTTTTTAGGGATTTTTTTGAGATTCAATTTTGTTTTATTTTTTGGGGTTTTTGTGGTTTTTAGGTTTTTAGGGCATTTAGGGTTTGTGGTTTAATTCGGTTTTTAGGGTTGTTTTTAGGTTTTATAGGGTTTTATGTTTTTAGATATTTTTAAATTTTTAGGGGTTTAAAGGTTTTTTTGAGTGTTTTGTGGGTTTGTGGGGTTTTATGGGGTTTTTAGTTTTTATAAATTTTATATGTTTTATAGGTTTTAACTATTTTGATGTATCTTTAGGGTTTTTAAATTTTTTAATGTTTTAGAGTATTTCATTAATTTTTGGTTTTTTATGGTTTTCTTTTTGTTTTTTTAGGTTTTAGGGTTTTTTACATTTTTGTGGTTTTAGGGTTTATTTGAGTTTTTATAATTTTTTATTATTTTTAGGGATTCTGAGATTTTTTAGGGGTTTTTAGGATTTTGGAGTTTTTAATATGTATTTTGGTTTTTTAGGGATTTATTTGTATTTAGGTTTTTAATGTTTTCATAGGGTTTTAGGGTTTTATTGTTTTTATGTTATTAGGAATTTTTATGTATTTTTAGGAGTTTTATGGTTTTTCATAGTTTTTAGGGATTTTGATGTTTTTAGGGATTCTTATGGTTTTTATGAGTTTTTATGTTACTTTGGGTTTTCAAGAGTTATTTTAGTTTTTTATGTTTTTAATGATTTTGAAAAACAAAATTTGTGTTTAAATGGGTTTTTGAGTTCTTCGTGGTTTAAAAGGTATTAATATGGTTTAAGGGGTTTTATGGTTTTTAAGGTATTAATGGTTTTTAGGCCTTCCAAAAAAGAATGGTTATTTTGGGGTTTTAACATTTTTAAGGTTTTTAGGGATTTTAAGTGTTTTTTGGTTATTATAGTTTTCAATGGAGATTTCAATGTTTCATGTTATTTAATTTTTCTGGGATTTATTGATATTTTTTAGATTTTTTAAGGTATTTATGGATTTTTAAGGATTTTGAGGGGTTTTATGGTTTTTTTTAGTTTTCAAGGGTTTTTAGTGTTTTTGAGCTTGTAATGTTTTCTTTTTATTTTTATGGGTTTTATGTTTTTATGTATTTTTATGAAATAGTAATGATATTTATGGTTTTTTAGGGTTGATAGGGATTTTTATGGTTTTTATGGTTTTTATGGTTTTTAGGTTTTTATGGTATTATTGGGTTTTTTGGGTTTTTAGGGTTTTTAGGGTATCTAAGGATTTTATACTTTTTTAACATTTTAAGGGGTTTAATTGATTTTAGAGTTTTTAATGGTTTATATGTTTTTTATGAGTTGTTAGGAATTTTAATGTATTTGGGATCTTGATGGTTTGTACGGGGTTTTAGGGTTTTTAGGGATTTTTGGGTTTATTTTATCATTTTATCATTTTTTAGGGTTTTAGGAGATTTTATTGTTTTCAGGTTTTTATCATTTTCATTGGGTATTCATGGTTTTTATATTTTGTTACCATTTATGAATTTTTACAGATTTTAATGGATTTTTAGGGTTTTTTGGGATTTTGAGGGGTTTTTACGTTTATTAGGGTTTTTAGGGGTATTAATATTTTAATGTGTTTTTAGGGTTATTAGGTTTTTAGGGATTCTGAGAGTTTTTAGGAAATTTAATGTTTTATGAATTTTAAAGATTTTTGGGTATTTATGGTTTTTTCATTATTTTGGATTTTATGATTTTTTAGATTTATTTTAATTTTCTAGTTTTTAAAGGGGTTCTTAATGTTTTTAGGTGCTTTAGGTTTTTATTGGTTTTTATGGGTTTTTACGGTTTTAATGGGCATTTATATTTTTTAGGGTTTTTGGGTTTCAATAATCATTAGGCATTTAGTGGTTTTAATTGTTTTTCGGTTTTGAATATTTTATTTTGGGGGTTTTCATATTTTTTTAAATGTTTAGACATTATTTGGGATATTTTTGGATTTTTATGGGGTTTTACGATTTTAGGAGTTTGGGGACTTTACAGTTTTTATTCTTTTTTAGGTTTTAGTTGTTTTAAGTGTTTTTTGCATTTTAAGGGTTACTTAGGGTTTTTATGGGTTTCTATAATTTGAAGGGATTCATAGTGATCTTATTGGATTTTTATCGGTTTTAGGGATTTTGACAGATTTTTGGGTGTTTAGAAGTTTTAGGCGTTTTTTTGGTTTTAAGGGGGTTTTTTGAGTTTTTTACAGTTTTAATGTTTTTTTTATTGTTTTTAACCCTTTTAAGGTTTTAATTGGTTTAATGGTTTTTATTTGTTTTTTTTGTTTTAGGGGATTTTAATGGTTCTTATGGTTTTTATTAGTTTTAGGGTTTTGGGGGTCTTTTTAGGGTTTTATTGTATTTAGCCTTTTATAGGTTATTAGAAATTTTCAGGTTTTTTAGGATTTTATGGTTTTAATAATGTTTTTCATGGTTGTTATGAATTTTTATATTTTTATGGTTTTTAGGGATATATTATTGTTTTTATGGTTTTTAGGTTTTCGAGGGATTTTTTGGGTTTTTGGGTTTTTATGGTATTTAGGGTTTCAATCATTTTAGGGGTTTTTATGTATTTACTGGTTTTGTGTGTTTTTATGTTTTTCAGTGTATCCTAGGGTTTATCATTGTTTTTATGTTTTTTAGGATGATTTTTATATTTGGTGATTTTCTCGTATTTTTATTTTTTTTGCCTTTTAAGGATTTTGAGGGTGTTTTTTGGGGTTTTGGGGGGTTTTAGATGTTTTTTTAGTATATTGTAATTTTTTAAGTTTATTTAGAGTTTTTAACATTTTTATAGGTGTAAATGGTTTTTAGAGTTTTATGTGTTTTAACGGATCTTATAGGAATTTAGGGTTTTTACAGTTTTTATATGTTTTAAGGGTTATTATGGGTTTTAGGATCTTTTTAGTCTTTTAAGGTTTTTAACCTTTTTAGGCTTTTATAGGTTTTAAGTGTTTTTAGGTATTTATGGTTTTTAGGGGTTTTTTGGGTTTTTAAGCATTTTTTGTGACTTTTTAGGACATTTAATGTTTTTTTGTATTTTAAATGATTTTCAGGGGTTTTAAGAGTTTTTATGGTTTTTAGGGATTTTAGATTTTTTATATTTTTTAGGGATTTTAAGTGTTTTTTGGTTTTTAATTTTTTTTATGGTTTTCCAGATTTTTAGGATTTTTGATGTTAATGTGGATTTCATGGTTTTTAGGGATTTTTATGTGTTTTAAGGTTTTTAGGTATTTTTTTAGACTTTTATGGGTTTTTATTGTTTTTTTGGGTTTTATTGTACTTTTTGTTTAAAGGGTTTTTATATTGTTTTCAAGTTTTATGGTTCTAGGGGTTTTTATGTGTTTATGGTTTTATTGGGTTTTTTGAGTTTTTAGTGGGTTATATTGGTTTTTGGTGTTTTAGTGTTTTTACGTTTTAGGTGCTTAAAGGCTATTGAGAGTATTTAGTGGTTTTTATCATTTTTATGGGTTTTAAGGTTTTTTATGGTTTTAGTGTTTAAGTGTTGTTTGGTTAATTTAGGTATTTAAATTTTTTTATCATTTTTAGGGGTTTAATTGTTTTTTTAGGTTTTATGGTTTTATTAAGGGTTTTTAGTGTTTTTATGGTTTTTATGTATTTTAGGGTTTTTAGGGTTTTTAGATTTTATAGGATTTTTTGGGTTTTATGTTTTTTAATGTTTTTATAATTTTCTGGGGGGTTTTCAATGTTTTGGAGTTTTTTTTTCATTTTTAGGGATTTTTAGGGATTCCTTAGGATTTTTATGGGATATTTTTTGGATTTTTATGGATTTTGAGGGTTTAAGGGTATTTTAGGGTTTTAATGCTTTTGGGGGATTTTAGGTTTTATCTCTGTGTCTATTGTTTTTAGAGTTTTTTCAATGTTTTAGGCATTTAAAGGGTTTTTTGTGTGTTTACTAGGTTGTTAGTGTTTTTATAGGTACTTATGGTTTTTACGGTTTTATGGTGTTTTATGGTTACAGGGGTTGTTAAGTTTTTTTAGGTTTTCAGGTTTTTTACCATTTTTATGGTTTTTAGTGGTTTTATGAGTTTTTTGTTTTTAATGTTTTCTTATGTTTTTCATGGGTTTTTAGGTATTTTATGTTATTTAAAATTTTTAAGGATTTTTTGGGATATTAATATTAGTTTTGGTTTTTTTTATATTTTGATGCTTTTTAGGGTTTTATAAGGTTTTTAGTGTTTTTTGGATTTTTAATATATTTAAATTTTTTTGGGGTTTTAATATTTGTGTTTTTAGGGGTTTGTATGATTTTTTATAGGGTTTTATGGTTTTATATTGTTTTTAATATTTTTAGGGGTTTAAAGGATTTTTATAGTTTTATTGGATTTTAGGGATTTCGTATGTTTTAAGGATTTTTATATTTTTACAAGTTTTTAAATAATTTTTTGCATTTTAAGGTTCTTTAATTTTTTTTAAATTTAGGGGAATTAAATTTTTTAGATTTTTAAGCTATTCATTCAAGATTATTATGTTTTTTCATTTTTTATGTTTTTTTGTATTTTTTTGTATTTTTATGATTTTTCTATGTTTTTAGAGATTTTATGGATTTTTATGGGTATTGGTGTTTTTATTGTTTTTAGTATTTTTTAGTTTTTTTGAAATTTATTTCTTTATGCGGTTTTAATTGTTTTCAGATTACTAATGATTTTACAGGGTTTTCTAAATTCTTAGGGTTTTTTCAATTTTTTGGGAATTTGTAGGGAATTTTTATTTTTGTTGTGGTTTTTAGGGTTTTTAGGGTTTTTATTGTTTTTAAAGGTTTTTAGAAGTTTTAGGGTTATTTGTGTTTATTTTGTTTTTTTGTTTTTTATAGTATTAAACATTTTTTAGTTTTGTAAATGTGATTTGGAGTTTTTATTGGGTTTATGTTTTTTATTTCTTTTTAGTGTTTTTTAGGTTTTATGGGGTTTTATGGAATGGAGGAGGTTTTGGGGATTTTAGAATCATTTTATGGTTTTAGGGATTTTATCATTTTTTGATCATTAGAGTTTTTAAGTGTTTTTATGTGTTAAGGTTTTCTTCAAATGATTTTGGGTTTTCAGGTATTTTTATGATTTATGGGTTATTTTTTGTTTTTTAGGATCTTTAAGGGTTTCAAGGTTTTAGGGTTATTACGGTTTTCAGTGTTTTTAGGTTTTCTAGGGTTTTAAGTATTCCTTAGGTTTTTTAGGTTTTTTACGGGTTTTTTGAGTTTTTAGTGGTTATTACGAGTTAATGGATTTTTTAGTTCTTTTTATGATTTTTATGGTGTTTAGGGGTTTTGGAATTTTCGTAGGTTTATGTGTTTTTCATGTTTTATTGTTTTTATGGGGTTTTTTGGGGTTTTTGTGTTTTTTATGATTTTAAGGGTTTTTTAGAGTACTTTAAATTTTGTTGTGGTTTAATGTGTTTTTATATTTTTTATTTGTTTTTAGGGTTTTACTGTTTTTATGGGTTTAAATTTTTTTAGTGTTTTAGGGTTTTTTTTATGTTTTTAAAATTTTTTATGTTTTATGGGTTTTTAAATATTTTTTGGTTTTTAAGGATTCCTATGGGATTTAATATATTTTTTATGCTTTTATGGATTTGAATGTATTTTTATATTTTTATGGGTTTTAAGGGTTTTTAGATATTTTGATGGTTTTTAGGGTTCTTTAGAGTTTTCAGGGTCTTTTAGTGTTTTTTAATTTTTAGGATTTTTAGGTTTTTAGGAATTTTATGTATTTTTAGTATTTTGAGGATTTCATAGGGTTTTTTAGAGTTTTTAGTGGTTTTTATGTTTTAAGGGTTTTTTAGGGATTCTTAATTTTTTTTAAGGTTTTTATGAGTTTTACTGAATTGGAGGTGTTTTAGGGTTTTTAGGGTTTGAAGAGAATTTATGATTTTTTGGGTTTTTAGGATTTTTGAGTTTTTAGGGTTTTATGGTTTTTAGATGTTTTTTTATTTTAGGGGTATAGAGTGTTTTTCGATATTTTAGTGTTTTTAGGGTTTTATATGCTTTTAGGTTATTTAGGGTTTATGGGTATATATGGTTTTCCGGGTTTTTAGGATTTTTAGGGTCTTTTGCGGTTTTAGGGTTTTAGCACTTTTTATGTTTTTAGGGGTTTTAAGTGTTTTTATGCTATTATGGTTTTCTTAGAGATTTTTTGGATTTTCAGGTTCTTCTTATATTTTAAATAATTTGTAGATATTTTATATGATTTTTATGGTGTTTTAATGTTTTTAGGGATTTTGAGGGTATTTATGGGTTTTAGGGTTTTTTGGGTTTTTTAGGGGTTTTAACTATTTTTATGAATTTAAGGTTTTCATAGGGGCTTAAAATGATTTAATCGTTATTTTTATATTTTTGGCGATTATAGTTTTTTTTTAGGTTTTTTAAATTTTTAAGGGTTTAAGGGATTTTGATGGTTTTTAGAGGTTTTATGGTTTTTCTGGTTTGTTTTACATTTTATATTTTTCATGGTTTTTTGTAGTTTATTAAAAAATTTATGGTTTTAATGGGTTATTAGAGTTATTAGTGGTTTTTAGGTTTTTATGATTTTTTGGGTTTTAGTTATTTATAGGTGTTTTGTGGGTTTTAATATGGTTTTATGGTTTTGATGGAATTTTTATGTTTTTATGGCTTCAATGTTATATAGGGTTTTATGGGTTTTAAATGTTATTTGGTTTTTAATGTTTTTGTATGGTTTTATGTTTATTCATTCTTTAGGTATTTTATTGATTATAAAATTTTTTATGGTTTTTTGTTTATTAGGGATTTTAAGGAATTTAGGGCTCGTTGGGGTTTTTAGTGTTTGTCCAGTTGTATAAAGGTTTTATCAATTATTTATGTTTTTATGGATTTTATGTTATTTTTATGTTTTTAGAATTTTCATTGGTCTATTCTAGGATTTTTTTTACATTTTCAGGAATTTTTAGGGATTATTTAGGAATTTTATGGTTTTAGCACTGTTAATAATTTGGGGAGGGGGTGGTATGGTTATTAGGGTATTTTTTGTTTTTTATAATTTTATTAGTGTGTGTGGTTTTTATGTCTTTATATTTCTTAAACCTACTTTGGGTTTGAAGGGTTCTTTGTGTTGTTGTTGGGTATTTATGGGATTTTATGGTTTTTTGGTTTTTTGGGGTTTTCATGATATTTAGGTGTTTTATTGTCTTTATATGGGTTTTTTCATGTTTTATGAATTTATAGGAATTTTAAGTGTTTTTATGTTTTTTAAATTTTCTTTTGGATTTTAATTTATTTAGATGTTTTTACGCTTTTAGGGATTTTTGTCATTTTTTTCTATTTTTGGAGTTTTTAAGGTTTTGAGGGAATTTGTGGGTTTTTAGGGTTTCTGGGTTTTTTATGGTTTTTAGCAATTTTTAGGTTTTATGGGTTTTATCTGTTTTTATGTATTTAATATTTTAATAGTGGTTGGGAGGGGGTTGTGTTTTTTATGATTTTGTGATTTTTAGGGATTTATATGATTTAAATGATTTTTATGGGTTTTAGGGGTTTAAAGAGATTTTGGGATTTTTAGAGATTTTAGGGTTTTTAATTTTCATTTATTTTTAAGGGATTTAATTGTTTTTATGGTTTTAAGAATTTATCATAGTTTTTAGGGTTGTTAAGCTTTTCATGTTTTAGGTACTTTTCAGATTTTTATTGTTTTTATGGATTTTGATGGATTTTGATGGTTTTTAGGGTGTTTTTGGATTTTAGGTTTGTTATTGTTTTCTTGGGTTTTAGGGTTCTTTTGAGTTTCTTGGGGTTTTAACGGTTTCCTCTATTTTTTCAATGTTTTCTTAAGTCTAAATGGTTTTATAGTTTATATTGGTTTTTATGGTTTTTATTAGGTTTTATGTTTTTAGGGGTTTTATATTTTTTAGGATCTTAAGTGTTTTTTTGTTTTTAATGTTTTCATATGGTGTTCATGGTTTTTAAGGTTACAAACATATTTAGGGATTTTATGGGATTTTTTTGGATTTATATTGTTTTCTTGGTTTATTGTGATTTTAAGGGGGTTTAGGGGATTTTTTAGTTGTTTTGGTTTTTTGGGGGGTTTTAAGGGTTTTTTGATTTTTCAGCAGTTTGAGGGTTTATTAGATTTTTTAACCGGTTTATGGGTTTTATGTGGCCTTAGAGTTTTTATAAGGCTTTTTGGGTTCTAGGGTTTTTTTTGTCTTTTTATGGCTTTCAATTAATTTTAGCATTTTTTTCATTTTTAGAGGTTTATTGTGTTTTTTAGGTTTTTATGATTTTTATGTTTTTAAATATTTGTACAGTATTTTCAGGATTTTAATGGGTTTTATTGTTTTTAGTATTTTTTTGAGTTTTTTTAAAGTTTTATGGGTTTTAGGGTTTTAGTGTCATTATGGGTTTTTTGAGTTTTTTTGGGGGTTTTAAGTTGTCTTTGGGATTTAAGGTTTTTTAGAGTTCATTAATGTTTTTAGGGTTATAAAATGGTTTTTTATAATTTATAGTGGGTTTTAAGGGTTTTTAGTGTTTCTTGGGTTTTTTAGATTTATTGTATTTCTGGGGGTTTATGGGTTTTAATGTATATTAAGGGGTTTAGTGTTTATAGTTTCTTTAATTTTTTTAGGGAATTTATTTGTTTTTAGGTTTTTATGGTTTTCTTTCAGTTTTTATGTTTTTAGGGACATTTTGGGGCTTTTTAGAAATTTTATGGTTATTTTCTTATTTATGGATTTTAATGATTAAAAATATTTATAGGGTTTTTAGGTATTTAAAGGGGTTTTTATCATTATTTAGGTTTTTAGGTGTTTAACATTTTTTTAGTTTTTTAAAGATTTCATATGGTTTTTCAGCATTTTTCGTGTTTTTTATAGTTTTTTATATTTTTTATGATTTTAATTTTTATTTTGAGTTTTGGGGATTCTGAGGTGTTTTATGGATTCTAAGTTTTTTTATGTTTTTTGGGGTTTTAGGGATCTTTTTGAGTATTTAGGTTTTTTACGGTTATTTAGAGTTTTTAAACATTTTTATGGCTATAGATGATTTTTAATATTTTTTGTGGGGCATCAAGGGTTTTATGGGCTTTATGTTTTTTTGGGGGTTTATGGTTTTTAGGGGATTATACTATATTATGGGTTTTTTATGTTTTTAGGGTATTTATAGATTTCATGGTTTTTAGTGATTTTTATCTTTTTAGGGGTTTTAAATGTTTCTATTTTTAAGGTTTTCTTGTGGATTTTAGGGGTTTTATGGTTTTTACGTTTTAGGGAATTTTAGGAATATTTATGATATTTATGGTTTTTTGGGTTTTTATTGATTGTGATGTTTTTGTAAAAACCCAGATCTTCATTCAGGTCTGTTTGCCCTTTTTTTGGAGATTTTATAGAAAATAAATTTTCTAGAAATTCTCAAAGTACACGCTGTGTACTTTCGGAGTACACGGCGTGTACTCTTCCCCACCTCGAAGCAGTGTGCTGGTCGTGTCCGGGCAACGTACACAGTGTGTAAGGCTGAGGTGGAGGCCAGTTAATTCGGAGTACGAAAAACTGAAGTACACACCGTGTACTCAAGAAGTACACATTGTGTACTTTTTTTTTCATTAAATGGATAGGGGTCGCGCCTAACCCCCAGATCCATCTTCTTCTCTAGATATTGTCCGCCCAGGAGCGACCGTACATCCGAATATTCCCTGAGCTCCCGCCTCGCCATCCGTTATCTGATTTGAGCACGGTTTATTGCATTGTAATCAAAGCGGTGAGTTCTTTCTTCTACTTTAGCATCGTTTCTTGATTCATCCTTGTTTCCAAGTTATCATGGGATGAATGATTTGTTCGTTTTCTCAGATCATCGTTGTTCTAATGGGAATCTATCATCGCTGTTCACGTATATCAATCTCTTAGGATCGAGGTAGGTGGTTTGTGACTTTCCATAGAAAGTTGATGAATATTTGTGCAATTTCCACCAATACCCTTGAACAGGGTATTGCGTGTTCTTGTTTTTCCCTTGTTGTATTGCCTGCTTTACTTGATTTCTAGAGTAGATGTTTTTCCTGTGATTATGGTATCTTTACTCTACCTTGATTGTTTCCTATGCTTCTTCTGCCTCTTTGGCATTTTCCAGTTGCCATGCCTAGTTGTAGTATTGTGGACTGTTGCCTTGTTATACTGCTGAGCCTTAGTTGATATCCAAGTAGTTCTTGAGGTTTACTTGGATGATGTACACGCGTGCTGAGCTTGTTTTACCTTTCACTTAGGACTGTGAGAACCTAGGGTAGTAGACCAAAGGGAGAATTGACAGAAGGGCTTCTCCATAGTGTATTTTAATTACGATGTGAGACTATAGGGGGAATTGATGTTGAGTGCTTTCTCAGAGAGTCTGTAGTTCCACGACGCGGGACACAGGGGGAATAGATGTTGAGTGCTTCCCCAGAGAGCCTTTAGCACTATACGATACTATAGGGGGAATTGATGGTGAGTGCTTCCCCAGAGAGTCTTCTTAATTACTTAGTTGAACCAGAGGGGTGAGACTGTGTGTGACTCCCAGAGGGTTGATAGTATTATAGGTTGACCCATAGGGGTTAGGCTATGAGAGATACCCAGAGGGTTACCTGTTTTCTTTATTACTGCTGGCTGTTTACTTGTGTACATGTTTGCTAGAACTGTGGATTGTGGCTGCTTGTGTTTTTCTATTTACTGCTTCTTGTTTTATTAATACCATGTATACATTGACTGTTAGGCACAAATAATTGGGTGATTTCCTACTAGGATTGTATCTCACACCCTGCATGGGCCATGCTTTTGGTCCCAAGCAGACTATTGTTCTGCAGGTATAGAAAAGGGCAAGCGCCCTTCTACATCAGGTTCTTGATGACGCTGGAGCTGGAGAGCATGGGACCGATCTGTGACTCGTGATGCTAAGGAGTTTATTTTGTTTTCCATTACACTTTGTTTTCATTTGTATTCCATCACGTTGTTGTGTTTTCTGATTTCCATAGATACTTGTACCTACTGCATTATTGTCCTCATTATTATATATCTGCATTGCTTCTGCTGTTTGGATTCTGTTGTTATGAATGTCGTTACTGCTTCCACTGTGGACTGTTGTTTTTCCGTTGTATACCTTACCGAATGAGGTCATAGATTCCCCATCGACTTACCAAGGCCCTCGCTGCTAGTCGGCAGCCTCTGGCGTTTGGCGAAACACACTTGAGGTCATGTGGCGAACCGGGTACGGGGCACCAGTGGAGGGGCTCCAGATTCATGTCGTTAAAAAGTGGTATCACAGGAGTTCTTTTCTCTTCTGTTACTATTTGGAGACCTTATCTAGGGATAGGATGGATTCGGTACTTGGAATAAAGCTGTGCTCGAGAGTAGCTTACCCGTGTACAGGGAAAAGCCATACTACCTCATTAATATCAGTTCTGGTTTTGAGATTTTCTAGTTGATATGATTTCACCTAGAGTGATTCACGTGACTTGTTCTATTATTTTTTTAATACTTCAGTTCTATTTATGCCGCAACCCGATGAGATGAGGCTATGTCATCTCATGAATCATATAGGAACTTGTAGAAATCACCTGTCATGCATTCTTTACATTCCATCTAGGGTGTATTAGCGATTACATGATGTTGTGATAGACTTTGTGTAGATTATTCATGCTTTTGTGATAGTTTCATGATAGATTCTCTACTGTTATGTTAGAAAGGTATTTTTTTTGTTTCTTTCTTAAAGTGACCACCAAATTTTGGTTCTTGAGGTGTAATGGGCCCTCACGGATCATAGTTTGTCTTCTATTTCACCTTGTTTTTAGTGTTTCTGGAATTCTATGCAGTTTCTAAGCTACTGCCGAGTAAAAACCCAGAATACATAGCGTGTACTTTTTGAGAACACGCCGTGTAGTTTCCGGGTTGTGTCACTGAACGTGTGGGAAGAACACGGTGTCGTGAAAGTGTCTTTGGGAATATACCATGTACGGCAGCTACACGCCATGTAAGTTCGGAGCCATGTACCCAGCCATGTCACCAACAAAACGGGTTGGGGAAGCTCGAGTAGAACACACCGTGTCCATGGGGAACACACTGTGTAGTCCTTTTCCGGTACCAGGCCGTGTCACAAACAACACGGGCCGACGTTACCTTCCCTTCCACACACTGTGTTTGTCTGGAACACGCCGTGTTGTCCTGCCCAGGTACCCGGCCATGTCACAAACAACACATGACGGTTTCTCCTTCACCTATACACACCGTGTTTGTTCGGAGCATGCCGTGTAAGGTCCAGCCATGTAGACGACCATCTTCTCAACAACACAGGCCGCTGAAGCCTTGTCTAGTACACGCCGTGTTGTTTAGAACACGTCGTGTAGTATCGGGTTATGTCGGACCGTGTGGGTTATCTGTGTGAAGAGACTCAGGCACGAGGAATGTTTTCTTGTACATGTCGTGTGTTGGAGTCAACACACCGTGTAGTTGAGGTGTTACATGACTTGTAGGGTGAGAGCACACGCCCATGTAAGTCACTTAAAAATACACGATGTGTAGTTTTATACACACCTTGTAGTCATGTTTTGCAATATTCTGTGTTTTCTTCCCCTTTTTATGTTTAGTACTATTGTGTTCTCTGTCCTTGTTTTCCTCATCTAAGGTGTGATTTTGATCTTTCATAGCTATGCCTCGGAGACGTCCTCAGGTCGTTCGTCTGTCATCAGACAGTGATCAGACGCCAGACAGGGCTGATCAGGGCCTTCCTTCCGATCCCCCAGCCAAGCCATCCTTGGCACCGGTTGTTGTACCAGTTGTGGGCGTGGAAGCGCGGTTCAGGGAAGGTTTCATGAGGATGATGCAGGCCTTCCAGAGAGCACCGCCTCCTACCACGTCTATGGAAGACTTGACGCGGGTCCTTCAGTAGCAGCATCCTCCCACGTTCTGGGGGGAGGGAGGACCTCAAGCTGTAGAGTCTTGGATGGAATCCATGCTGACCATCTTCGATCATCTAGAGACACCTCCAGAGAGGCGGTTCAAGCTCTCCACCTACATGCTCCGAGACTCCTCCAAGAGGTGGTGGGACGTGATATCTCAGGAGGGTCAATAGCATGCTATGACTTGGGAGGAGTTCAAGCGCGTGTTCTACGACTACTTCTACCGGGAGACCCTGAGGGCCGATTGAGCCTTGGTGTTCATGAGTTTAGAGCAGGGTACTCTCTCTGTCATGGAGTATTCCTCTCATTTCACTGATCTGCAGCGTTTCACACCCCTCTAGTATGGAAGTGGGGTGTTCTTGGCAAGAATGTTTGAGGATGGACTCATGAGGGAGATCCGCTCGCAGGTGAACATCTTCCAGCTGACTTCCATTACTTCCATCGTCAACTAGGCACTGATTGAAGAGCGCAATCTGAGAGACTCCGAAGCCGCAAGCCAGAGCGGTTCTGCTTTCATAGTTAGCTTTCCTCCTGATGACAGTAAGAAGTGTCGTAGGGAGCATACGCGCGGTGATTCGAGGAAGCCAGACGCATCATCGGGAAGCCATGTGACATGCTACCGGTGTGTCTGGACAGGGCACATGAGGCCGCAATGCTAGAGAGACCCCGTGGAGTGCCAGTCTTGTGGCAGATTGGTCACCTTCAGTGTTTTTGTTAGGTTTTCTCACTATCAGCTGGTGACCGGGGTTCTTCCATGACTCCTCGTTCAGGAGCAGCCCCATCGGTTTCTCACCAGTCGGGAAACTGGAGTTTTTTAGGCCGTTCGGGATGAGGTGGAGGTCGAGGTCGTGGCGGTCAGCCACCAGTCCCTCAGCACTAGCAGGGAGGTTCAGCTCAGAGTGGTCAGCCAGGGGCGCAGGGCCGCGGTACAAGCCAGTCTTTCGCCATGGAGCAGACTTATCAGGAGAAAGATCTCGGCCCTTCTACTGTTCGAGGTACGATTTTAGTAGCCTCAGTTTTATCTTCATCCCTTTTCGATACTGTTTCTACGCATATATTTATCTTTTTTGTTGTTGTGGAGAGCCTTGGACTCTACATCGTTTCTTCTTATGACTTGTTGACACTAGACACACCATTGGGAATGAGGACATCTAGTGTATTACAATGTAGTGAGTTCCCTATCGAGGTTTGCAAGGTATCGTTTCTTATGGAATCTATATGTCCTAGAGATGAAAGGCTATGAAGTCATCCTCGGCATGGACTGGTTGATTCCCTTCCAGGAAGTCGTTGACTGTTATTGCCGCAGAGTCAGTTTCATTTCACCAGAGGGTGAATCTTTCCTTCATAGAGGTGAATGGGATGTTTCAGCGAGTCGGGTGGGACTAGGGCATCTTGGGCTAGGAGGGGTGATAACCCAAATTGCTCGTCTTTATCTGTATGATCAGGGGACTCCACAGTTGGACTTTCCTCCAGTGGTGGATCATTTGAGGGATGTCTTTCTATAGGACTTTTCAGGTTTTCCTCTGGAGCGTGAGGTAGACTTCTCTATTGAGCTCATGCCAGGAGTGACACCTGTGTCCATTCCTCACTATAGGATGACCACACCTGAGTTGCATGAGATCAAGAAATAGTTGGAGGAGCTATAGGCTAAGGGTTTCATCCGACCCAGCACTTCTCATTGGGGTTCGCCTGTCCTGTTTGCGAAGAAGGCAGACAGTACCCATAGGCTTTGTGTGGATTATCGAAAGCTAAATCAGTTGATGGTCAAGAACCGATATCATTTTCCGAGGATTGATGACCTTTTCGATCAGCTTTGAGGAGCCCGGGTGTTCTCGAAGATTTAATTGAGGTCTGGTTATCATCAGTTTCATGTTAGACCATCAGATATACCTCTTATAGCCTTCAGGAGTAGGTATTGTCTATATGAGTATACATTCATGCCGTTTAGTCTCACGAATGCACATGCAGTTTTCATGGAACTGATGAACCGAGTGTTACATCATTATTTGGACTCCTTTTTCGTGGTTTTCGTGGAAGATTTCTTCGTGTACTCTCACACTCAACATGGCCATTCCACCCATCTTGAGATCGTTCTGAGTATACTGAGAGAGCATCAGATTTATGCTAAACTCTCGAAGTGCCACTTCTGGATGGATCAGACTCACTTCTTGGGTCACATCATCTCAGAGGAAGGAGTATTTGTGGACCCAGAGAAATTGAGAGCTGTAGTTTCTTGGGAGTAGACGAAGAATGTCTTTGAGGTACAGAGTTTCCTAGGGCTGGATGGATACTACAGACACTTCATTCGAGACTTTTATCGTCTAGAAGCACCTTTGACAGGTCTAACCAAGAAGGGGGTGAAGTTCTTTTTCTCAGATTCCTGTGAGTCAGCCTTCCAGGATCTGCAGGGGAGGTTGACGTTAGCACTGATACTAGTCTTTCCGGAGCCAGGAATGAGCTACACTATTTATTGTGATGCTTCAGGTATCGGGCTTGGAGCTGTGCTTATTCAGGGAGATGGAGTCATTGTGTACGGGTCTCAGCAGTTGAGGCCACATAAGAGGAACTACCCTACGCATGATCTGGAGTTGGCAGTTGTTGTTCATGCCTTATGCTGTTGGAGACACTATCTTCTAGGAGAGAACTTTTTGGTCTTCACTGACCACAAGAGTCTCAAGTATATCTTCACCCAGTGTGATCGGAATCTTAGGCAATGTAGGTGGGTCGAATATCTACAGTCTTTTGATTTCTAGCTTTCCTATAAGCTGGGAAATGGAAATGCCGTGGTAGATGTGTTGAGGAGGAGAACTCAGATTCAGGCAGTTCAGGAGGCTATTAGTGTAACTCCCTGACCCCAGTTACCCAAAGTCATTTCATTATTACATAACATTGGCATGATCAAAAGAAATATCAAATATCAAAAGACCGATTAGTTTAGTAGAATTGGAAACACTAGATATATTCATAAAGTTCTACATTACATCATAAAAATGAAAGCTACAACAAAATAGTCTCCATTGTCTACACTCTTATCCCCTCATACTATCCATGCAGGTCATTCATAATTTACTTCATCACGTCCTGGGAAAAATAAAACATAGAAATGGGCTGAGCTCAAATGCCCAGTAAGGATAACAATATAGCAGAATCTTTCATAAATTAGAATAAACATTTAAGGCAATGTATAACTAAAACAAAAGCCTTTTATACATGAACTTCAACATAGTATGGAAAAAATAAAATGAAATAATGCCATTTACTTATTTACATGGATATTCTACTAATCGAATAATCACATGCAATATCAATAACCACTTTCATAATGATGGAATGCATAATGCCAGACTATCATAACCACATTGCCAATGCCATTTTCCAAGACTACAAATAAGATTTTGAAAGGGCCTTGTGCCATGACACTAGTTTGTCTCATGAGACCTAACGATGCATCGAGGAGCTATAGCGGGCTCCACCCGTCACATATTAAGTCGAATGCATTCCCATATGAAAAGGTTTAAACATAACATAAACATTAGTATTAAAACTAGCATACGAAATGTCAATAATTTCTTTATAAACCATGAATGGTATAAAAATAACACATCCACGGCCAAACATATCACAAAACCATAAATACAGTATGAATGTTTTGTATAATAATAAATCAACTCCAAATAATTTTAAAATCCATGAAAGGATGTTGACATAGATGAAATCAAAACTATTTTTAAAGAAATATCTCTTCCTGTTTTGAAATAATTTAAGAGCCACATAATTATAAAATACAACATTTACTTGGAAAATTTTATTATAAGCTTCTAAGTGAAGCTTCGAAGATTTTATAATGGCAGAAAATATCCACACCCGCCGTATAAGTTAAAAAAAACATTCTTACCTTAATTCCATCGAAAAGGTTAAAAAGCACCTTGTTTGGAAAATGACCAAAATATTCATTTAAAAAAACTATTATAAAAAGTCAAACAAGGGTATAAATGACATTAACCCATATTCTTGTAAATAGTAAAAAAAAATTGAAATACATTTTTAAGAAACATGGATGTGGATTATAATGAAATCCCAGTAGATTATTACGTATAAACAACCTCGGATAATTAAGAGATTGTGAAATAAACCCTTACCTTGAGATTTTCCTTGGTTGTGGTAGGTTAAACTTCTATATAATGGTGAAATAATTGTTATTAAATTATACAAGAATCATATATATTAATATGATATCATATATGATCTTTTAACATTCCTTTGTTAATAATATCTTAGTATTATAGATGTTTCGGGTGTTAACTTACTCGTTTTCTTTTATATGTTTTGTTACGAAAGCTGTGTTTTTCATTGATCGGTTGTATCTTAATCATATCTAGAATGATATCAAGTCCTTAGATACTATTATTAATCATCAAATGATAATTATACTTGGATGGATATGATGGAGAATGAATCTCATCGCGTTCGTGGAGACGATAGTCCATACGTACGCACGAGCGAAAATATCACTCTTTTGAATTTAAAATAATATATAATTGTATGGTATATCATATATAAAGAATCCTTATCAAGTTATATTTATTATTTACATGAATTACACATCATTATTATACACATCCAAATAAAAATTTATTGAATAACAATTACACCACGACGTGGAGACGGTAAGCCGTACGTACGCACGTATGGTGACATGTTATTCAATGGATGGATAGAATACTGAAATATGGTTGGAAAATGTTTATAACAACATCAAAGTATATATAATATACTGGAGTTATTATTTTATAATGGTAATAACAAAGAAAGCAGAAGTGGAAGAAGAAAGGAACTTGAAAAAGAGTTGTGAAATCATTACCTCATCATCGGGTTCATCCTTTTGATTTGATCAAAAGGGATCCTTATGTTGGATTTCTGAATAAAGGAAGGCCTCTAGGATGAATTTAGGAAAGTTGAGAGAGTATTTTTTCATAGTCTGTCAGAACCAAAAAGGCTTTAAAGGTGTGAGTTAGTGACAAGGTGGAGTGCACTTTTATAAGAGGGGTGAGGGACACCATTGGAAAAGCTAGAAATATTATTTTATAATAAATTCATATTCAGTTTCTAATGGCTCCAAAGTATATTATTTAAAAGTTAAGTGGGTATGGGTCTAAAATCACTCAACCAATATAATTTATATAGGTTTGGGTTACTATATTAACCTTATCATTAAGTATTAACTCTTATTTAATTAGTTTCACTTTTACAATGTCTCCTTGTATTTTTATATTATATGGTTAATAAACGTACTATATACATCCAAGAGACCCCCAAGTGGTCCATTAATGATACACCTATCACGATATAAGTCTCTTGGACTGTCCTTATATTTTTAGGAATTTAATATCAATTAATAATATAATATTTGTTTTAAAAACTCTTTTATGTCAATTTTGACACTATTCAATAATTAATTTTTTTTAAAAATTATAACAGAATGATTACTTAGAAAAACGTTAATTAGGTCAATCCTAACATTTCATATTAACCTATAAAATTAGTTTAATTCATAAAAAGTCTCAAATTATATTTATTTGGGTATTTATAATATCAATTATTTTAATTTTTTCACTATTATAGTATGTACTGCATCATCATTGTGTCATAAATAAATTAAATTATATAATGTCTTAAAATTATAAATAAAATATCATTATGTAGGAAACAATTTTATATTTCTAATGAATATTTACAATCGAATTTATCTTATGTATAACCCTATACTAAAAATGTTTTAGTAAATAAACATCGATTTTAACTCTTTTAACTCTTATTTAAATTAAATAATAATAAATGTTCTAATCTAATCCATGTGGACCTAAATGATAATATTTTATTTCTAAGGTTGATTTTTGTCGATATTAACTTGTCCAATAGAATTAATACATGTGTTAGGGCAATATTAATATCATTTTTACCCTTAATTACCCTATTTACTTTTAACCGTGGTAAATAAAAGTAGAAAGTTACTATTAACCAAAAATTATTTTCACCTCATTGAACCACATTTTACTACTTGATATTAACTGTGTCTCTTAGATTTTTGAAATTTCATTCACAGAAGCGGTAAAATTAAGTTTTATGAAAAATTCAGTTTTTTTAACTACCACTTAGTGGTTTCAAAAATTGAAGTTTTTCATAACAATGCCAAAATTTTACCCTAAGATATAATTGATATTCTGAATTCAAAAATGATGCCTATTTTACAAAATTACAAAAATATAAGTTGCATTGATTAATTTTATAATTAATTCCCGCTGTCACAACAAATAGCGTGTTTTTAAGAAACAATATATATCAAAAGACTGACAATTGTTTATGTCCAATTTCAAAGTGAAATTAATTATAATGAACACCATTGTATAAAATGGTAAAAATAAATTATAATTATACTTTAAAACCACTCAATAATATAATTTATCACTATAAATTATTTCGATTAAAAAAGTTGTTTTTAAGTATTTTTCACTGTTCATAAAAATTGGAAGTTTTCAGAAAAATACAAAAAATTCAACTTAGGATAATTTCGATATTCTGAATCCCAAAATGAAGTCCATTTTAAAATATAAAATATATATAATATCAAAAAGTAGGTATTACTATACATAATGGCTAGTTTGATTGGTTGTGGTGTGTTAGAACTCGATGTTGCGTACAACACACGCTATCGCATTATTCAAAGAGAAGCGTACTGTAGATGCTTGGAGTGTTACATTCTCCCCTCTTTCAAATAATTTCATCCTCGAAATTTCTAGAATACTACCGCATGAAATGACTCGGGTGGTTCTTCATCATAAGTTCCTCGAGTTCCCACATTTCCTCTTCCATCTTATAGTTTCTCCACAAAAATTTTACCAAAAACGTCATCCAGTTTCTCAGTACTTGGTCTCTCGTATCAAGAATCTAGACGGGCTCTTCGCAATAAGACAAATCGGGTTCCAGTTCTAATTCCTCATAGGTGAGTACATGCGTTGGGTCCGGAATGTATTTCCTTAGCAGAGATACGTGGAACACATCGTGAACTTTGGAGAGACTTGGCGGCATTGCCAATCGGTAAGCTACAGCCCCAATTCGTTCTAGAATTTCGAAAGGTCCGATGTACCTGGGACTCAATTTACCTTTCTTACAAAAACGTATCACTCCCCTCCATGGAGATACCTTTAAGAAAATATGATCACCAACTTGAAATTCCAAATCCTTCCTTCAATTATTAGCATAGGTCTTCTGCTTACTTTGAGCTGCATTGATGTGATTTTGGATTACCTTCACATTTTCCATCGTTTCCTCCACCAGTTTTGAGCCTACAAGTTTTCTTTCACCAACGTCATCCCAACAGGTTGGTGTGCGACATCTCTTTCCGTATAACGCTTCATATGGTGCCATTTGAATACTTGAATGGAAGCTATTGTTATAGGAAAATTGTACCAGAGGTAAATATTGATCCCACACACCCTGAAAGTCAAGTGAGAAGGATCTCAACATGTCTTCTAAGGTTTGAATAGTTCGTTCTGATTGTCCATCTATTTGAGGGTGGTAGGTTGTGCTCAAATGAAGTTCAGTATCCAAGGATTTCTGAAGACTTTTCCAGAATCTTGAAGAAAAACTGGGATCACGATAAGAAACAATCTATAGGGATACTCCATGAAGTCTCACAACATCATAAATATATAGTCTTGCTAGACGTTCCAGTGGTAGATCTTCTCTTATAGCAATAAAATGTGTTGGCTTGGTAAGACGATCAACAATAACCCATATTAAATCATTCCTTCTAGGAGTCTTTGGTAGTCCCATGACAACGTCCATCATGATATTATCCCATTTCCACTCAGGTATGGGAAGAGGTTGCAATACTCCACCAGGCCGTTTCCTTCCAGCTTTCACTTGTTGACAAACCATACATCTTGACACAAAATCCGCAATCTCCCTCTTCATGTTGTCCCACCAAAAATTTTCCTTCAAATCTATATACATTTTGGTGCTCCTAGGGTGTTTAGAGAAATTGGAACTATAAGCATCATCCAGAAATTCCCTTTTTAGATCCGGTATATCGGGAACACGAAGTCTCTTCCAAAATTTTAAAATTCCATCTTCTTACATAATGTCTCTCAATCTCCCATCATTCATAGCTTTAATCTTCTTTTGAAATTATTCATCATCAGTCTGAGAACTCGTAATCCTTTCTAGTAAATATGGTTTAGAAACAATTTGAAAAAGAATTGATGTTTCACCTTCCCTAGTTATTCCCTTGTCCATCTTCACTAGATGCATGAAAATTGGATCCCTTTCAATTATCATATTGTTCAAAAATCCATGATCTTTTCTGATCAAATCATCTTCCACCTTGTTTGCTTTCCCCAGGTGGTAGTGTATCGTACAATCATAATCCTTGAGTAATTAAATCCGCCTCCTTTGCCTCATGTTGAGTTCTTTTTGTGAGAAAATATACTTCAAACTCTTTTGATCAGTATAAATCTCACATTTTTTACCATAGAGGTAGTGCCTCCATATCTTCAAAGTAATGATCATAGCAGCTAACTCGATATCATGAGTAGGATAGTTTTGTTCATTAATTTTCAACTGTCGTGATGCATAGGCAACAACCCTATCATTCTGCATAAAGACACAACCACGTCCTTTTTTCGATGCATCACTATAAATAACGAACCCATCATTCCCCGATGGTAGAGTCCATATAGGAGAATTGACTAATATTCTCTTCATTTCTTTGAAACATTCTTCACACTATTTTTTCCAAACAAATATAACCCCTTTACGTGTGAGCTTCGTTAATGGGTTGGCCAATCGGGAAACATTCTGGATGAAACGTCGATAATAACCTGCGAAACCAATAAAACTGCGTACCTCAGTTATAATCGTAGGTGATGGCCATTCTTGGATTTCCTTGGTATTAGAAGGATCAATAGAGATTCCATATTTAGAGACAATATGGACAAGAAAAGAAATCTCCTGAAGCCAAAATTCACACTTTCTAAACGTCCCATATAATTCATGTCATTTTAGAGTCCTCAGGATAACGCACAAGTGATTTTCATGATCTTCGTAGCTTTTGGAGTATACGAAGATATCATCAATAAATACTACAACAATTTCCTCGAGATATTACTTGAAAAATATATTCATCAGATCCATGAATACAGAGGGTTCATTAGTCAATCCATAAGGCATTACAGTAAACTCGTAATTCTCGTACCTGGTTCGAAATGTTGTCTTTGGAATGTCTTCCTTATTCACAAACAACTGATGGTATCCAGATTGACGGTCAATCTTTGAAAAGTATTTAGCACCATGCAGTTGGTTAAATAAATCATCAATGTGAGGTAAGGGATACTTATTCTTTATTGTTATAGCATTGATCTCCCTGTAGTTGATACATAACCTCATATATCCCTCTTTCTTTTTAACAAAAAGAACAGGGGATCCCCATGGAGAAACACTAGGGTGAATAAATACCTTATTACTCAATTCCTCTAGTTGTTTCTTTAGTTCAACTAATTCTACAGTGGCCATTCTATAAGGGGTATTCGATATAGGATTTGATCCAGGAATTAAATCAATGGAAAACTCAACTTCTCATTCTCTAGGATGTCCAGGTAAATCATCTGGAAACACATATAAATATTCTTTCAAAATAGGTACATCCTCTATTTGAACATTCCTTTCCTCACCCACAGTCATTTCATTGTCTTCCTCCCCAATAATTTAATTTAGTTGAGCTACTGGGGTGGATCTAGATAAGAATTCGGTGGTGATGATTCTGGTCTAATGATAAGGTGTTCCTTATCATCATCATAAAAAATCATAACCTCCATCTTCTTACAATAAATCTTCTCATCATAGTCTGAAATCCAATCCATACCGAGGATTATATCAAACTCAATCATAGGTATGACAATGAGATCAGCAGATAAAGAACATTTATCTGCTCTAATGGGGACTGATTCACAAAACATTGTTGCAATGATACTTCCCTTAGGAGTTTTAACTGACAACTCCCTTGTTAAATCAAATTGGAAATATCTAATTTTCTTAGCAAAATGGGAATATATGAAACAATGCGATGATCCAGAACCAAATAATTCATTTTCTAAACATGAGGAAACCATTAAATTACCTACCACCATGTCTTTTGGAGCTTCTACCTCAGTAGTAGTGATATCATAAGCTTGGCCTTGATCCCTTGGAAATTTTTGAGGTAAGTTCCCCTGATGCTTAGGAAATTAATTTTCATAATGTCAATCTCCCTGCAATTGTAGCACTGAACATTGGTATCTTCCTTCTTCCCTTTGCAATCACGAGCTTAGTTGCCTTTTTCACCACACTTGTAACAGACACCCATTCCCTTCAAGGAAGTACCAAGGTGTTTCTTCCCACATTTACCATAGGATGGATATTCAACCATTCCCTTCTTCCACTTATTTCTATTACCAGATTGATCGGTAGATCACATCTTCTCTTGTTTTTCATTAAAGTCATAAAACATATAGTATTCCTTTTCTTTCTTGATATCACATGAGACAATGTCTTCGTACGACGATAAGGATTGTGAGACTAATTCTCGACGGAGAAATGGTTTTAACCCATCAAAGAAATGATCAATATTACTTATTGGGTTACGTATATAATATACAGCATACCTTGATAACCTTGTAATGATAGCCTCATACTTTACGACATTCCCGTTCTCCTTTTGTCTCAGTCTCAGAAATTGCCTTTCCATATCTGCTCGATGGTCACAAGGAAAGTATTTTTCTAAAAATAGATCTTTGAACTCCCTCCATTCTATATTGGATACTTTATCATCTTCCTTCGTGTTTTTAATCAATGACCACCATTGATCAGCATCTCCAGTGAGGTGGTAAACTACCATGATAACTTTTTACCTTTCACTACTCCCCAAAGCCTGAAATATTTTCTCTAGGTAATTTATCCCTTTCTAAGCTACTAAGGGATTTGTAATCCCATTGAACATTGGTGGTTGTTACCTAAAAAAGCGATCTAACATTGATCCTCCACATTGCGGATTAGGGTGCTCCATACGGGTAAGGTTATTATTCATAACCTGAGTGAGTTGTCCCAGTATAGTGATTAGTTGATCGGCATCAGTTGCATCACCATCTCCACTATAATTATCTTGAACAAGAGGGAAATCCCTACATGGAGTGTGTGCATTTGTACAGTTTCTATTTCTTCCACTAGGCGCCATTTCTAAACAATGACATAAACTAGATCAGTTTATGAATCAAAATACATAATTCCATACTTATAAAACACTTAACATAAATTGAACTATTTATGGATATAATCCATAATCATAAAAATGTTTTTTTGAGGAAGTATATACTCATAAACTCTTAATAATGATTTGTAAAGAAAATGAGAGTTATCCTAAGCATATCCCCCGAGAGTGTCGTTACCAAGAGTGCAGCAATGCCTGTTGTCGTGCACCAGTTCCCGTTTGAGTCTAGCTCAAAGCGGTGTTTTCGGGTTTTACCCCTAGGTACATCTATGCCAGATCCGCCTCTACCTGCTTGTATCCAGACAGGGATTTATTGCTCAGAAAACTCCTAAAATCTCTACAATACTAAAATTCTAGAATTTTCTTCTATACAAATCCTCAAAGTCCATCTTAGGTCTATGTGCTCTAATTAAAGTTTATCTAAATATAGCTTCTATAGTTTATACTAAAATTCCTCTGATACCAACTGTAATGCCCCAACCCCAGTTACCCAGAGTCGTTTCCTTATTACATAACAGTGGAATGATCAAAAGAAAGATCAAATCTCGAAAGACCGATTGGTTTAGTAGCCTTGGAAACACTAGATATATTCGTAAAGTTTTACATTACATCATAAATGAAAACTACAACAACACAGTCTCAATATTCTACACTATTATCCCCTCATACTATCCCTGCAGTTCATTCATAATTTACTTCTTCACATCTTGGTAAAAATAAAACATTCAAAAGGGGGGAGCTCAAATGCCTAGTAAGGATAACAATATAGCAGAAACCTTCATAAATAAGAATAAACATTTAAGTCAATGTATAACTAAAACAAAAGCCTTTTAAAATTTAACTTCAACTTAGTATTTCAAAAATTAAATGAAATAATGCCATTTAATTATTCACATAGATATTCTACTAATCAAATAATCACATTAAATATCAATAACCACTTTCATAATGATGGAATGCATAATTCCAGACTATTATAAACACATACCCAAGGCCTTGTGCCAAGACTACAAATAAGATTTTGTCATGGCCTTATGCCAAGACTCTAGTTTGTTTCATGAGACCATATGATGCATCGAGGAGCTATAGTGGGCTCCACCCGTCACATATTAAGTCCAATGCATTCCCATATAAAAAGGTTCAAACATAACATAAACATTAGTATTAAAACTAGCATACGAAATGTCAATAATTTCTTCATAAACCATGAATGGTATAAAAATAACACATCCACAGTCAAACATATCACAAAACCATCAATACAATATGAAAGTTTTGTATCATAATAAATCAACTCCAAATAAACTTAAAATCCATCAATGGATTTTGACATAGATGAAATCAAAACTCTTTTTAAAGAAATATCTCTTCCTATTTTGAAATCATTTAAGAGTCACATAATTATAAAATAAAAAATTTTCATTGAAAAATTTCTTATAAGATTATAAGGGATGCATTGAAGATTTTATAACGGCAGAAAATAGCCGCACCCGCCGTATAAGTTAAAAAAATCATTCTTGCCTTAATTCTGTCAAAAAGGTTAAAAAGCACTTTGTTTGGAAAATGACAGAAAGATTCCAATAAAAAAACTCTTATAAAAAGACAAACAAGGGTATAGATGACTTTAACCCATATTCTTGTAAATAGTAAAAATGTTTTGAAATACATTTTTAAGAAACATGGATGTGGATTATAAAGAAATCCTAGTAGATTATTACGTATAAACAACCTCGGATAATGAAGAGATTGTGAAATAAACCCTTAACTTGTACTTTTCCTTGGTTGGGGTAGGATAAACTCCTGTATAATGGTGAAATAATGGTTTTTAAATTATACAAGAATCATATATATTAATATGATATCATATATGATCTTTTAACGTTGATTTGTTAATAATATCTTAGTATTATCGTTGTTTCGGGTGTTAACTTACTTGTTTTATTTTATATGTTTTGTTATGTAAGCCATGTCTGTCATGGATAGGTTGTATCTTAATCATATCCAGAAATATATCATGTCCTTAGATACTATTATTAATCATAAAATGAGAATTAGACTTGGATGGATACGATGGAGAATGAATCTCATCGCGTTCGTGGAGACGGTAGTCCGTACGTACGCACGAGCGACAATATCACTCTTTTGATATTAAAATAATATTTAATTGGAAGGTATATCATATATAAAGAATCATTATCATGTTATATTTATTATTTAAATGAATTACACATCATTATTATACCCATCCAAATAATAATTTATTGAATAACAGTTACACCACGACGTGGAGACGGTAAGTCGTACGTACGAACGTATGGTGACATGTTATTCAAAAGATAGATAGAATACTGAAATATGGTTGTAAAATGTTTATAATAACATCATAGTATATATAATATACTATAGATATTATTTTAGGATGGTAATAACAAAGAAATAAGAAGTGGAAGATGAAAGGAACTTGAAAAAGAGTGGTGAAATCATTACCTCTTCTTCGGGTAGTTCCTTTTGATTTGATCAAAAGGGCTCCTTAAGTTGACTTTATGACTAAAGGAAGGCCTCTAGAACGAAGTTAGGGAATTTTAGAGTGTATTTGGGCAGAGGGTGGCTGATCCAAAAAGGCTTTGAAGGTGTGAGTTAGTGAGAAGGGGGAGTGCCCTTTTAGAAGAGGGGTGAGGGGCCCCTTTGGGAAAGCTAGAAATATTATTTTATAATAAATTCATATTCGGCTTCTAATGACTCCAAAGTGTATTATTTAAAGTTTAAGATGGGTACGGGTCGAAAACCACTCAACCAATATAATTTAGACAGGTTTGGGTTACTATATTAACCTTATCAATAAGTATTAACTCTTAGTTAATTAGTTTCACTTTTACAATGTCTCTTTGTATTTTTATATTATATGGTTAATAAACATACTATATACATCCAAGATACACCCATGTGGTCCATTAATGATACACCTATCATGATATATGTCTCTTATCTGAACCTTAGATTTTTAGGAATTTAATATCAATTAATAATATAATATTTGTTTTAAAAACTCCTTTATGCCAATTTTTCCACTATTCAATAATTGATTTTTGTAAAAATCATAACAGAATGATTACATCGAACAATGTTAATTCAGTCAATACTAAAATGTCATATTAACCTAGAAAAGTAGTTTAATTCATAAAATGTCTCAAATTATATTTATTTGGTTATTTTTAATATCAATTATTTTAAATTTTTCACTATTATGGTAATTACTGCATCATCATTGTGTTATAAATAAACTAAATTATTTAATGTCTAAAAATTATAAATAAAATATCATTTTGTAGGAAATAATTTTATCTTTCTAATGAATATTTACAATCGAATATATCTTATGTATTACCCTATATTAAAAATGATTTATTAAATAAACTTTGATTTTTACTCTTTTAACTCTTCTTTGAATTAAATAATAATAAATGTCCTAATCTAATCCAAGTGGTCATAAATGAAAATATTTTATTCCTAAGGTTGGTTTTGGTCAAAATACACTTGTCCAGTAGAATTAGGACATGTGTTGGGGTAATATTAATATCATTTTTACCTTTAATCACCCTATTTACTTTTAACCGTGGTAAATAAAAGTAAAAAGTTTCTATTCACCAAAAATTATTTTCATCTCATTGAAACACATTTTACAACTTGATATTAACCATGTCTCTTAGATTTTCGAAATTCCATTCACAGAAGTGGTAAAATTAATTTTTATGAAAAATTCAGTTTTTTTAACTACCACTTAGTGGTTTCAAAAATTGATGTTTTTCAGAACAATGCCAAAATTTCACCCTAAAATATAATTGATATTCCAAATTCAAAAATGATGTCTATTTTATAAAATTACAAACTTATAAGTTGCATTAATTAATTTTATAATTAATTTCCGCTGTCACAACAAATAGCGTGTTTTTGAGAAACAATATATATCAAAAGATTGACAATTGTTTATGTCCAATTTCAATGTGAAATTATTTATAATGAAACCCATTGGATAAAATTGTAAATATATATTCTAATTATACTTTAAAACCACTCAATAATATAATTTATCACTATAAATTATTTTGATTAAAAAGTTGTTTTTAAGTATTTTTCACTATTCATAAAAATTGGAAGTTCTCAGAAAAATACCAAAAATTCAACTTAGGATAATTTTTGTATTCCTAATCCAAAAATGAAGTCCATTTTGAAATATAAAATATATATAATTTAAAAAAATAGGTATTACTATTCCTAACAGTTAGTTTGATTTGTTGTGGTGTGTTAGAACTCGATGTTGCGTACAACACACGCTATCAGATTATTCAAAGAGTAGCGTACCATAGAAGCTTGGGGTGTTACATATAGTGAGTGGTAGCTGATGGCTCTATTATCTGAGATGCATCTAGAGATGAACGATAGACGGGGATAGAATTTTCTATCTTCTGCAGTTGTTACCTCCACGCTACTTGATCGGGTACGGATGAGGCAGCTATCAGACTCGGAAGGCTTAGTCCTGTGGGAGAGTGTGTCAGGAGAGGACCCTATTCATGGATGGACAATGGGAGAGGATGAGATCTTGCATTTCTAGGGATGCGTATGGGTGCCAGCAGACATATGCGAGGAGCTGATGTGGGATTTCCATTCCTCTGTGTGGGCGGTTCATCCTGGCATCACCAAGATGTATCGGGATCTTCATCAACAGTACTGGTGGCCATTTATGAAGAAGGATATTGCTGGTTTTGTCCTGAGATGTTCTACTTGTGAGCAGGTGAAAGTAGAGCATCAGCGACCACCAGGGCTTTTACAGCAGCTACCCATTCCGTTGTTGAAGTGGAACGACGTCGTGATGGATATCGTGATTGGGTTGCCGTGGTAGCCTCGGGGAAACGATGCTGTTTGGGTTGTTGTCGACATGATTAAAATGGTTTCTCACTTCTTGCTGATCAAGGATACCTTCAGTGTCGATGATCTGGGACGACTTTATATCTGGGAGATCGTTCGTCTGCATGGAGTTCCCCACTCCATTGTTTCAGACAGGGACGTGATCTTTACCTCTCAGTTCTGGCAAGAATTTCAGAAGGACTTGGGTACACAGATACTTTTGAGTACAATATACCATCCCCAGACTGATGTCCAGTCCAAGAGTACGATCCAGGTGCTTGAAGATATGATCTGAGCTTGCATCATTGACTTTGGCAGTTCATGGGAGAAGCATATCCCTCTGGTGGAGTTCGCCTACAACAACAGTTTCCAGGAGACCATTCAGATGGTTCCATACGAAGCTTTGTACGGTAGACCATGTCGATCACCCTTATACTGGATGGAGGTAGGAGAGGCAGCTTTGCTGGGACCTCGTCTTGTTCAGGAGACTTCAGAGCAGATAGAGCTGATTTAGAAGTGTATGGCTACAGCGCAATCTCAACAGAAGTCTTATGCTGGTCAGCAGAGACGACCTATGGAGTTCGAGGTCAGAGATCAGGTATTCTTCTATGTCGCACTGAGGTTGGGACCCAAGAGGATTCAGAGACAGGGTAACCTTTCACCACTGTACGTCGGACCGTTTGAGGTCTTGGAGATAGTTGAGCCGGTCGCCTATCTGTTGCAGCTACCTCAGTGGCATCGGGCCATGCACGACGGCTTCCACATCTCTCAGCTCCGACGTTACTTTTCAGACCCGTCTCACGTCTTTCAGCCTCAAGAAGTCGAGTTTGAAGAAAATGTGTCATTTGAGGAGCATCCTACCAGGATCGTCGATTGCAGTATGAAGGTTCTCCATGGGCGGTCTGTTCCTATGGTATGAGTACTATGGAAGCACGACCCAGTACAGGACGAGACCTAGGAGAGGGAGGCCGATGTATAAACACAGTTGCCGGAGATGTACTGGGTTTCTTCTTCTCCGCCTCGTTAGGGAAATTCGGGGAAGAATTTATTTATGGGGGGAAGTTTGTAAGAACCTAGATCTTTGTTCAGTTATGTTTTCCCTTTTTCTGCAGTTTTTAAGGAAAATATATTTTCTGGAAATATTCAAAGTACACGCTGTGTACTTTCTGAGTACACGCCGTTTACTATTCCCCGGCTCGAAGCCGTGTGTTGGCCATATCTAGGCCACGCACACGGTGTGTAAGGATGAGGTGGATTCCTGTTAATTTGGAGAACGGAAAACTGAAGTACACGTCGTGTACTCAAGAAGTACACGCTGTGTACTATCTTTTTTTTTTCATTAAACAGACCGGGGTCGCGCCAAACCCCCAGATCCATCTTCTTCTCCAGATTTATTCTACCCGGGAGCGACCATTCAACCGAATCTTCCCCGATCTCCTGCCTCGCCATCCATTCTCCGATTAGAGCATGGTCGATTGCATTGGAATCGCAGCGGTGAGTTCTTCCTTATTCTTTGTCCTCATTTCTTAATTCCTCCTCGTTTCCATGTTATCATGGGATGACATTTTTCTGCGTTTTCTAAGATCTTGGTCATTCTAAGGGGAATCGGTTGTATCTGTTCATGTATATCGATCTCCTAGGATAGAGGTAGGTGGTTTGTGCCTTTTTGTAGAAAGTTGATGAATATTTGTGAAATTTCCACCAATAACATTGAACGGGATATTGCGTGTTCCCCTTTTCCCCTTGTTGTATTGCATGCTTTTCTTGATTTCTAGAATATATGTTTTTCCTGTGATTATGGTAGCTTTACTATACCTTGATTTTTTTCTATGCTTGTTCTGCATGTTTGGCGTTTTTTAGTTGCAATGCCTAGTTGTAGGATTGTGGACTGTTGCCTTGTTATTCTGCTGAGCCTTATTTGATAGCCAAGTAGTTCTTGAGGTTTACTTGGATGATGTACACACGTGTTGAGCATGTTTTACCTTTCACTCAGGACAGTGAGAACCTAGAGTAGTATACCAAAGGGATAATTGATGGAATGACTTCTCCAGAGTGTCTTTTAATTATGATGCGAGACTATAGGGGGAATTGACGTTGAGTTCTTCCTCAAAGAGTCTGTAGTTCCACAATGCGGGCCACATGGGGAATAGACGTTGAGTACTTCCCTAGAGAGCCTTTAGCCCGATACGATACTATAGGGAAAATTGACGGTGAGTGATTCCCCAGAGAGTCTGCTTCATTACGTAGCTGAACCAGATGGGTGAGACTATGTGTGCCTCCCATAGGGTTTCTAGTATTATAGGATGAACCATAGGGGTTAGGCTGTGAGAGCTACCCATAGGGTTACCTGTTTTTTTATTGTTGCTGGATATTTACTTGTGTACTTGTTTGCTAGAACTATGGATTGTGGGTGCTTGTGCTTTTATGTTTACTGCTTCTTGTTTTATTACTTCCATGTATTCTTTGACTGTTAGGCACAAATCATTGGGTGATTGCCTACTGGGATTTTATCTCACACTCTGTTTGGGCAATGCTTTTGGGCCCAAGAAGACTATGTTGTTGCAGGTATAGATACGGGAAAGCTACCTTCTACATCAGGTTCTTGATGGAACTGGAGCTGGAGAGCATGGGACCGAGCTGTGACTCACGATGCTAAGGAGTTTATTTAGTTTGCCTTTTAACTTTGTTTTCTATTGTATTCCAGCACATTGTTGTGTTTACTGCTTTCCTTAGATACTTGTACCTGCTGCATTATTATCATCATTGTTATATATCTGCATTACTTCTGCTTTTGGGTTTCTATTTTTATGCATGTCGTTACTTCTTCCATTGTTGACTGTTGTTTTTCCCATGTATACCTGACCGAATGAGGGCATAGTTTCCCCACTGACATACCAAGGCCCACGCTGCAAGTCGGTAGCCTCTGGCATTTGGGGAAACGTGCTTGAGGTCATGTGGAGAACCAGTTATGGGGAACCAGTGGAGGGTCTCCGGATTCGGGTCGTTACAGTTTTTGAGGGTTTCTTAGGTTTTTAGGGTTTTTAGACTTTTTTGGTTTTTAGAGTTTTTTAGTTTTTTAGGTTATTATGGATCTCTTCAAGGTTTTTTGGTTGATTAGTGTTTTTTAGAGAATTTTGTGATTCTTTTGGATTTTTATGGTTTTGAGAGTTTTTAGGGATTTTTTCTTTTTATTTTTTTGGGTTATTACGGTTTTTTTTCTTTGTTAGGGTTTTATGTTTTTTTAGAGTTTTGTAACATTTTAGGGGTTTAATAGGGTTTTAGAATTTTTATTGGTGTTTTGGATTTTTATTTGATTTTAAGGGTTTAAAATGTTTAAATGCGTTTTATGGATTTTAGGTTTTTTAGTTTTATCATGTTATTTTTTGGATTTTTAGAGAATGTAAATTTTTTTAGGTTTTAGGGGGTAGAAGTGATTTTTGATATTTAATATTTTCTTAATTTTTTTCAGGGTTTTTATGATTTTTCTTGTTTTTAATCATTTGTAGGTATTTTATGTTATTTATTGTTTTTACTGTTTTCATGGATTTTGAGGGTTTCTTGGGGGTTTTTTGGGACTTTTGGGTTTTTTGGTTTTTTGGGTTTTTAGAGGGTTTTTTATGAGTTTTTAGGGATTTTAAGTGTTTAAGTTTTTTTAACATTTTTAGCTGTTTAATGGGTTTGTATAGTTTATAGATATTTTTTAGTGTTTTAATGTGTTTTTAGGGGTTTCTAATGTTTTTAGGGTTTTATTGTTTTAGTATTTTAGTTTTTTTGGTCTTTATAGGGGTTTTAGGGTTGTTTGCATCTTTTATGTTTCTATGGGTTTTATGTGTTTTTGTATTTTTAATTTTTTATATGGTTTTTTCTTGGTTTAATGGTTTTTACAATTTAATAAGATTATTAGGAATTTTTTGGCATCTTATTGGTTTTTTTGGTTTTTATGGAATTTGATTGTTTTAATGGTTTTTAAGTTTTTATTGTTTTTGGGGTATTTGCAGTATATAGGTTTTTAGGGGTTTTGAGTGTTTTGAGTGTTTTATTTTTTCTAAGGTATTTTTACATTTTAATGTATTTTTAAATATCTTAAGGATTTTTATAGTCTTAGGGATTTTTGGGATTTTTGGGTTTTAGGTTTTTTATTTTTTGGGGCTTTATAGGGTTTTTAGTTTGTTTTTTAATTTTATGTTATTTAAGAGTTATTAATTATTGTTAGCGGTTTAAAGGTGTTTATTTGAGTTTTTAGTGGTTTTCTAGGGTTTTTATGGTTTTTATGTTTTTAGGGATTTATATTTTTTTTTGGGTTTTAGGGACTTTTTATAATTATTTAGGGTTTTACTGTTTGTAGGGTTTCAAAATTTTTAGGTTATTATGGTTTTATTATGGGGTTTTCAATGTTTTTAGGTTTTTTATATCTTTATAGTTTTTAGGTATTTATTAGAACTTTTATGGGTTGTACCAATTTTTTGGGGTTTTAGTGTTTTTTAGTTTTTTAGGTATTTTATGTGTTTTTAGATTTTAAAGGATTTATTTGGGGTTTTATAGGTTTTTTGTGTTTTAGGTTTTTAGGGTGTTTAGATATTTTTAGGTTATTCACATGTTTCTAGCATATTTATGGATTTTGAGTGTTTTTATGTGTTTTAGATTATTTTTTGGTTTTTATGGTTTTTTGGATTTTATTTGGTTTTAAAGGTTTTCTATATTTCATTAATGGTTTTATGGTTTTTAAGGGTTTGATATTTTTTAGTGTTTTTTAGTGTTTTTTGGGTTTTAAAGGATTTTATTGCTTTTAGGTGTTTAGGGTTTTATGATCATTTTAGGGTTACTAATATTTTTGTTTTTTTGAATTTTTTGTGTTTTTAGGTTATTAAGGATTTCTTATGTGTTTTTAGGGTTTTTAAGGATTTGAAATTTTAATATATTTTAAGACTTTTTAGGGGTTTTGTGGATTTTTGGAGTTTTTATTATTTTTTTGTGGTTTAGTGTATTTTAGGGTTTTACCATTTTATCATTTTTAGGGGTTTAAATTTTATTAGCTTATTAAAGATTTCATAGGGACTTTTCAAGGTGTTTTAGATTTTTGGGGGTTTATTGGTATTTTTATGTATTTTTTGAATTTTTATGGGTTTTTATGGTCTTTTGGAGTTTATAGGGTTCGTAAAGTATCATTAATATTTTAGTGTTTTTATAGTTTTCTTGGGTTATTTGGTATTTTATGTTTTATAGCGGTTTGATGTTTTTTAGAATTATTTAACATTTGTAGGGGTTTAAAGGGTTTTTATAATATTTAGAGGGGTTTTGGATTTTTATGGGTTTTTATGGATTTCATGTAATTTTGATGTATCGTGATTTTTAGGGGTTTTAGGGTTTTTACGGTTTACAATGTTTTTTGTATTTAGGGGATTTATGTGTTTGGAGGGCTTTATGGTTATTAGAGGGTTTTTAGAGTTTTAGGGTTTTTTTATATTTTATGAATTTTTATGGATTTTTTATAACATTTTTGGTCTTTGAGGATTCTATGCATGTTTTATGCTTTTTATGGAATTGTAGTGTTTTTAGCATTTTAGTGTTTTCAGGGTTTTAATTTTTATGAGGTTTTTAAGGGTTCATTAGGGGATTTTAGGTTTTTTAGGGGTTTTACATTATTATGGAAATTCTTTTGTGTTTTTTTATTATTTTTAGGTTTTTAGGACTTTTATGAATTTTGACGATATTTTGCGTATTTATGGCATTTTTGGGGTTTTATGGGGATTTAGAGTTTTAGGTTTTTTTTTGTTTTTAGAGTTTTATGGTTTTTTGTGTTTTTAAAATTTTTATTATTTGAAATGGTATTTAGCGTTTTTAGTCAATTATTTGGTTTTTATGGGATTTTTAATTTTTATAGGTGTTGTATGGTTTTAGGGGTTTTAGGGTCTTTTTAGTGTTTTAGCGTGTTTTAGGTTTTTTAGGAGCTTTATATTTTTTTCATGTTTTTAAGGATTTTATAGTATTTTTCCTCGTATTTTGGGGTTTTTTACATTTTTGGATATTTTACAGTTTTTTAGGATTTTTATGGTTTTTTCGGTTTTTAGGGTTTTGGAGGGTTTTAAGGGTTTCTTATGATTTTAACATATTTAGGGCTCTTAAGGATGATAAATTCTTTTAGCTTGTTAAGGATTTTATAGTATTTTAGGGTTTTTTATATTTTTAGGGATTTTTTATGATTTTATGAGTGTTTAGAGTTATTTTGATTTCATGGGTGTTTAGGGGTTTTAAGGGTTTTAGGGTTTTTAGAATTTGTTAGGATTTTGGGAGTTTTAATGTTTTTAATTATTTAATAGGGGTTTTTGGTTTTTTAGGATTATATATATTTTAAGGGATTGTTTATAATTTTTATGTTAATTTTAGTTTTTTTAGGGTTTAAAACTTTTTTTGGTTTTTAAGGGCTTTAAGTGTTTTTTACTTTCTATGGTTTTCTCTTGGTTTTTCAGGGTTAATTCGGTTTTTTATGTTTTTATATATATTTTTTTAATGGTTTTAGGTATTTTTTGGTTTTTATGGTTTTTATGGTTTTTTATGGTTGTTATGGTTTATTTTTTCAGTTTTAGGCTTCTTTTTAGTTTTTTTCTGATTTGTAGAGTTTTTTAATGTTTTTCACCGTTTAAAGGGGATTTATATTTTTATTGGTTTTTTTGGTTTTTATGGGGTTTTATGGTTTTCAGTGGTGTTATGGTTTTTAGATTAATTTATGTGTTTTTAGTATTTTTAGGGATTTTAATTTTTTTTTGTTTTTATTGTTTTCTTAATGTTTTTAGGAAATTTTGTGTTTTTATACATTTTTAGGGAGTTTTTTAGGGAGTTTTTTTTTGGGTTTTTATGGGCTTTAGGGATTTTGTTATATTTGATAATTTTTATAGTTTTTAGAGGTTTTAGGATTTTTAGTTTTTTAGGGGTTTTAACTGTGTTAGGATTTTAGTATTATCTTAGGTTATTTTACTGATTTTTGGATCTTTTATATTTTTTGGGTTTTTATAGAATTTTTATATATTTTTTTATGGATTTTAGGGTTTTTAGGGTATTTAGTGATCCTTTAGGATTTTTAGGGTTTTTATGGTATTTATTGTTTTCTATGGTTTTAATGTTCTTCGGATTTTTTAGGGTTTATGGTTTTTAGAGTTTTTTCAATATTTTTAGGGGTTTAATGGATTTTAGTGTTTTTTGATGGATTTTATTTTGATGTCTTGTTATGTCAGTTGGGGGTTTTATTGGGTTTATAGGATTTTTGGGGTTTTGGGTCTTTTAGTGTTTTAGGGTTTTTAGGTTTTTATGGGTTTTAAATGTTTTTTGGGTTTTTAAGATTTTGAAGGTTTTATCAGGGTTTTTATTTTTTTTTAAAATGTTTGGGTTTTTAGGGTTTTTTCAACTTTATGGGTTTTAGGGGTTTTATGAATTATTAGGGGTTTTAGGGTTTTAGGTATTTTAGGGTATTTTTTGTTTTTTAGAATTTCTTTGTTTTTTGGGGGGTTTTAACTGTATCTATGGTTTATGGATTTATTATGGTTTTTTTAGTTTATACGGTTTTTTATATTTTTAGGAATCATATGTATTTTTTTATTTTATTTTTAGTTTAGTGTTTTTCGGGGATCTGATTGTTTTTAGGGGTTTTTTGGGATTTGAGGATTTTGTGGAGTTTATTTGGGTTTTGTGGGTTTTCGTGATGTTTAATGGGTTATTATGGTTTCATTGAGTTTTTTTTTCAGTTTTAATGGAATTTTAGTGTTTTGTGAGTTTTATGGTTTTATGTAATTTTATGGTTTTTTAATATTTTAGAGATTTTTACGATTTTTATGGGTTTTTATAGTCTTTTAAATTTTTTTAGGGATTTTATGTTCTTTTAGGATTTTTTGTTTTAGTTATGGATTTCAAGGTTTTTAATAATTTTTTCATATTTTTAAGAATTTTTTCGATTTCTATAAATATTGATGTTTTTGAGGGATTTTAGGGATTTTCAAGTGTTTTTGGGGTATTAATAGATTTTGTCATTTTTCATGTTTTTAGGGGTTTTAACTGTTATAGGGTTTCATTAAATTCTTATATTTTTTTAGGATTTTTGTTTTTTACAATTTTACTGATTTTAGGATTTTTTACTATTTTTTATGTTTTTTGGGTCATTAGGTTTTGATGCATTTTATAGTTTTTAGACTTTTTAGGATTTTTATGGTTATTGGGTGTTCAAGATTTTTTATATTTTTTAGGTTTTCATGTTTTTATATTTTCATTACTATTTTTATATTTTAATGGTATTTTAGTGTTTTTAGTGGGTTTTAGGGATTTTAAGGTTTTAAGGGGTTTTAGGGTATATTAGGCCATTTTATGGGGTTTTAGGATTTTTTTCAACATTTTTAGGGTTTTAGGGGTTTTCAGTGTTTTTTGGATTTTATGGTTATGTTAGAGTTTTTTATATTTTTATGGGTTTTTATGGTATTGGGTATTTTTGGTGATTTTTGTCGATATTTATGGTTTTGTAGGTTTTTAGGGATTTTGAGGGGTTTTTTTGTGTTTTTAATGTTTTTGTGGTCTTGGTCTTTTTAGGTTTTTAGGGGTTTTAAGTGTTTTTATATTTTTATGCTTTTTATAGGGTTTGTGGGTTTTAGTATTTATTATGTTATTATGGATTTTATGTTCATTTCATCATTTTTTTGGTTTTAAGGGATTTTAGGGATTTTAGGGGTTTCATTGTTTTTTAGTTTTTTGGGGTTTTAAGGTTTTTAATTTTTAGGGGTTTATGGTTTTTTAGATTTTTCTCATTTTTATGGTTTTAAAAGGGTTTTATATTTTTTTTAGTCTATTTTTAGAAATTTATGTGATTTATGGGTTTTAATAGGTAATTAAAGTTTTTAAGGTTGTTATGGTTTTTATGCTTTTTAGGGTTTTTAAATTCAATTTTGGGGTTTTAGGGGTTTTAGTGATTTATACATGTTTACGTGTTTTTTTTTCTATCACTGTTTTTACGGTCTTAATAAGTTTTTTCATGGTTTTTGTGGGTTTTATGGATTTTTAGGGACTTTCTAAGAACATTATGGGGTTTTAGGTGTTTTATAAATTATAAGAGTTTTGTAATGTTTTATGTTTTTTAGTGTTTGTATGGTTATTTAGGTTTTTTTATTGTTTTTCAGGTTTTTAAGGGTTTTATAGTTTTTTAGAGTTTTTAATTCTATTAGGGATTTAAAGGGATTTTATATCTTTTAATTGGTTTTCCTGGGGTTTTTTGGGTTTTAGGGGTTTTATGTGTTTTGGGATTTTAAGGCCTTTTTAGGGGTTTGCTACTTTCAAGGGTTTATAATGTCTTTATATATTTTTAGGTATTTTTAAAAAATTTATTGTATTTTTGGGGTTTTAGGTATTTTAGGAGTTTTATTGGTTTAAGAGGGTTTTAGGATTTTTAGTGTCTTTTAGAGTTTTCAAGGGGTTTAACTGTTTATAGGTTTTCAAAGTGTTTTCATGGTTTATTTAGGTTTATTATATTTTTTGGGATTTTTAATGTTTTTTATTGTTTTAAGGTTTTTTGGGATTTTAAATGGTTTTAAATATTTTTAGGGTTTTTATGTTTTTATGTTTTTTTGGGTTTTTAGGGTATCTTTGGAGTTTTTATTGTTTTATGGGTTTTCATAGTTTTTAACATTTTAGGTGTTTAAAGGATTCTTTATGTTTTCAGTGGGTTCTAAGGAATTTTATGATTTTTTTGGGTTTTTATGGTTTTTAGTGGTTTTTATCCTCTTTAGGGGTGTTACAGTTCATTTGGGCTTTTTATGGGGTTTTAGCATTTTTAGGATTTTTTATATTTATTGGCATCTTATGTGTTTTTATGTTTTATTGTTTTCTTATGGTTTTTAGGGGTCTTTACGTTTTTATTATTTTTAGGGACTTTTTAGGGTTTTATGTTTTTAGGATTTATGATCATTTTTAGGGTTTTTAGGTGTTTATAGGGTCTTAAATTGGTTTTATAGTTTTAAGGTTTTTAGGCGTTTTAAGTGTTTTCAGGTTTTTAAGGGGTTTTATGGATTTTAGGGTTTTATGGTTTTTTATGAATTTTTGATTTTATGGGTATTTTAGGTTTTTAGGGTTTGTTTAGTTCTTTAAGTTTTATGTTATCTTAGAGTTTTTTAATGTTTCTATGAATTCCTTTTAGAGTTGTTAGTTTTTTTAGTTTTTTATGGTTTTAGGGGTTTTATGGGTTTTAGTCATTTTTATGGAATTGGGGGTTGTACAGTTTTTTCGTTCTTTTAGGGTTTTTTGGTATTTTATCTTTTTTGGAATTTTAGGGGCTTTAAGTGAGATTAGGTATTTAATGTTTTATTAGAGTTTTTCTGGGTTTTTATTGTTTTTTATATTTATGAATTTCTAGGGATTTATTAGTAATTTTAATGTATTGTGGTTTTTTGGGAATTTGTGGGTTCTATGTGTTTTTAAGGGTTTTAGGATTTTTTTTGTTTTTTGGGTTTTCTTTTCAGGTTTTAGTGGTTTTAAGGTTATTAGTGATTTTAAATATTTTTAATCGTCTAATGTGTTTTTAGAGTTTTTACAAATTTTTAAGGGTTTTAATGTGTGTTTTAGTTTTTTTATCTTTTTTGGGGGTTTATGGTTTTAAGGGTTTTTGGGGGGTTTTGGTCTATTTTAGGGGTTTCAGCACTTTTTATTTATTTAGGGGTTATATGTGTTTTTAGGTTTTTTAGGTTATTTTTGGTTTTTTTGGGGTTTTTATTTTTTATGACTTTTAGGGTTTTTAGTGATTTTTTGGATTTATTGGGGTTTTTGGGTTTTTATTGATTTTGAGGGTTTTAGTGATTTTGGGGGATTTTTATGTTCTCAGCATCTTTTTTATTATTTGAGATTTTAGGGGTTTGTGTGTTTTTAGCTTTTAAATGTTTTCATATTATTTATCAATTTTTTTAGTGTTTTTAGGTTTTACTGTAGCTTTAGTTATTTTTGGGATCATAATGGGTTTTAGGGGTTTTTCAGATGTTGAGGGTTTTTAAGTTTGTTTTGGTTTTTTTGGGGGTTTTATGGTTTTTTTAGTTTTTTAGTTCTTATAATGTATTTTAGAGTTTATTAATTATTTTAGGGGGTTAAAGGATTTTAGATTTTTCAATGGTTTTTAGGTTAATATGGGTTTTTAGGGTTTTAATGATTTAGGGTTTTTTTAGGTTTTATGGGATTTTAGGGTCTTTTTGGAGATTTTTAGGGTTTTATTGTTTTTATGGATTTACAATTTCTTAGGTTTTTATGGATTTCCTATGGTGTTTTCTGGGTTTTAAGGTATTTTTATGTTTTTAGCTATTTAGGGATTATTAATATTTTTATAGTTTTTGTGTCTTATGTTTTTTAACATTTTTAGGTTTTTATGAATTTTTACTGTTTTTAGGTTTTAAAGGTTTTTTGTTATATTTTTGGTTTTTATTGTTCTTTGGTTTTTTTGGGTTTTAGGGTTTTTTAGGATCATATTTGGATTTGTTTGATTTTTAGGGATTTTTCGTTTTTAGGGGTTTTAGGGTTTTTTTGTTTTTTTTGGGATTTTCAAGGAATTTTTAGTTTTTTTGGATTTTAAGGTTTTTTAGATTTTTTTAATTGTTTTAGGGGTTTGAAGTGTTTTATTTTTGTTAGTTTATTTTTATGTTATTATGTGTTTTAAGGGTTTTTTTGTGTTTTAGGGTTTATTATGTTTTTTAGTTGTTTTCAGTGTCTTTTTAGGGGTTTTTTACATTTTTTTCTGTTTTTAGGACAAAGTAGGTGGAGGAACATACTATTGCTAGAGCACAAAAATTTATTAGAAAAAAGGAAAAGGAAAAAAGGGATGGGAGATGTTAACCAATTCACATCAAAAAAATAGTGGTCACCTCTAGGAAACCCAAAAATCCCCCAAGAAACCCAAAAATCACACAAATAACCAAACATATAAGAGATTCAAAATCATCTCCATCAACACCACCCAACCAATCAACAATAAGCTCCCTGCCACATAGTTTCAATCATCCTTCTCCTCCATTCCATGTATACCCCCCGCCAGCAACATAGAACCACCAGAATCAAAATCATAAACATCACCTTCATTGCATCCCAGCAAGGCACCAACTATCACCCACCAACTCAGATTCCAGCAACCATCACCTCCTATCCAGTCAACTTCAATTATTTCCCACCCAGTATCAGAGTAAGAAGCACAATTCTACCAGAACACTTGTCTAGAACCAATCCGCATCACTTGTAATTTCTTGTCCAATCCTAGAACCAGACAACCCCTCTAGTGATCTAGTAATCACAAATCATGGCTAGACAGCACCCAACACCACGCAACAAAACCAATATCCAGCACTAGCAACAAATCACAATCAAAATAGCCACAACTCATGAATGTACAGTTTAACATAGAAACCAGAATGCAACACAACATATCCAAACCATCATCAACATCATAAATCAACAAAAATGTTGAGTAACCAGAAGCACGAACCTAAATCTTCTATGAAAACTGATAACAAACAAATCTGAAATCCCACACTAGAGAACCGAGAATTCCACCACCAATCCGAAATAACACCCTTCACATCCATTGTAACCTATCATGATGTCCAGAGGTCTTGAATAACCCTCCCATATTTATATATGGAAGTAGATGTGGGGAATGCATCACCGACGACTAAGTCATCATGCCGCACCTCCACCAAAACCAATAATGTCCACCATTGAGAAAGCAGATCCGCTAGAAGGAGACACTAATGCAGGAATTTTATTAAGGAGTCAAACAAAGAAACTGCATCACTGATGACCGAGATATCTAGACCGTCACACTAAAACATCACTGAAACCCGTCATTCCTACCACTGAGACAACCGATCTTTAAGAAGGAAACCAAAACACAGGCCCTTTCGCAAGGAATCCGATTAAAAAAGGCATTCCACATGAAGCCCTAGGCCATTCCATGACAAACGATGACCACCATCCCAACTGAACCAAGATTCACACTCCATGGAGGAGAGGAGTCCCAAAATAGAAGGAATAAGTAGTATATCAGTAACACAAATCCTCCATATCCTGGAGAAATTCCAAGAGAATGCAATGCTGAGAGAGAGAGAGCCTAGGAGAGAGTAGTCACATTTTTGTCTAGGCTTTGTTTTCTTTATAGGATTTTTAATTGTATTTAGGATTTTAGTATTTTCATATGGTTTTTGGGGTTTTTGGGGTTTTAATGTTTTAAGCGATTCGTGGGGATTTTCTAGAATTTTTTTGTGGTTTTAGGGTTTTTAGGTATTTTGAGGGTTTTAGGGTATTTTTGGGATTTTAGGGTTTTTACCATTTTATGTTTTTTGGGGATTTTTTTTCTTAATATTCCCTTAGGGTTTTTCACGGTTTTTAATATTTTGTGGGGTTTTATTGTTTTTAGGCCATTTTTAAGAGTTTTATGGGTTTTTAGAGTTATTAGTTGTTTTGAGTGTTTTGAGCGTCCTTTAATGTTTTTCGGGTGTGTTGGTTTTTGGGCTATTTTTGAGTTTTATAGTTTTTTTAATATTTTTAGAGTATTTAAAAGTTTATAAGGGTTTAACGGGATATTAGATACTTAGTGGGATTTTTGATTTTATTGGTTTTTTGGGATTTTATGGTTTTTATGGGATTATGGGTTTTATGTTTTTTTCTGTTTTTTAGTGTTTTTAGGCTCTTAGTGGTTTTTAGTGTTTTGAGGTTTTTAAGGTTTTGTTAAGGGATTTCAGTGTTTTAATAGGTTTTTTTAATTTCATTGATTTTAGGGATTTTTTATAATTTTTAGGGTCTTTAAGGATTTTAGAACATTCAGGGTTTTTATGGTTTTATGAGTTTTTATTGTTTTTAGGATTATCATGGGTTTTAATTGTTTTTTGTTTAATAAGAATTTCTATGTTTTTTTAGGGTTTTAGGGTTTTTTACTTTTTTGTTATTTTCAGGGATTTTTATGATTTATATGGTTTTTAGGGGTTTTAGGGAATTTGAGGGATTTTATAGTTTTTTTGGGGTTTTAGTGTTTTTATGGGTTCCTGGGTATTTTGGAGTTTGTATGGGGTTTATGGTTTTTAGTGTTTTTTAACATTACTAGGGTTTTTTTTGGGTTTTTATAGTTTTTTGGTTGGTTTTTAGTGTTTTATGTGTTTTTAGGGTTTTAAGGTATTTATTTGTTTTTATGGTATTGTGTTTTTAGGGTATTCTTAGTGTTTTTAGAAATTTTTGGGTATTTTAGGTGTTTTAAGTGTTTTCATGTGTTGGTGGATTTAGTATTATTTTTCAACGGGGTTTAGGGGGTTTATGTTTATGGGATTTTTAGGGATCTAATAGGATTTTTATTGATTTTGGAGATTTTTGGGATTTTGAGGGTTTTAAAATGTTTTAGTGTTTTTAGTGTTTTTACGGATTTTATGGAAGTTATGTGCATTTATGTTTTTAAGGATTTCAAAGGGTGTTTCAGGATAGTTACGTAATCAGTGATTTTAAGGGTTTTTTAGTATTTATACGGTTTTTTACATTTATACTAATTTTGAGGGTTTTATTGTCATTATTGTTTCATTTGACTTTTATGATTTTATTTTAGTTTTAAGTTTTGTATGGTTCATAGAGTTTTTAATGTTTTGGGGGTTAAAATGGATTTATTGAGTTTATAGTGGTTTATGGTTTTTAAAGGTTTCTTATGTTTTTTTATTTTTTTGGGGTTTTTTGGTTTTTTTGGTTATTTTTAGGTATTTTAGTGGTTTTAGGGGCTTTATGTTTTTTTATCTTGTTAAAGTTTTTTAGTATTTATAAGTTTTCTAGGGGATTTTTTTTCATTTTTAGGGTTTTTTATAGATTCATTAGTATTTTTTACTATTTTGAGGGGTTTTAGAAATATTTAGGGGTTTTGGGATTTTAGAGATTTTAAGAGGTTTTAGGGTATTTACGGGGCATTGATGTCTTTATGGTTTTTGGGGTGTTTTAGGATCTTATTTTATTTTTAGGGGTTTTATGATTTTTTATATTTTTTATTATTTTTAGGGGTTTAAAGGGGTTTTAATGTTACTTTTGTTTTTTATGGATTTTATGGTTTTTATGTGTTTTTTTTGGGTTTTTATTCATTTAGATGTTTACTAGATTTTTGGGTGTTTAGAGTTATTTGGGGTTTATAGGGGTTTTAGAGTTTTTTAGGTTTTTATGGGTTTTATGTTTTTTTGGTTTTAAAGGTTTTCTAATGGGTTTTCAGGTCTATAGGTTTTTTATGCTTTTTGGTATTTTTATATTTTTTTAGGGTTTTAGGGATTTTGATGGTATTATGGTTTCAGGGTTTTATAAATTTTTCAGTTTTAGGATTTTTTTTGATTTTTTATGGTTTTCAAGGATTTTTAGATTTTTTTTGTTTTTAGGGGTTTATAGGGTTTTTAGAGGTTTTTTATAATTTTTAGAGTTTTATGGTTTTTAGGGTTTTATGGTTTTAGGGGATTTATGGAATTTTATGGTGTTTTATGGGTTTTATAATATTTAGGATTTCAAGGGTTTTTAAGTGCATTAGGTTTTTGAAGAATTCAAAGGGGTTTTAGGGTTTTATTTTTATGGTATTTTTATAGATTTTTTGTTTTATTATTAGTTTTTAAATTTTTTATTTATTTTAAGGGATTTGTAGGGGGTTAGGGATTCTTATGGTTTTTATCAATTTTTATGTTTTTAGGGGATTTAAGTGTTTTAATGTTTTTAATGTTTTGTAATGTGTTTTCTAGGATTTTTAAGGTTTTTAATTCTTATTACATTAGGGGTTTTTTTAATTTTTTTGGTGGTTTATGTTGTTTTATGTTTTATATATTTTTAGGAGATTAAAGGATTTTTTATGTTTTTAGTGGGTATTTAGGGTTTTAGGGTTTTTAGGTTTTTTAGGGGATTTTATGGTTTTTAGGTGTTTAATGGTTTGTAGGGTTTTTTTATCATTAGAGGGTTTGTAGGGATTTTATGATTTTTAGGTTATAGGGATTTTATGATTTTTAGGGTTTTAATGTTTTCTTATAGGATTTATGGGTATTAAGGGTATTATGTTTTTTTGGTATTTTTGGTGATTTTATGGATATTTATGGTTTTAATGTATTTTGATGTTTTTATGGTTTTTAGCGGATTTTGGTTTTATTGGTTTTTTTATTTATATGGTTTTTTCTATTCATAGGGTTTTTTTGTTTTTATATTTTTTAATCTTTTTAGTGGTTTAAAGTGTTTATAATGTTTTTAGTGGTTTTATTTTTTTTGTTCGTCTTCGGGTTTTATATTTTTCATAGATTTTATGTTTTTTTGAGGTTTTAGGGTTTTTAGCATCTATTAGATTGTTATCAAATTTTTATGCTTTTAGCGGTTTTATGTTTTTTTTGTTTTTAAGGTATTCTTAGGCATTTTTGGATATTTATGGTTTGATTTATGTTTTTCGGTGTAATTAGGGCATAATAAGAATTTTTATGGATTTATTTATAGTTTTTTGGGATTTTGACGGTTTTTGGGTTTTTTAGGGGTTTTTGTTTTTTGTTGTTTTTTTGGGTTTTTAGGGGATTTAATTTTTTTATGTTTTCAATTCATTATTTGGGTTTTTCATGGTTTTTAGGGGTTTTATTTTTTTTTTCAGGATTTTCTATGTTTTTATGGTTTTTTTCATTTTTTTTGTTTTTGTCGGGGTTTTAAATTGTTTTAGCTTTTAAAAGAATTCATATTGTTTATTTTGTGGAAATTCTATTGATACTGGGAACACTGTATTTCCATATAGTGACATGAGGCATCAAAGGGGATTATAAAATATTCTTTAATAATAAGTAGTGTATCACTTCTCTCATCATCACCAACACTAGGTGTATAGTATGGTAACATATATGGAGCCTCAAATTACATTATGTTTGTGTGATATTATCTGTCAATAGTAAACCCATCATATCAATGTGATAATTTAATAGAGCTGGCTATTAAGATACTAATTGACTGAATGAATTATTTTTTAGTAAACCCTTCTTTACCAAAAATATTTTTCACAAATTTCACGTGATTGATAGAAGAATAATATTTCACTTAAGAAGAATATAATAATGTTTACTGGGTCAGTTACCAATGAATCATTTGGGGGGATAGTTCCCACATGACCATTGTATGGGTCAATTCCTATTGGTTCATTTACTATATTGTTTCCCATTAGAACATTTAGTGATTTTTACTAGTCTTCTAATATTCGGGTTATGTGGTTTGTATGAGTTTGGAAAACATTTGGGATACATAGGGACTGCTCTTTCTATTATTTACTCTTATTATGATTAAATTATAACTTTGAAATATGAGTAGTAAAATATACCAATGTTGTGAATAGATAGATAATTTGGAAAGTATAATTTAAAAGTTTATTTCCCTAAATTTGGAATGCACATAATCTAATAGTTTATTGGTTATCTACTCACCAAATTATATAAAATTAATATATATAGATTGTTATCATTATTTCTCCTATTTTATGGGAATTGATGACACATATAAAAATAAACCCTTAGAATTTCTCAATAGACTCTTTTTAGTGTTTTATGGGTTTTAATGTGTTACTAAGGTTTTGGGGGTTGTTATGGTTTTTGGGATTTTTTATGGCTTTTAATTTCAATTTTGAAGTTTTAAGGGATTTTAGCGTTTTATACATTTTTAGGTTTTTTTTGCATTTCTCTATTTTTATGGTTTTCATTGGGTTTTTTAGAGTATTAATGGGGTTTATGTTTTTGTGGATTATTAAAGACTTTTTAAGAACTTTATGGCTTTTTTGGTTTTTAGGTTTTTGAGAGTTTTTTAATGTTTTAGGTTATTTAGTGTTTTTATTGTTTTTTGGGGATTCATTATTTTTTAGGTTTTTTAAGAGTATTAGTGTTTTTATAGTTTTTAATTCTATTAGAGGATTAAAGTGATATCATATTTTTTAATGTTTTTGCATGAGTTTATTGTGTCTTAGATATTTTATGTGTTTTGGGTTTTTAAGGCCTTCTTAGGGTTTTCCAAGTTTCTATGGTTTATTATGTCTTTATATATTTTTAGGTATTTATAGGAATTTTATGGTATTTTAGGGTTCTTAGTGATTTTAGTGGTTCTTATAGGTTTAAGGGATTATTAGGGTTTTTAGCTTGTTTTAGGATCTCTTGGGGGTTTATGTGTTTCTATGATTACTTAGAGTTTTCAGGGTTTTTTAGTTATTTTTATTTTTTTGGGATTTTTAAATATTATTATGGTTTTAATGTTTTATGGGATTTTAAATTGTTTTAAATATTTTTAGGATTTTTATGTTTTTTGGGTATTTTGGGTTTAGGGTATCATTTTAGTTAATAGGGATTATATTGTTTTTTAGAGTTTTTAACATTTTTAGGGGATTAAAATATTATTTAAGTATTTTGTGGGTTCTTATGTTTTTAGGGTTTTTTAGGGTTTTCTTGTTTTTAGGGGTTTTTAATATCTTTAGGGGTTTTATGGTTTTTACAACCTTTTAAGGGTTATTAGGTTTGTTAGAAATTTTTAAATTTCTTGGAATCTTATGTGTTTTTATGTTTTATTGATTTCATATTGTTTTTTTATTGTTTTTAGGGTAATTTACTTTTTTATGAATCTTTAGGAATTTGTATAGTGTTTTAATGTTTTTTTTGATTTTTAGGGGTTTTAGGTGTTAATAGGGTCTTAAATGGGTTTTTATCTTTTTTAGATGTTTAGGGGTTTTAAGAGTTTTTAGGTTTTTAAGGTTTTTTTATGGTTTTTAGGGATTTTCGAGATTTTTTAAAATTTCTATTGTTTTGAGAGTTTTAAGGGGTTTTTAGGGTCTTTGGGTTTTTTATGGATTTAGGGATTTTATGGAGTTTTTATGTTTTTGGGGTTTTTTTGAGTTCTCCATGTTTAATGGTAACTTAGAGTTTTTTAATGTTTCCTTGTGGTTAATGGGTTTTAGAGTTGTTTGTGGGTTTTTATTATTCTTATTGTTTTAGGGGGTTTTATATTTTTTTGTCATTTTTATAGATTTTGGGGGTTTTAGGGTTTTTTTTTCCTTTTTGGGTTTTCTAGTTTTTTAGATTTTTTTGATATTTAAGTGTATTATGTGAGTTTAGGTATTTAATATTTTATTAGGATTCTTCAGGGTTTGTTGTAATTTTTATATGTAGCTATTTCTATGGATTTATTAGTATTTTTATGGTTTTGTGGTTTTTTTGGAATTTGAGGGTTTTAAGTGTTATTTGGGTTTTTTGGTTTTTTTTTTTTTTTTGGTTTTCTCATTAGTTTTTCGAGGTTTTAAGGTTTTTAGTGATTTTAAATATTTTTATGGATTTAATGGGGTTTTAATTTTTTTTACACATTTTAAAAGGGTTTTAATTGGTTATTTGGTTTTTCATTTTTATTAGCGTTTTTTGGGTTTTTTTGTTTATTGGGTTTTGGGTCTATTTTAGGGGTTTTAGTAATTTTAGGTATTTAGGGGTTTTATGTGTTTTTAGGATTTTGGTGTTTTCATTTGGTTTTTATTTATTATTTATTTTATGATTTGTAGGTATTTTTATGGTTTTTTAGTATTTAATGGATTTTTAGGGTTTTATGTGATTTTGATGGTTTTTAGGGAATTTTAGGGTCTTGACATGTTTAGTGCCTTTTTTATTTTTTAGGGTTTTAGGGGTTTATGTGCTTTTAGGTTTTTAATGTATTAATCTAGTTTTTCAATTTTTTTAGGTATTATGAGTATTTAATGTATATATAGATATTTTTTAGGATCATAATGGTTTTTAAGGGTTTTTGGATGTTGAGGTTTTTAGGGTATTTTTGGTTTTCTTGGGATTTTATGGTTTTATAGTTTTTTAATTTTTATAATATATATTTTTTTTATGATTTTAGGGGGTTAATGGTTTTTAGAATTTTATATCGTATTTAAGGTTTTTATGGATCTTTAGGGTTTTATTGTTTTAGAGTTTTATTGGTTTTGAGTGTTTCTAGAGACTTTTTGAATATTTTTAGGGTTTTAGTGTTTTTAGGGTGTTTAAATTTTTAGGTTTTTATGGATTTACTATTTTTTTCTAGGTTTTGGGGGTTTTTATGTTTTTAGGTTTTTTAGGGATTTATTATGATTTATTTAGTTTGTAGTGTTTTATGGTTTTTAATATTTTTTGGTTTTTATGAATTTTTAGTGTTTTTTTGTTTTTAAGGTCTTAATTGGGTATTTTTGGTTTTATGGTTTTCATGTTTTTAGGGGTTTTAAATAATTTTTGGGAATATATTTTTATTTTTATGATTTTTAGGGATTTGGAGTTTTTTAGGGTTCTAGGGTTTTATGGGTTGTTAATTTTTTTCTGGATTTTGATGGTTTTTTGAGATTTAATTTATCTTTTAAGGATTTTTTTATATTTTTAATAGTTTTAGGGGTTTGAATGGTTTTTATAATTTTTAGAGGATTTTTAGGATTTTATGGGTTTTTAGGGTTATTTAGGGTTTTAGGGTATATTAGCATTTTTAGTTTTTCAGTGTCTTTTTACACCTGAAAAGCACCCAAATAACCAGACAAAGAAGAAATTCAACATCATCTCCATCAGTACCTCCTGGCCAATCAGCGACCAAAATCATATAGCACAATTTCCATCATCCACCAACTCATTTTCGAGAATATCTACCGATAGCAACATAGAACCACCAGCATCAAAATCATAAACATAACCTTCATCACATCCCAGCCAGGCATCGACCCTCACCTATCAACTCAGATTCAAACAACCACCACCTCTTAACCAGTCAACTTCTATATTTTCACATCTAGTAGATCAATAAGAAATACAAGACCACCAGCACCCATGCCTAGAACCAATCCACATCACTCATAATCCCTTGTCCAATCTAAGAACTAGATATCCCCTCTAGTGACCCAGTAATCACTAATCATGGCTAGAAATCACCCATCACCTCATAATAAAACAAATCTCCAGCACCAGCAACAACTAAAAACCAAACCTTCTACATCACAGGAATCCACAATCCAAAATATCAATAAGAATGCATAAAAACATAACCAAACCTTCATCAATAGTGGAAAACAAAAAAAATGTTACGGAACCAGAAGCACGAACTTGTTTCTTCTGTGCAGACCGATGACATAAAGTTCTGAAATCCCACATAAGAGAACCGAGAACACCCCCACCAATCTGACATAACTCCCCCTGAATCCACCATATTTCTTCGTGAAGTAATGAGAGTTGTAATACACATCCCAAAATCATATATAGAATCATACGTGTGGATCACATCACCGACGACTGAGACATCAAGTCGTACCACCAACAAAACCATTTATGTCTGCCACAAAGACAGTAGATCCACTGGAAGGAGACCCTAATACAGGCCCTTTCACAAGGAGGCTGACGAAGACACTAAATCACTGAAAACCGAGAAAGCTAGATCATCAGACAACACCGTCACCTAATAAAGATGTGCCCACCACTAAGATAGTTGATCCATCGAAAGGAAACCCTAAAACATTCCCATTCAAAAGGAATCTGATGAATAAGGTCATGCCACACGAAGCCCGAGCCCTTTCCACCACAAACAATGATGACCACCCCAACCAAACGATGATGCGCACTCCAAGGAGGAAAGGAGGCCAAAAACCAGAAGAAATAAGTAGTAGATCGGCAAAGCAAGGCCTCCATATCTCTGAGGAATCCCTTGAGAATGCAATGCCGAGAAAGACATCCTAGGAAAGAGCGACGACATTTTTTATCTCGCCTTCTTTCAGTTTTTTGGGGTTTTAAGTGTTTTTAGGTTTTTAATATTTTCATATGGGTTTTTAGGTTTTATATTTTTTAAGGGATTTTTATGGGTTTTAGGGTTTTTAGGGATTTTGGGGAGTTTTAGGGTATTTTTGGGAATTTAGGATTTTCAGCATTTTGTGTTTTTAGGGTTTTTTAGTATTTATACAATTTTTTGAATTTTTAAAAATATTGAGGGTTCTATTGTCATTATGGTTTCATTTTATTTTTATGATTTTATTTTAGTTTTAGGGTTTGTATGGTCCATAGAGTTTTTAATGTTTTGTGGGTTTAAATGGTTTTTTGGATTTTTAGTGGTTTATGTTTTTTAGGGGTTTCTTATGGTTTTTTGGTTTCTGGGGCTTTCTTGGTTTTTTTGGTTCTTTTTAGGTATTTTAGCGGTTTTATGGGCTTTATGTTATTTATCTTTTTAAATTTTTTTCAGTATTTAATAGTGGTCTAGGGTTTTTTTTTCATTTTTAGGGTTTTTTATAGATTCTTTACTATTTTTTACTATTTTGAGAGGTTTTAGAAATATTTAGGGGTTTTAGGGATTTTGGGGATTTTAATAGGTTTTAGGGTTTTAAGGGGCATTGTTGTCTTTATGGTTTTTGGGGTTATTGTGTTCTTCATTTATTTTTAGAGGTTTTAAGATTTTTTATAGTTTTTATTATTTTTAAGGGTTTAAAGGGGTTTTAATGTTACTTGTATTTTTTATGGCTTTTATAGGTTTTATGTGTTTGTTGGGGTTTTATATGTTTTTTAGATGTTTACAGGTTTTTTGGGTGTTTAGAGTTATTTGGGGTTTATAGGGGTTTTAGAGTTTATTAGGTATTTAGGGGTTTTATGTTTTTTTGGTTTTTATGGTTTTCTAATGGGTTTTCATGTCTTTATGTTTATTATGATTTTAGGTATTTTTATATTTTTTAGGGTTTTAGGGATTTTTATGGTATTATGGTTTTAAGGGTTTTATAAATTTTTCAGTTTTAGGGTTTTATTTGTTATTTTTTATGGTTTTCCATGATTTTTAGATTTTTTATCGTTTTTAGGGGATTAAAGGGGTTTTAGAAGTTTTTTTAGAATTTTTATATTTTTATGGTTTTTAGGGTTTTATGTTTTTAGGGGATTTATAGTCTTTTATGGTGTTTTATGGGTTTGAGAGTATTTAGGATTTCAAGGGTTTTAAGTGTATTAGGTTTTTGATGTATTCTAAGGGGTTTTAGGGTTTTATTTTTATGGTAATTTTTTAGATTTGTTGTCTCATTATTAGTTTTTAATTTTTTATGGATTTTAAGGGATTTGTAGGGGTTTAGGGTTTCTTATGGTTTTTATCAGTTTTTATGTTTTTAGGGGATTTATGTGTTTTAATGTATTTATGGTTTTGTAATGGGTTTTCTAGGATTTTCAGGGTTTTTATTTTTTTTATTACAATAGGGGTTTTCTAATTTTTTTTGTGGGATTAAGTTGTTTTATGTTTTATATATTCTTAGGAGATTAAAGGGTTTATTTTTTTAGTGGGTATTTTCGGTTTTAGGGTTTTTAGGTTTTTAGGGGATTTTATGGTTTTTAGGTGTTTAATGGTTTTAGGGTTATTTATCATAGAGTGTTTGTAGGGCTTTTATGATTTTTTGGTGTTTAGGGGTTTTATTATTTTCTTAGAGGATTTATGGGTATTAACGGTATTATTTTGTTTTGGTATTTTTGGATATTTTTAGGATATTTATGGTTTTAATGGATTTTGATGTTTTTGCGGTGTTTTAGCGGATTATGGTATTTAAGGATTTTTATATTTTTATGGTTTTTTCTATTCATAGGGTTTTTTGTTTTTATATTTTTTAATGTATTTAGTGGTTTAAAGTGTTTATAAAGTGTTTAGTGGTTTTAAGTTTTTTGTTCGTGTTCGGGTTTTATATTTCTCATTGATTTTATGGTTTTTCAAGGTTTTAGGGTTTTTATCATATTTTAGATTTTTATCAATTTTTAATGTTTTTAGCAGTTTTATGTTTTATTTGGTTTTTAAGGTTTTCTTAGGTATTTTTGGTTATTTATGGGTTTTTATGTTTTTAGGGGTATTTAGGGCATAATAAGAATTTTTATGGGTTTCTTTATAGTTTTTATGGATTTTGAGGATTTTTGAGTTTTAAGGGGTTTTTGTTTTTTATTATTTTTTGGGTTTTTATGGGATTCAATTTTATATGTTTTTAATTAATTATTTTGGTTTATCATGGTTTTTAGGGGTTTTATATTTTTTCAAGAATTTTTTGGTTTTTATGGTTTTTATGGATTTTTAGAGTTTTTTCCTTTTTTTTGTTTTTGTAGGGGTTTTAAATCGTTTTAGGTTTTAAAGCATTTCATATTGTTTATTTTGTGGAAATTCTATTGAGACTGGGAATATGTTATTTCCATATAGTGACACGAGGCATCAAAGGGGATTATAAGATATACTTTACTATTAAGTAGTGTATCACTTCTCTCATCATCACCAATACTTGGTGTATAGTATGGTAACATATATGGAGCCTCAAATTACAGTATGTTGGTGTGATATTATCTGTCAATAGTAAAACCATCATATCAATGTGAAAATGTAATAGAGTTGGCTATTAATATACTAATTGATAGAATGGATTCGTTTTTAGTAAACCCTTATTTATGAACAATATTTTTCACAAATTTCACGTGATTGATTGAAGAATAATATTTCACTTAAGAAGAATATAATAATTTATACTAGGACAGTTACCAATGACTCATTTGGGGTGATAGTTCCGACATGACCGTTGTATGGGTCACTTCCTATTGGTTCATTTACTAGGTTGTTTCCCATTAGAACATTTAGTGATTTTTACAATTATTCTAATATCTGGGGTATGTGGTTTGTATGAGTTTGGACAACATTTGGGGTCCATATGGACTGCTCTTTCTATTATTTAATCTTATGATGATTAAATTATAACTTTGAAAGATGAGTTGTAAAAATACCAATGTTGTAAATAGATAGGTAATTTGGGACATCACAGTTTAAAAGTTTATTTCCATAAATTTTGAATGCACATAATCTAATAGTTTATTGGTTATGTACTCAAAAAATTATATAATATTCATATATATATATTGTTATCATTATTTCTCTTATTTTATGGAAATTGATGACACATAAACAAATGAACCCTTTGAATTTCTTAATATAATCTTTTTAGTGTTTTATGGGTTTTATGGGTTTTAATGTGTTATTAAGGTTTTGGGTGTTGTTATGGTTGTTATGATTTTTTAGGGCTTTTAATTTCAATTTTTAAGTTTTAAGGGGTTTTAGTGTTTTATACATTTTTAGGTTTTTTTTGTGTTTCTCTATTTTTATGGGCTTCGTTGGTTTTTTCATTGTATTAATGGGTGTTTATGTTTTTATGGATAATTGAGGACTTTTTAAGAACATTATGGATTTTTCGGTTTTTAGGTTTTTGAGAGTTTTTAATGTTTTAGGGTTTTTAGTGTTTTTATTTTTTTTTTAGGGTTTCACTGTTTTTTAGGTTTTTTCGGAGTTTTGTTGTTTTTAGAGTTTTTAATTATATTAGTGGCTTAAAGGGGTTTCAAAATATTTAATATTTTTGCCTGTTTTTTTTTGTGTTTTAGACGTTTTATGTGTTTTGGGTTTTTATGGCCTTCTTAGTGTTTTTCCAGTTTCTAGGGTTTATTATGTCTTTATATATTTTTAGGCATTTTTAGGAATTTTATGGTATTGTAGGGTTATTTGGGAATTTAGGTGTTGTTATGGAATTTAATGGATTTTTCGTGTTTTTATCTTCTTTTAGGTTTTTTGAAGGTTTATGTGTTTCTATGATAACATAGAGTATTCAGTGTATTTTAGTTTTTTTAAATTTTTAGGGATTTTTAAATATATTTTTTGGTTTTAATGTTTTATGTGTTTTTTAATTGTTTTAAATATTTTTAGGGTTTTTATGTTTTTTTGGGTTTTCGGGGTTTTCGGGTTTCTTTGTAGTTAATATGGGTTTTATTGTTTTTTATATTTTTTAACATTTTTAGGGGATTAAAAGATTATTTAAGTATTTATTGGGTTCTTATGATTTTTAGCAGTTTTTAGGGGTTTCTTGTTTTTAGGGCTTTTTATTATCTTTAGGGGTTTTAGGGTTCTTACAACCTTTTTAGGGTTATTACGTTTTTTAGAATTTTTTATATTTCTTGGAATCTTACATTTTTTATGTTTTATTGATTTCATATTGTTTTCCAGGGTCTTTAGGGGATTTTATGTTTTTATGAATCTTTAGGGATTTGTTTAGTGTTTTTATGTTTTTTTGGATTTTTAGGGTTTTTATGTGTTTATAGGGTCTTAAATGGGCTTTATTATTTTTAGGTTTTTAGGGGTTTTAAGTTTTTTTAGGTTTTTAAGGTTTTATTATATTTTTTAGGTATTTTAGGGATTTTTTATAATTTCTATGGTTTTGAGAGTTTTAAGGGATTTTTAGGGTCTTTGGGTTTTTTTTATGGATTTAGGGTTTTTATGGAGTTTTTATATTTTTAGGGGGGGTTTTGAGTTCTCCATGTTTAATGGTAACTTAATGTTTTTTAATGTTTCCATGTGGTTAGTGGGTTTTAGAGTTGTTTGTGGGTTTTTATTATTCATATTGTTTTTAGGGGTTTTTATGTTTTTTAATCATTTTTATGGATTTTGGGGGGTTTAGGGGTTTATCATCCTTTTAAGGTTTTATGGTATTTTCAGTTTTTTTTATATTTAGGGGGTTTAAGTGAGTTTAGGTATTTAATATTGTATTTAGGCTCTTCAGGGTTTTTAGTAATTTTTATATGTTACTATTTATAGGGATTTATAAGTCATTTTATGGTTTTTGTCGTTTTTTTGGAATTTGAGGGTTTTAAGTGTTATTAGGGTTTTTTGGTTTTTTTGTTTTTCTTGTTTTCTCATTAGTTTTTCTAGGTTTTATGGTTTTTAGTGATCTTAAATATTTTTAGGGATTTAATGGGGATATAAAGTTTTTACACATTTTAGAAGGGTTTTAATTGGTTTTTTGGTTTTTCATTTTTATTAGGGTTTTTTGGGTTTTTTGGTTTTTTGGGTTTTGGGTCTATTTTAGGGGTTTTAGTACTTTTTAGGTATTTTGGGCTTTTATTTGTTTTTAGGATTTTTGGTTTTTCATTGTGTTTTTAGGTTTAATTTTTTTATGATTTTTAGGTATTTTTATGGATTTTTATTATTTAATAAGTATTTAGGGATTTTAGTGATTTTGAGGTTTTTATGGAATTTTAGGGTTTTTACTTTTTTAGTGTCGTTTTTTTTTTCGGGTTTTAGGGGTTTTTGTGATTTTTGGTTTATAATGTATTCATCTTTTTTTCAATTTTTTTAGGTTTTATGGGGATTTAATGTATTTTTGGATCTTTTTTAGGTTCATAATGGGTTTTAAGGGTTTTTCGGATGTTGAGGTTTTTAGGGTATTTTTGGTTTTTAGGGTGTTTTATGGTATTCATAGTTTTTTATTTTTTATAATATATTTTAGATTTTCATAATGATTTTAGTTGGTTAAAGGTTTTTAGCATTTTCTATCGTATTTAGGGTTTTTATGGGTTTTATGGATTTATTGTTTTAGGGTTTTATTGGTTTTAGGGTTTTTAGGGACTTTTTGAAGATTTTTAGGGTTTTAGTGTTTTTAGGGTGTTTAAATTTTTAGGTTTTTATGGATTTCCTATTTTTTCTAGGTTTTGGGGGTTTTTATGTTTTTAGGTTTTTTAGGGATTTATTATGATTTTTTTAGTTTTTAGTGTTTTATGGTTTTTAGTATTTTTTGGTTTTTATGAGTATGTAGTGTTTTTTTGTTTTTAAGGTTTTCATTGGGTATTTATGGTTTTTATTGTTTTTATGTTTTTAGGGGTTTTAAGGATTTTTTGGGAACATATCAGTATTTTTAGGATTTTCAGGGATTTAGAGTTTTTTAGTTTTATAGGGTTATAAGGGTTATTAAATTTTTTTTTGGATTTCGAGGGTTTTTTGAGAAATGTTTTATCTCTTAATGATTTTTTAATATTTTTTAATGGTTTTAGGGGTTTGAATGGTTTTTATAATATTTAGTGGATTTTTAGGATTTTATGGATTTTTAGGGTTATATATGGTGTTAGGTTATATTATTGTTTTAAGTTTTTTTTTGGTGTCTTTTTACACCCGAAAAGCACCCAAATAACCAGACAAATAAGAAATTCAAAATCATATCCATCAGCAACTCCCAGCCAATCAGCGACCAACATCTTGTAGCACAGTTTCCGTCATCCATCAACTCATTTCCTAGAAGATCCACCGTCAGCAACATAGAACCACCAGCATCAAAATCATAAACATAACCTTCATCACATCCCAGCCAGGCACCAAACCTCACCCATCAACTCAGATTCCAACAACCACCACCTCCTAACCAGTCAACTTCTATAATTTCACATCTAGTAGAACAGTAAGAAATACAAGACCACTAGAACCCATGCCTAGAACCAATCCACACCACTCATAATACCTTGTCCAGTACAAGAACTAGATATCCCCTCTAGTGACCCAGTAATCACTCATCATGGCTAGACACCACCCATCACCTCGTAACAAAAGCAATCTCCAGCACCAGCAACAACTAATATTCAAACCCGCCACAACTCAGGAATCCACAATCCAACATATCAATAAGAATGAATCAAAACATAACAAACCATCATCAATAGAAGAAAACAAAAAAAAGTTAAGGGACCAGAAGCACAAACCATTTTTTCTGTGCAGACCGATGACAAACCACTCTAAAATCCCACACAAGAGAACCGAGAACGCCCCACCAATCTGAGATAACGCCCTCTGCATCCACCATATTTCGTTGTGAAGTAAGGAGAGCTATAAAACACCTCCCATTATCATATATAGAATCAGATGTGCGGATCACATCACCGAAGACTGAGACATCAAGCCGTACCACCACCAAAACCATTCATGTCTGCCACTAAGATAGCAGATCCGCTGGAAGGAGACCCTAACACAGGCCCTTTCACAAGGAGTCTGAGAAGGACACTGCATCACTGAAAACCGAGAAAGCTAGATCATCACAAAAAACCATCACCTAAAGATTTTTTTCCACCACGAAGATAGCCGATCCATTGAAAGGAAACCCTAATACATGCCCATTGAAAAGGAATCTGATGAATAAGGTCATGCCTCACGAAGCCTGAGCCCTTACTACCACAAACAACGACGACCACTCCAACCGAATGACGATGCGCACTCAAAGGATGAGAGGAGGCCAAAAAAGAAGAAATAAGTAGTAGATCGGAAAAGCATGGCGTCCATATCTCGGAGGAATCCCTTGAGAATGTAGTGGCGAGAGAGACATCCTAGGAGAGGGCGACAACATTTTTTTTCTATGATTATTTCAGTTTTTTCGGGTTTTAAGTTTTTTTAGGTTTTTAATATTTTCATAAGGGTTTTTAGGTTTTTTATTTTTTTTAAGGGTTTTTAAAGATTTTATAGGAATTTTATTGGTTTTTAGGGTTTTTAAGGATTTTGAGGAGTTTTAGGGTATTTTTGGGAATTTAGGATTTTTAGCATTTTATGTTATTAAGGTATTTTTTATTTTTATTTTTTTAATTTTTCCTTAAGGTATTTCAATGGTATTCATGTTTTATAGAGTTTTGTTGACTTTAAGTGTTTTTTATGATTTCTATGAGTATTTAGATTTTTTAGGGATTTTGAGTGTTTTGGGCTTCCTTTAATGTTTTTAGGGTTTTATATTTTGTTGGATATTTTTGAGTTTTACAGTTTTATTATTGTTTTTAGAGTTTTTCAATGTTAATAATGGTTTAATGGGATTTTTGATACTTAGTTGGATTTGTGTTTTCATTGGTTTTTTGGGATTTTAACGTTTTTAGGGGTTTATGGGTTTTAGTATTTGTTTCAGGTTTTTTAGATATTTTTATGTTTTTAGCAGTTTTTGTGTTTTGAGGTTTTAATATTTTTTTAATAGATTTCATAGTTATAAAGGGTTTTAAAATTTTATGGATTGTAGAGATTTTTGAGAATTTTTAGGGTCATTAATGATTTTAGGTATATTAAGGGTTTTTATAAATTTAAGAGTTTTTATTATTTTTATTGTTTTCTTGATTTATCATGGATTTTAATTGTCATGAGTTTTTGGAGGATTTATATGTATTTTTAGGGTTTTAGGGGTTTTTACGGTTTTTGTGTTTTTAAGTAATTTTTTAGGATTTATATGGTTTTTAACGGTTTTAGATATTTTGAGGGGTTTTAGTGTTTTTGGGGGGTTTTTGGGTTTTAGGGTTTTTTTGAGTTTGTAGGGGTTTTATGGTATTTTTTGATTTTAATGTTATTAGGGGTCTAAATGGTTTTTAGACTTTTTAGTGGGTTTTTAGTGTATTTATGGGTTTTAATGTTTTTTTGTGTTTTTACGGTATTGTGTTTTTATAGTATTTTTAGTGTTTTGAGCAATTTTTATGTTTTTAGGAGTTTTATTTGTTTTTATGTGTTTGTGGGTTTCTTCGTATTTTTCTAGGGGGTTTGGGGTTTTTATGTTTTTTGTAATATTTAGGGAGTTTTTTGGATTTTTATTGTTTTTAGTGATTTTAGGGATTTTGAGGGGTTTATGAGGTTTTAGGGGATTTAGTGTTTTTAGGGATTTTAGGTTATTTTATGATTTTCATGTTTTTATGCATTTTTACAAATTTTGACGGTTTTATGGTTTTATTGTTATTATCGTTTTATTGGGTTTTTATGAATTTTTTTTATGTTTTGTAGAATTTTTAGAGTTTTTAATGTTTTAGGGGTTCAAATGGTTTTTAAAGTTTTTAGAGGATTATGGTTTTTATGTGTTTCCTAATGTTTTTTTGGTGTTTTTTGGTTTTTTGGTTTTTTGGGTCTTTAAAGAGAATTTTAGTGTTTTTAGGGGCATTATGTTTTTTATCTTTCTAAATTTTTCTTAGGAATTAATTTTGGTTTAGGGATTTTTTATTTTTAGGGTTTTTAGATATTCTTTAGTATTTTTTACTATTTTTAATAGTTTTAGGGATTTTTAGGGGTTTTAGTGGTTTTGAGGATTTTTAAAGTTTTTAGGGTATTTATGGGTTTTTGGTCTTTATGGTTGTTGGGGGTATTATGATTTTCTTTTATATAATGAGGTTTTAATGGTTTTCTATATTTTAATGAAAATTTTAGGTGTTTAAAGTGTTTTTTATGTTACTTATGTTTTAATGGTTTTTAGCGTTTTTATGTGTTTTTTTGGGTTTTTTTAGGGTTTTTACAGTTTTCTAGTTTTTTTTGTGTGTTTAGAGTTTTTTTGGGGTTTATATGGTTTTTAGAGTTGTTTACGTTTATAGGGGTATTATGTTTTTTTTATTTTTATGGGTTTTTATGACTTTTTAGGTCATTAGGTTTTCTATTTCTTTTAGGGAATTTTTATTTCTTAGGGTTATAGGGATTTTGACGGTATTATGGTATTAATGGATTCATGGATTTTTTAGTTTTAGGGTTTTTTTGGGTTTCAAGGTTTTTGAGAGTTTTTATTGTTTTTATGGGTTTAATGGGGTTTTAGATGTTTTTGTGGTTTTTTGAGTTTTATGGGTTTTAGGGTTTTTATGGTGTTAGGGTGTTTATAGTCTTTTATGGTATATTAAGGGTTTTAGTGTTTTTAAGTTTTCATGGGTTTTAAGTGTTTTAGGGTTTTTACGTATTATAAGGGACTTTTAGGGTTTTTTTTTTTTTTTTGTTATTTATATATATATTTTTTGTGTTATTATCATTTTTATGGGTTTTTGGTATTCTAATGTATTTTTAGGGTTTATGGTTTCTTATAAGGTATATTGGGTTTTATGTTTTCTATGGGATTAAATGTTTCAATGTTTTTAAGGCTTTCTTATGGGCTTTCTGGGAATTTCAGGGTTTTTATTATTTTATTAATTTAGGAATATTTTTAAATTTTTATGGGGTATAGATTGTTTTCAGTTTTTTATCTTTTTAGGAGATTAAAGGGTTTTTATTTCTTTAGTGGGTTTTCAAGATTTAGGTCTTTAGTGTTTTTATCATTTTATTATTTTTAGTGCTTTTGGAATTTTTTGGTTTTTAGGGGTTTTATCATTTTTAGGGTTATAATTTTTTCTTAGTGAATTTAAGGGTATCGTGTTTTTATATTGAATTTTTAGTGATTTTTATGATTTTTATGGTTTTAAGGAATTTTTAGGGTTTTGAGTTTTTTAGATGATTATGGTTTTTTTGGTTATTATTTATTTTTACGGTTTTTTCAATTCTTAGGGTTTTTATGGTTTTTAAATTTTTTTAACATTTTTAGTTGTTTAATGGGGTTTTAGAGTTTTTAGTGGTATTAATTTTTTTTTATGGGTATTAGGGTTTTATATTTTTTATATATTTTATGGTTTTCAGAGGTTATTGGGTTTTTAGCATCATTTAGAGTTTTTATCAATTTTTTGTGTTTTAGGGGTTTTATGTTAATGTTGTTTTTTAAGGATTTTGAAGTTATTTTAGGGAATTTAGTGGTTTTTATGTTTTTAGGGGTTTTAGGGCATAGTAATAATTTTTATGGGTTTTTATAGTTTTTACAGATTTTGAGAGGTTTTAGGGTTTTTTTGGGGGGGGGGTTTATTGTTTTTTATTGTCTTCAGAGGGTTTTAAATGTTTTTTTGGTTTTAAATTATTTATTAAAGTTGTTCAAGGTTTTTAGGGGTTTTATGTTATTGGGGATATTTTAGGTTTTAATGGTTTTTAGGTATTTTTGGTTTTGTAACCATTTTTTATGTTTTTAGGGGTTTTAAATCTTTTTTAGTTTTAAAGGATTTCATATTGTTTATTTGGTGGAAATATATTGAGACTGAGAACATTTTTTTCAATATAGTGATACGAGGCATCAAACAGGATTATAAGATCTAATTTATTTTTAATTAGTGTATCAATTCTCCCATCATCACCAATACTAGGAGTATAGTATGGTAACATATATGGCGCCTCAAATTACTGTATGATTGTGTGATGTTATCTATAAAAATGACACCCATCATATCAATGTTAAAGATAAATAGTGTTGGATAATACTATAGTAATTAAAAGAATGGTTTCTATTTTAGTAAACTCTTCTTTATCAACATGATTTTTCATAAATTTCACGTGATTGATTGAAGAATAAAATATTACTTAATAAGGAGACTTTAATGTTTACTGGGTTAGTTACCAATGAATTATTTGGGGTGATAGATCCCACCTAACAATTGTGTGGGTCACTTCCTATAGGTTCATTTACTAGGATGTTTCCCATTTGAACATTTAGTGATTTTTTCCCATTCTTCTAATATTTGCGGTAAGAGGTTTGTCTGAGTTTGGACAAAATTTGGGATCCATATGGACTACACTTTCTAATATTTACTCTTATTATGATTAAATTATAACTTTGAAAGATGAGTAGAAAAATATACCAATGTCTTGAATAGATAGGTAATTTGGGACAGTACAGTTAGAATTATTATTTCCCAAAATTTGTAATGTACATAATCTAATAGTTTATTATTTATCTACTCACCAAGCAATATAAAATTCATATTTATAGATTGTTATCATTATTTCTCTTATTTTGGAGGAATTGATGACACATATACAAATGAACCATTATAATTTCTCAATAGATTGTATTGAGTGTTTTATGGGTTTTATAGGTTTTAATGTGTTATTAAGGTTTTGGGGGTTGTTATGGTTTTTAGGCTTTTTTGTGTTTTTAATTTCATTTTTGCAGTTTTAAAGGGTTTTTGTGTTTTATACTTTTTAAGTGGTTTTTTTGTTTCTCAATTTTTATGGTTTTCCTAGGTTTTTTCATAGTTTTCATAGGTGTTTATGTTTTTGAGGATTACTCGGGACTTTGATGTACTTTATGGTTTTTTTTTGGTTTTTAGGTTTTATGAATGTTTTTTAATGTTTAATGGTTTTTAGTGTTTTTATTGTTTTTTGGGTTTTTATTGATTTTTGGTTTTTAGGGTTTTATTGTTTTTTATATTTTTTAATTCTATTTAGGGATTAAAGGTATTTTAGATTTTTTAATGTTTTCACATGGATTTTTTGGGTGTTTAGGGTTTTAAGTGTTTTCAGTTTTTAAGGCCTTCTTAGGGTTTTTCGGGTTTCAATGGTTTATTTTGTCTTTATATATTTTTATGTACTTTATGAATTTTATGGTATTTTACGGTTATTAAGGATTTTAGGGGTTCTTATAGGTTTAAGTGGTTTTTATGTTTTTAGCATCTTTTAGGTTCTTTGGGGGTTTATGTGTTTCTAGGTTTTCTTAGAGTTTCCAGATTTTTTCTGTTTTTTTAAATTTTTATTGAAATTTAAATTTTTGTATGGTTTTAATGTTTTATGGGATCATAAATGGTTTTAAATATTTTTAAGGTTTTTATCGTTTTTGGGTTATTTGGGTTTTAGGGTATCTTTTTAGTTTTTTGGGTTTTTAACGTTTTTCAGAGTTTTAATCATTTTTAGATGACTGAAATATTATTTAAGTATTTAGTGGGTACTTATGATTTTCATGGGTTTCTAGGGTTTTCATGGTTTTTTTGGATTTTTATTCTCTTTAGGGGTTTTATGGTTCTCATGGCCTTTTATGGGTTTTCTGAATTTTTAGTAAATTTTATATTTCTATGAATCTTACATGTTTTTATGTTTTATTGATTTCATATGGTTTTTCAGGGTTTTTATGGGTTTTAAGTATTTATGAAATTTAGGTATTTTTTAGGTTTTTTATGGTATTTTTGATTATTAGGGATTTGTAGGGTTTCTAAGTGTTTATTAAGTCATAAATGGGTTTTATCGTTTGTAGGTTTGTACATTTTTTAAGTGTTTTTACGCTTTTAAGGTTTTCATAGAGTTTTTAGGTGTTTTAGGGTTTTTTATAATTTATATGGTTTTGAGGATTTTTATGGATTTTGAGGGTTCTTGGGTTTTTTATGGATTTAGGTTTATATGGGGGTTTTTATGTTTTAATGGATTTTTTTGACTTCTCCATGTATAATATTATCTTATAGTTTTTTAATGTTTCCAGGTGGTTAATGGGTTTTAGAGTTGTTAGTGGGTTTTTAGTGTTCTTATGGTTTTTAGGGGGTTTTATGTTTTTAAAGGTTTTTATGGATTTTGTGGGTTTTCTCGGCCTTTTAGGGTTTTCTGGTATTTTAGATTTTCTTGATTTTTAGGGGTTTTAAGTGAGTTTAGGTATTAAATATTTTATTATGGTTTTCAGGGTTTTTAGAATTTTTTATATGTAGCTATTTTTATGGATTTATTAGTATTTTTATGGTTTTTGTGGTTTTTTTTTAAAATTTTTTGTTTTAAGTGTTATTAGGGTTTTGGGTATTTTTGTTTTTATGGTTTTATTTTTAGTTTTTCATGGTTTTAAGGTTTATAGTGATTTTAAATATTTTGAGGGATTTAATGGGTTTTTTTAGTTTTTACACATTTGTATGGGATTAAATGCGTTTTTTGTGTTTTTAATGTTTTTTGATGATTTTATGGGTTTTTTTGGTTTTTTGGGTTTTGGGTCTATTTTCGGGGTTATATTACATTTTAGGTATATAGGGTTTTTATGTGTTTTTTGGATTTTGGTTTTTTAATTTTTACGTTTTTTATTTTTTATGATTTTTAGGTATTTTTATGGATTTTTAGGATTTAATGGGTTTGTAGGGTTTTTAGTGATTATGATTGTTTTTAGGGAATTTTAGGGTTTTTAATGTTTTTAGTGTCTTTTGTATTTTTTATGTTTCTATGGGTTTGTGTGATTTTAGGTTTTTAATGATTTCATATGGGTTTTCAATTTTTTTAGGGTTTTTAGGTTTTAATGGATTTTTAGAAATTTTTTAGGATCGTAATGGTTTTTAAAGGTTGTTCGGATGTTGAGGATTTTTAGGGTTTTTTTCTTTTTTGGGGGTTTTATGTATTTATTAGTTTTTTAGTATTTATAATATATTTTAGATTTTATTAATTATTTTAGGGGGTTAAAGGTTTTTATATTTTTCTATCATTTTTATGGTTTTTATGGGTTTTTATGGTTTAATTGTTTTTTGGTTTTTTTTGTTTAGGGGGATTTTAGGGTCTTTGTGATGATTTTTATGGTTGTAGTGTTTTTAGGGTTTTTAAATCTTTAGGTTTTTATGGATTTCCAATGTTTTTCTAGGTTTTGGGGTTTTTTATGTTTGTAGGTTATTAGGGATTTATGGTGATTTTTTTAGTTTTTAGTGTTTTATCGTTTTTAATATTTTTAGGTTTTATGAATTTTTAGTGTTTTTTGTTTTTTATGGTTTTCTTAGGGTATTTCTAGTATTTATGGTTTTTTTTGTTTTTAGGGGTAATAAGGATTTTTAGGACCATATTTGTAATTTTTTGATTTCTAGGGATTTAGATTTTTTTAGGGGTTTAGGGTTTTAAGGGTTATTGTGTTTTTTTCATGATTTTGAGGATTTTTGGAGATTTGTTTGGGATATTAAGGATTTTTTATATTTTTTAATGGTATTAGGTGTTTGAATGGTTTCTATAAATTTTAGTGGACTTTTAGGTTTTATGGGTTTTTAGGGGTTTTTATGGTTTTAGGGGTTATTATGGTTTTTAGTTTTTAGTGTCTTCTTAAACCCAAGAAGCACACAAATAACCAGACAAAGAATAAATTCAAAATCATCTCCATCAGCACCTCCCAGCCAATCAGCAACTAGCATCCTATAGTACAGTTTCCATCATCCATCACCTCCTTTCCAAGTAGATCCACCAGAATCCACACAAAACGACCAACATCAAAATAATAAACATAACCTTCATCACAACCTAGCCAGACACCAACCATCACCCATGAACTTAGATTCCATCAATTACCACCTCACAACCTGTCATCTTCTATAATTTCACACATAGTAGCACAATAAGAAACACCAAACCACCAGTACCCACGCATAGAACCAATCCACATCACTCATTATTCCTTGTCAAATCTGAGAACTAGATAGACCCTCTATTGACCCAGTAATAACACATCATGGCTAGACAGCTCCCATCACCTTGAAAAAAACCAATCTCTAACACCCGCAACAACACATAACCAAACCAGCCACAACACAGGGATCCACAATCCAACATATTAGAAAGAATGCATCACAACTTAACTAAACCTTCATCAATATCGGAAAACAAAAACAAAGTTAAGGAACTTGAAGCACGGACATGTATATTAAGTGCAAACCGATGACAAACAGTTCTGAAATCCCACACAAGAGAACCGAGAACACCACCACCAATCTGACATAACACCCTTCACATCCACCGTATTATGTCGTGAATATATGAGAGTGGGAAAAACCCTCCTAGAATCATATATGGAAGCAGATGTGGGGATTTCATCATAGATGACCGAGACATCTAGTCATACCACCACCAAAACCATTCATGTCTGCCATTAAAACAACAGATCCGCTGGAAGGAGACCCTAGCATAGGCCCTTTCACAAATAGTCTGAGAAGACACTACATAACTGAAAACTAGGAACGCTAGACCATCAAACCACACCTTCACCTAAACAATTCATGCACGCCATCGAGACAGTCTACCCATCAGAAGGAAACCCTAATACAGGCCCGTTCATAAGGAATCTAATGAATAGAGGCATACCACATGAATCCCGAGCCCTTGCCACCACAAACGATGACGATCACTCCACCGAATAGCTATGCACACTCCAAAGAGGATAGGAGGGTAAAAACAGAAGGAATAAGTATTAGATCAGCAAATACAAGCCTCCATATCTAGGAGGAATCCCTTAAAATGAAATGCCTATAGAGACTTCCCTAGAGAGAGCGACGTCATTTTTATCTAGGCTTATTTCATTTTTTGGGGGTTTTAAGTGTTTTTAGGTTTTTAAGGTTTTCATATGGGTTTTCAGGGTTTTAGGGTTTTAATATTTTAAGGTATTTTTAAGGATTTTATAGGATTTTTATGGGTTTTAGGGGTTTGAGGGATTTTGAGGGGTTTTAGGGTATTTTTGGGTATTTAGGGTATTTAGCATTTTTTATGGGTTTTAATTGTTTTTATTTTTTTAATATTTATTTAATGGTTTTCAATAGTTTTCATTTTTCAGAAGTTTTATTGATTTTTTTGGCCTTTTTAGATTTTTAGGGGTATTTAGCATTTTTAGGGGTTTTACGTGATTTGGGATTCCTTTAATGTTTTTATAGTTTTATGGTTTTTTGGGATATTTTTGAGTTTTACAGTTTATTTAATGTTTTTAGAGTTTTCAATTATAATAATGGTTCAAATGGATTTTAGATACTTTGTTGGATTTGTGTTTTGATTGGTTTTTTTGGGATTTTAAGGTTTTTTAGGGGTTTATTGGTTTTACGGTTTTTTCAGGTTTTTTAAAGTTTTTTATGTTTTTAGTGGCTTTTGTGTTTTGAGGTTTTTAAGGTTTTGTTAAAGGTTTTTAGTGTTTGAAGGTGTTTTAAAATTTTTTGGGTTTCAGGGATTTTTATAATTTTTAGGGTCTTTAAGGATATTAGGTATATTAAGGGTTTTTAAAAATTTAAGAGTTTTTATTGTTTTTAGTGTTTTCTAGGTTTATTAGGGGTTTCAATTGTCTTGAGTTTTTTAACGATTTATAAGTGTTTTTAGGGTTTCTGGGTTTTATACAGGTTTTGCGTTTTTTAGTGATTTTTTATAATTTATATGGTTTTTAAGTGTTTAGGGATTCTAAGGGGTTTTATAGTTTTTGGGTATTTATAGTTTTTATGGGTTTTAGGGGTTTTTTGAGTTTGTTGGGGTTTTATGATTTTTAGTGTATTTTAACTTTATTAGAGGTCTAAATGGTTTTTAGAGTTTTTAGTGGGTTTTTAGTGTTTTTATGATTTTTTAGGGTTTTTATGTTTTTATGTGTTTTATGGTATTGGGGTTTTTTGGGTTTTTGTAGTGTTTTGAGAAATTTTTAGGATTTTTAGGAGTTTTAAGTGTTTTGTGGGTTTCTTTATATTTTACAAGGGGGTTTGGGGTTTTTATGTGTTTTGGAATTTTAAGGGAATTTTTATTTTTTTTAATGTTTTTTGGGATTTTTGGAGTTTTGAGGGGTTTAAGAGGTTTTAGGGGTTTTAGGGTTTTTATGGATATTAGGGATGTTATGTTTTTTCAATGTTTTTATGGTTTTCAAAGGGCTTTTCAATGGTTTTTACGTTTTTATTGATTTTAGGTTATTTTAGGATTTTTATGGTTTTTTGCAATTTTACAAATTTAGACGGTTTTACAGTTTTATTATTATTATGGTTTCATTGGATTTATATGATTTTTTATTTTATTTTTTTGATTTTGTAATAATTTAAGTGTTTTTAATGTTTTAGGGGTTTAAATTGTCTTTAGTGTTTTTAGTGGTTTATGGTTTTTATGGGTTTCTTAATGTTTTTTGGTTTTTATGTTTTTTGGTTTTTTGGGTCTTTTAGGGTATTTTAGTGTTTTTAGGGGATTTATGATTTTCATCTTTCAAAATTTCTTTAGGATTTTAAACTGTTTAAGAGGTTTTATAATTTTTTGTGTTTTTTAGATATTCCTTTGTATTTTTTTTCTATTTTGAGGAGTTTTAGATATTTTTTAAGCATTTTAGGGGTTTTAGGGAATTTTATAGGTTTTAGGGTATATTAGGGGTTTTTGGTCTTTATGTTTGTTGGGGGTTTTGGATTTTCTTTTTATAATAATTGGTTTTAAGGTTTTTTATATTTTCAAAACAGATTTATGGGTTTTGTGAGTTTTTTATGTTAGTTATGTTTTAATGGTTTTATGGTTTTTATGTGTTTTTTGGGGTTTTTTTTTGTTTTTTAAAAGATTCTAGTTTTTTGGGTGTTTAGAGTTTTTTTGGGGTTTATTTTGTTTTAAGGGTTTTTTAGGTTTTAGGGGTATTATTTTTTTTGGTTTTTAAGGATTTCTTATGATTTTTTAGTTCTTTAGATTTTATTATGATTTTAGGGATTTTTCTATTTTTTATGGTTTTAGCAATTTTGATGATATTATGTTTTTAAGGGTTTTATGGATTTTTTGATTTTAGTGTTTTTAAATTATTTTTTTTGGGATTGAAGGTTTTCTAGTGTTTTAATTGTTTTTAGGGGTTTAAAGGGGTTTTAGATGTTTTTGTGGTTTTTTGAGTTTTATTGGTTTTAGGGTTTTTATGGTGTTAGGGTGTTTATTGTCTTATATGGTGTTTTAGGGGTTTTAGAGTTTTTAGGTTTTCAGGGGTTTTAAGTTTTTTAGGGTTTTGAAGTATTATAAGGGACTTTTAGTTTTTTATTTTTTTGTTATTTATATATATATTTTTTGTGTTATTATCATTTTTTAGGGTTTTAATGGATTTTAAACTATTTTTAGGGTTTATGGTTTCTTATGGGTTATATTGGGTTTTATGTTCTCTAGGGGATTAAGTGTTTTTATGTTTTTAAGGATTTCTTATGGGTTTTTGGGATTTTTATGGTTTTTATTAATTTATTACATTAGGGGTTTTCTTGTATTTTTAGAGGGTTTAGTTTGCTTTCAGTTTTTTTACATTTTTAGGAGATTAGATGAGTTTTTATGGTTTTCGTTGGTTTTTTAGAATTTATGGTTTTAGTGTTTTTATTATTTTATGGTTTTTAGGGCTTTTAATATTTTTAGGATTTTAGTGGTTTTATTATTTTTAGGGTTGTAATTTTTTCATAGGGAATTTAAGGGTATTGTGTTTTTTGGGATTTTTAGTGATTTTTAGGATTTTTGTTTTTATGGGATTTTGACGGTTTTTCAGTTTTTTAGAGTATTATGGTTTTATGGGTTTTGTTTATTTTTTTTTTTCTATTTTTAGTGTTTTTATGGTTTTTAATATTTTTTAACATTTGTAGTTGTTTAATGGGTTTTTAGAGTTTTTAGTGGTCTTAATGTTTGTTATGGGTCTTCGGGTTTTATTTTTTTCATATATTTTATGTTTTTCAGATGTTTTTGGTTTTTTAGCATCTTTTGGAGTTTTTATCAATTTTTTATGTTTTTAGGTGTTTTATGTTAATTTAGGTTTTTATGGTTTTCATAGCTATTTTAGGGTATTTAGGGTTTTTATTGTTTTTAGGGGTGTTTAGGGCATAATAAAAATTTCTATGGGTTTTTTTATAGTTTTTACAGATTTTGAGAGGTTTTAGGGTTTATAGGGTCTTTTTGTTTTATTATTATTATGTGTTTTTGGGGATTTAAATTTTTTTTAGGTTTTCAATTCTTTATTAGGGTTATTCAAGGTTTTTTTGGGGTTATATGTTTTTAGGGATTTTTTTGGTTTTTATGGATTTTTTGTTTTTTACCATTTTCTAGGGTTTCTTGGGGTTTTAAATCTTTTTAGCTCTTAAAGGATTTCATATTGTTTATTTGGTGGAAATATATTGAGACTGGGAACATTATATATCCATATAAAGATACGATGCATCAAAGGGAATTTTAAGATCTATGTTAGTGTTAAGCAGTGCATCAATTATCTCATCATCACCAATACTAGGTGTATAGTATGGTAACATATATGGATCCTCCAATTCCTATATGATGGTGTGATATTATCTATCAACAATACACCAATCATATAACTGTGAAAATTTTATAGAGCTTGTGAATACTATTCTAATTGAATGAATGGATTATTTTTTAGTAAACTCTTCTATATCAACAAGATTTTTAATAAAGTTCACTTGATTGATTGATGAATAAAATTTCACATAATAAAATGATTATATTGTTTACTGGGTCAGTTACCAATGAATCATTTGGGGTGATAGTTCCCACTCGACCATTGTGTGGGTCAGTTCCCTTTGGTTCATTTACTAGGATGCTTCCCATGAGAACATTTAGTCTCATTTTTCCATTCTTCTAATATTTGGGTTATGTGGTTTTTATAAGTTTGGACAAAATTTTGGATCCATAGGGACCACTGCTTCTCTTATTTACTCTTATGATGATTAAATTAGAACATTGATAGATGATTAGTAAAAGATACCTAAGTCCTGAATAGATAGGTAATTATGTTTAGTATTGTTTGAAAGTTTCATTGCATAAATTTGGAATGCACATAATCCAATAGTTTATTGTTTATCTACTAAAAAAACTATATAAAATTCATATATATGGAATTTTATCATTCTTTATCTGATTTTTGGGGAATTGATGACACATATACAAAATAACCCTAGTAATTTCTTATTAAAATATTACGATAATTATATATCTTGTGAATAAATCATTATGGAAGAATAAATTCTTGACCATGTGACCAATAATATGATTCTAAGGGTAGTATCTTGGGATATCATTCTTCTTTTTATTATCTATCTTCACAATTTTTGGTAATGGGGTCTGGTTAATCCTTATATAAGAGACGATATATCATTGATCATGCTAATCATGGGAGGATTAAATTATATTCTACATGATTACATAGATAGATCATATCATCCTTTATGGTTTGTGGGAGAATTTATATGCTTCTATTTTCCCTAAGATACTCTTTTTTGTTGGTGGTACCGATTGATCTATTTATTTAGTTTTAGGAATAACACATTTTCGACACTTTGAAATAGTAAAAACTATAATAACCCAGCAGGATATTATAACTATACCAATGTGGTTGTCAAGTAATCCTTTTGGTTCTCCACAGAGATCTGTATTAATTCTTCATGGGGAATCTATGATTTAATGGAATATGTCATACCATTCAATCTTGATATGAATTCTATGAGTCTACCATTTTCATGTTATTTCATATTGGATTTTTCTATGATTTCTCTTAAAATATTGGGGAGTTGGTAGATGAATTATTGATGGAGATATCTCAATCTATTAATTTACCCAATGTAGAGGATTTAATGTGATTAAAATGGATTAAATTATATATTCAATTCAACTAATCTATTATTAGAAGTCTATTTTTTCTGGGTTCTATCTATAGGGATGAAAATATAGGTCTACAATTTAATTAAATATAAAATAGTTTGGATTGTTGAAGATTGATGGTGGAGTATAATACAATTAAATGGTATAGAAAAATTTATTTGGTTTTACTAGTTCACATCAAGTATCAATAAAATCCATTAAAGTACTGACATCATCATGTAATTCCTTTAATACCACCACATAACTCTTCCATGGGTTAATTTTAGAAATACCTAGCTGATGTTATACTAATGGTGAGAACTCTTGATAAAAAATATTCTCTATAACTAAGTGAGTATACAGATATGATAATATTAATATGGGGAGAAATTATCCATTATTTCAGTGTTTTTGAAATATCTCACCCTTGGATTTAGTTAGTTAATGTATTTAAAGAGGATTCACATGATTACCATATAGAATTGGTATATTCCCCATAATAAATGATAATTTTATCTTCTGATGCTACAATATATTGGAAATTAATGTTGAAAAACAAAATTATATTGAGACTCTCAACATCTATTGGTTGTCCATGGGAGGTGAATATTGCCACACCAGATTCATCTTGAATTGAATGATGTATTTCAGCATCTGTTGGGTCAATATTGATGTCATTAACAAAAGTAAAACTTGTTTTTGGGAACAAACCATCTCTTTCAAGTAGGATATCCAAGATATGATATTGTTCTTATCCAATTAACATTAGTAGGGATGCTAATGGGGTAAAAAATACACCATCATTTAGCTATATAGATTCCCCAAGGATGTTGTAGTGCTAGGGATATAGAAATAGATATAAATTTCAATGTTTGGATGAGTAAGAGAGATATTATTCTAGATTACATTGTCTATACAATCAAGGTATGCACGTATTTCTCGTTAGTTTCACATGTATCCAATGTTACATTACAATAATAGTGACTAGGAAAGAAATGACCCCCTTTAAGAATCATCTGGCTAGTTTAATAAATATGTTGGGTGTCCTCCCCCAATTTCTGATGATATAGAAGGTATGAATTATTTATCTCTTGGGATTGGATCATAAAGTAGTTGGATATGGAAAAAAGATCCACCCACCTCCCCATGAACATCCATAGGTAAACCTGTCCTTTAGGATTCTTCTCTTGAAAGATAACATATGCAGCCTCCAAAGTCAGTGTGGAGCCATTGATATGTTATTCCCACACTAAGATATTATACAACTAGAACATGATGGATTAGATCAATGAAAATTTACATTATGGTTGCAGGGTTGTGGTATCCATTACAGTTATAGTGTATGTTTTTCATAATAACTAGCTATTTACAGTAGTTTAATGTATCATTTAGATATTAAAATATAATATATTGTTCTAGGTAATCATTAGCATATTTGGTTTTCTAATTTTTGTTGTAGGGAGTCTTGATGATCCTCAGAAAAATTGAAAAATTCCCTTCAATGCAAAAACATCATGTATGATTCATGGTATATCAATCACATTCACAATTAAAGGTTTCACATCATATTCATAATTATTCTTTTTGGGGAATATATAATAGCTCACCCATTTATAATGTTTTTTTGGATGTCCTTGTAGACCCTTTTTCCAAAGGTTGGCTATCATTGTAGATTCATACCAGTGATGAATTGGAAAGTGTTCTAGCATAGAGGGTTGGATTTTAGGCTCATCTCACCATTTTCCAGTAATTATGGAGAACTACAACACTCAATTATATATTATAAATTTTTTGATGATTCCATAGAAAATACAAATGTGGGAATGATTTACACTATAAAAGTAGTATAACATAAATCATGTGTTGATGTAAATATATTTATATTCTGATGGCCCTCCATTATTTCTGCATTACTTATTTATGCTAGGTTTAATAACCATATATGATCAGTTTTTATTTTATTTCCATTTGGGGAGGTGTAAAGTATTTTGAAGTAGGGTTCAAGCCTATAATAGTTCATTTTGACATTTTTATTTGAATGGAATTAGAAACTTTGTAGTTCAATGTATCATAATGTTTAATGTTGTAATTGTTATGGTATTGTGAAGATGCATGATTCTAATAGGTTTAACATCATAAAAAATCTAAAAATATGATAATGGATCCAAGTAATTGATTATTTTGTCCTACACATGAATAAGTCATTCTATTTCATCATATTTGTTAATAAATAGAAAATAAAATTCATGTTCAGCGATTAAACTTAGTAAGATTCTCATTTTATATTCCTCTTCCATCTACAAATGGTAATATAGGGATCTGTTGATGGGGATAATAGATCATACCTTTCTCACCACTCAAACAATATGAATCTCTTTATTATCATCAATATTATAAGATCATTTACTCTTCATATAAGGAAGGTTTATCTTTATCAACTTAAAATCACCAACTGAATTGTTTTTTAATATTCTAATGATCCTCGGTTGTGTTTCAATTGTTATTCAGGTAATATAATGTATAGTTTGAGTTTTTTAGTACTAAATATTGTATAAGATTCATATGTATCCTAGTTAACATGAGTATATTCGCATGAAATTTGAGTTTCGTATTTTAATTTAATGTTTCGTTAGTAATATAAGTAGTTTTACTTCATTCAAAATATAATTGTGTGTCACCAAAGGGGCAACAATATCAGAGGGACATCGCCTTGTGCATTGGGGATTCCCTGAAGTGTTTTTTCCAGTGGGTAACTAAAATAGGGAAATTATTTAGGGATTATTCCTTGTTGCAGGTCCATATGTGGAAAATATCAATGTTTCATTATTGAAAATGGAGAAACTAATTTCCTATTATGTTTTACGATTTTTGGTGCATAGGTAGTGGTTTTTATTAATTAAGTGACAAAGTGAGAGACATGGGAAAATTTATTTAACATTTTATGGGTTCCTAGGTTTTAGAACTATGGAAATAAGATTTCACTAGTATGGGTGTTTATTTATGAAGTTCATAGAACTTTTTTCACCCCCATAGGTATTCCTAGCTATGTGACTATGGTAAATGGGTTAATCGTATTAGGGGAACCTATGTTTGAGACTTAAAAAAATGGGTTCTCCCTATTTCAGTACATTAGTGAATGTATGCATAGATTTATGGACATGGGGGAAAGAAAACCATATGATTAGAGATAAGTGATGATTCTAGTACATGTTGGGGACATAAGAAATGGAATCACCGAATTGGTAAATCATAGGTGAAGGATTAACCTTGTGGGGGGGGGGGGGCTTAGGAAAAGGGTTAAATGAGGTTTGGAGAAGGGTGTAGCGGACCTCCCTCATTAGGTTCTATCGAAAATAGATAACAGTAATGAGAATACATTGGATATTGCAGACCATTATAGGGGGCCCTAGGGGATAGATTTCCTTGGTGAGGGAGCTGTGAGATGAGGCTAAACATTTCTGGGGGAATGATAAAAGGATTCACACAAGTTTGATTCCATGGGTTAAGTCATTCCTTGATAGAATTCCCTTGGAAAAAGGACTCCATTATGAGGGCGCTTGGGGAGGAGGCTTGCCCTTATTTCGGGTTTGGGTAATGTGATTTTCCATCATTTTAATTTATTGGAAAAGTATAACCCATGTAGGGTAAGCATGGATAAGTTTCAATCGAATGATGGTCCATTGGATAATTAACACATTAATATAGGTTCCTTTAGGGATTACTATGATTATAACATGCACTAGTATGTGATCCCCAAGATGACTAGGGACCATGAAACCCTATAGAGGGAGATATTGAATGAATAGGGTGATGATAAGATATTCCTCAATTTAACTTTTGAGGATATATATGTGTGTTAATATCTGAAGAATATGGGGACTTTTTAAAAAAATATGTAGATTATATGAACATGGTGGTTGAGAGACGTTGGTGGTTCATGTAGGTAGACCCAGATAAACTCACTAACTTAGTCATATAGACTAGTATTAATACACCTAAGTTAATGATTGTTGGGTTCATGAACATTATTGTGGTACAGTATAGGTGTACATTATTTTCATGGAAAATAGTTGTATAGGTAGAACAATACATTAATACCAGAGCACATGCATTGAATCGTATAGATTTTTGCAACTCCACACTTAATATGATTAAATACATTTAATCATTATGTTTTGTTGGACACTATGAGTAGTCAATATAAATCCTATAGAACCAGATATTATCCATTATAAAGGATTTATCAAATAATATGTGATTATAGGGGAAAATAGTTTTAGAAGAATGTAAAAATCAATTTAAATGATTTGAACTGATTTTATTCATTAATTTGTGAATTATATGAGATAATATCTGAAGGACGTTCTGTCCACCATGTCCCCAAACTTCATAACACATTTAAGGTACTTATATCCATCTATGTATGAGAAGTCATGATTCATATTAAAATACTATTCACTAATTCTTCAAGCATGCAGATACATATTTACAGATAATCAAGTTATGGTTTCAAATTAAGAAAAATATTTTGGTTTCTATATAAATGTGTGTTCCATTAATTAATTGATGCATACAATGAATAATATATGTCTTAGAATAGAAATGGCAAATTGATTACTATCTCGATGATGGAGGTGTTGAAAAAAACTAGATCTAATTTTAATAAATTGTGTGCCTTGTATTAATTGTTTAATGGAAGAAGTACATTCTACATTTCAAGATAGAATGTGATAATTTCATCATGAATTGGTGATTATAAGATGTTGATATTTTTGTTCATGTACCGACATGGATTATCGAGGATAAGAAGTGTTACGGTAGAGAGAATATAAAACCCAACACACTTCTAGTTTGTAATTTTAAAAAGGAATTTAAAATTTTTACTTTGGAAATAGTAGTAATTTTGATAACTGAAATTTTGGATGTATATATGCTGGTTTGTACATCTTAAATAAGTGATTTTGGATGTTTATTGAGGTAAAAATTGTTTTTTCATGACCCATTTTAATGTCATTTTATAGTTGATCTAAACTGGCACCAGAACAAATTATATTTAGTATGCCATGTTTTAACAAATTTTTTTACTATGAATTGCATTTCTACATGCATGTAAACTATCATAAATATTTTGATCTCAATATGGTTAATGTCTTCAATTTATAATGTGCTATTTTATTTTTATACAAGGTAAGGACTCTTATATAATTTTTGTGTCAAGATGGGAGTTACATTTCATTTGAATAACAATTTAATAATGCATAAAGGACCATTTTAATGTAAGTCACACTATAAACCTCAGGTCACAAAATAATGGTGTTAGATGTGGTTCAACCCTCAACCTAATGATCATTGTTCATTGATTCTTAGTCACATTATGATATCATCAATTGAAGGAGAAAATCATGTTGTGTCTGCATGGTCAAACAATTATGGTCACTTTGATGTTTTCTTATGTAATGGATGTTCCCACTTTTCATCATCAGGATCATTAATTGTATAGGTCCCACGACGATGGGAGGATTACATTTTAGCTACCATAATTTTTTAATTCTCTCCATCATTCACCATTTTGGGTAGTAGTATCTGGTGTGTTTTGATAAATATTTATGGTGATTTTCTCCCTTCAATTCCTCCCTGAATTTTTCCATAAAATTAATCAAATTTCATTATTATTATAGAATCCACTATTTTGGGATCATGTGGAATTAAAAGGGGATTTTAATTTTTGTAAAATACTAGATGGACTATTTGAAAAACCAGGATTCAGAATGTAATTTTGTGAGTAGGAACACTTTAATGTGTCATTTTTGGAATTTAGTAAAGGCCTGAGGTGTCCCATGGGTGTCTCGTTGTGTTTAGGGAGTGCATGACCCGAAAAATAGGTATTAATGGGGTCTACACAGGGCACATCGTCTGTCTAATATAGTGTGTCCCCTAGCGGGAAACCGTGCTATAAATCCTTGATCTCGAGCAACCGAACTCAACCCTTACAAAGGATGTGTTTTATTTTTATAAAAAGAAACTTCAATAAATAAAAATAATTAAAAACAACAGATGACCTTTACCAGTCTAGGTTCTGAAAAAATAGATACATGACTTATATTTTAACAATATACACAAACTGAAAACAATAAATCTTCTGCATATTTCTTCCATAATAGTGTTTCAACGCATCATGTTTTCTAAAACTCTAAATGTGATTATAATTGTTTTGGTAAACATGTAAAATTACTATTTAGGGGTTTAAAAAATATAAAAATTTATTTAAACATAATAAACACACTTAAATCACTTTCATTAAATGAAAACAACGCCTCTCATAACATGTCATTATCATTTTTCGATAGTTACTCTAAATCATTTTTAAGGAACACATGCTCATGAATTTAGATTCTTATTTAAAAGTTACAAGTAAAATGAATTATAAAATATTCATGCATGTAAAAAATACTTGAAATTCCACTTATAAGGTAACTAATAACAATTATTACCTGTTTATGACATGATAGGGGTGGAGATACTAATTTACACTTGAAATAGTATTTGTTCAAAATTTTCACAGGCAATGATTTCATCTATCATTCCACACTGAAATTAAAACCATGAAATTATAGATATATTTCTAACCTTATTATTAACTATTTCAAATAGATTATTTCATGTATAAGTATATACGTAAATATATTACATTTTAACATGTCCATTTGAAAATTTGAAACTGATTAATACAGGTTCATAAGAGAATGAACATTAATCTTGTATATTCTTTTAGTCGAATAATCCCATGGAATTTCAGTTACTATATTCATAATGAGGAATTTCATAATTCGAGACATTTTAACCATACCGTTAAGGCCTGGTTTAGATACGATAAATAATCATACTATCAAGGCTTCATTCCAAGACCATAAATAACCATTTTTTAACGGCCTTTAGGCAAGACCATAGTTTATCTCATGATACCTACCAATTAATTCAAGGTATATAGTGGGACCCACCCAAAATATACTATGTCCTATTAATTCCTCATATGTATAATGAAAATATATCTTCAAATCTATGTGTCCCATAACACTTTGATTTATTTGAATCATAGATGAAAATAAATTTTTTGATTAAATGTTTGAGGTAAATAATGATAAAACAATCTAAAGTGTCCCATACCACCTTGAAAATATTAGTTCATAAACCGTATATTATAATAAAAATATTCATCTCATACTTATCTTAATTTTCGTTATTTTTAAGTCAAAATAAAATGAATAATTAAATAAATCCACATTTAATAAAAAATGAATGTATTGTTTTTACTTCTTAAAATAATATTATTAAATAAAAAAATTGGTTTTGAAAATGAAATAATAACTTTTTTCATAATATAACATAAAATGATAAGGTTTATCTCATGATTTTTGAAAAAAATGTGTTTATAAGAGTATAAAATCACTAGACATTAGTTTGGAGGTCGATAAATACCATTTCAAAATAAAAGAGAATGGACATAAATAAAAATTTTGTTTATTCTTATATTTCTAAATGGGTATATATATAACTATAACTATATATATATTTATATAAGTGTATATGGTTTTTATTCATAAACATCTTTCAAAATTTTAAAACCAGAACCCTCCCAAATGAACACACACCAAGAAAAATGTGATAAATAAATATGAATGTGTTAACATGCATGTTAGATTACACATATACTCATATATATCCATATAACCTATATAAGAAATAAATTTTTAGAAGTAAGTTGACACATAAGTTTTTAGATATAAGATTCATAGAAAAGAGACCCTTAATATATATATATATATACTCTAAAAATATTATGCTATATATGTGTATATACACATGTATATACACATGTATATTTAATTTTTGGTAAAGAGAACCAAATAATGTTTTAAAATTTCATTCTTAGAAACAATATTACTTATAATATAGATCATCTACATTATGATAAAATTTCATATATACTATTTTGGTTATAAAGATATGGTATAAACATATACATAGATATATATTTATATACATGTTCATATTTTAGTTTACAAAACCGTAAGAAAATAATAAAATCCCCCCTTACATGATCATCAAAACCATACCATTGGGCCTATAAGATTTTTAGGGAAATATAATTTATGAAAAACATATTTATCATATATGTAATTTGGATTAAAGGGATATGGTTATATGTATATATATATATAATTACAAAATCAAATGAAAGTAATAAAATTACCTTACATGATTTAGATCAGAAGAGGGATGAGGGTTGAAAAACTGAGAGACAGAGAGACTTGGCAGAGTTAATTTTTTAGTAGCACTTGGTTGTGAAATGTGGGGTTTAAAAAAATACATGTTCCATTTGTTTTTTTGAAAAAACTAAAGCTAACCAATACAAAAACACCAGTTAGATAAAATAAATGAGTAACATGTTTATTGATAAAAAAATATAAAAAAACGATGAATGATATCCAAGTCTGGGATAGAGATTTTTGGCTTACAATAATCATCCCCTAGGAAATAATTGAAGAGATCACGATGATAGTGTAAAAAAATGGTGTCATGGGAAAGCGGGGATGATGTGGGGTCAGAACTAATGGGGCAATGTGGACTTGTTATGTTCAATTTGGAGGAAGGAGAAAAGAATGGATGGATAGTTGCGAAACCAATCCAATCAAAGGGTTAGAATTAACCCTAAATAATTTTAATGATGGGGTTGTGTGGCTAAGGGACGAATAGACCAGATGTGGATGCGGGCCTTGACTAGAAAGCTTGGAGAATCCCTCATGTTTTAAAAGAGATGGACGACTGAGATTAGAATAGAAAAGAATCATACATCTCTGATCACCCATAGATTTTTAATTAGGTTGAATGGTCCAGATTAAAATGGTGTAGGATAAGACAGTCCATATAAACACACAGTGATAAAATAGGTTGTGGTTTTCGATCCTTGGACCAACATAGATGGTCAGGATCTCGCATGACATGATCCTATGGCAGATATTGCATGCTGTAGAAAAAACTGAATCCCACATCGAAATTTTGTGGGGTTTTGAGGATGACTTGTAAGCTTAAACATGTTGTGATTCCATTAGATGACACAAACACACACTCATGGGGTCTGTATACATGGGACCCCACCCATGGTAGCTTAGACCACCCTTTACTCACATCTGACCAGGCCCTATACTCAGGTTTGTGCACATTTTTCCTAAGCTATGCGTGCCTAGTTCGCCTACGGCTCTAGCCTCCTTGTTCACTAGTAAACCCCACCTTACTGGGGTTGACCGGGTCTCCTAGAATAGTTTGTGTGTCCCCTTATCCTAGGGATGGTTTCTAATTTTTAATACTTATGTATTTTTTTTAAAAATAGATATGAAATAATTTGTTTTTCCTAGTTGTAATATTCCCCTTTAAACATGTTTGATTAACATAACACACAATATTATGAAAAAACTATATTTAAAACCCATACATTTTAATTTGAAATATTAATCATAATAAAATAGAAAATTTACAAATATTTAATACCTAAGTTATTAAAAATTAATTTAAAACCCTAATTTCATTTAACCAAAAATGATATTTTAAAACAGTTAAATCATTTTAAATTTAATGCACATAAATTGTCTAATAGTTTAAAACATTAACGGTTACCTTGAAACACAAAATATATTTATAACAGTCATTTTAATCCATATAAATACCCATTCATGGTATTAAATGGATCAATGATCATTTTTTTCTTTAACATAATGGTGCTCTATATTTCTTTGACTCTTAGCATTTTCACAACACTGCTTGCCATATTTTTTTACGGCCATTACAAGGGATTTCAACTACACTATCGGCCATAGTCTCATGCTTGGGAGTATTTGGTTTATATTTTTAGATCATTCAATGAGTTTTCTTTTGTACTTTTAATCTCTTGTAACAATTTAATAAATCAGTGTTTCTTTGAATAAAACGATTCTCTTTGTTATTAGTGTATTTGGAATACAACACAAAAAATTTCATTAAAACAAGAATCATAATAACAATCACCAAAATATAATTATTATAGTTAGAAATATGTTCGAGGAGTTACATTCTCCCCCACTTAATAGAATTATATCCACGCAATTCACTTACTCGCAGAAACCCACAAAAAAAGAATCTCTAGAATCCTCCTTGATTTCATATATATTTTTTTAAAAGGGTAACATATAAAAGATGAATATAATTAATTTAAAGGTTAACTGTTATGTTATACCTTCACTAAATCCACCACCATTAACTACTCCTACATGTCAATGTTATTCCCATGTTTGTTTTCAAAAGTTGATTTTCCTTGGCCCAAATACACTTCGAGTAGGAAGGTTCAAACATATGTATATAGAATTTGGTTCCCAAAATATAGGCATGATAGCTATAGAACTTGGAGATATCAGAGTGGACTCGATCCCTACAGACCAGCGAACTACCTCATTTATAAAAGTCCTAAGGTCATAAATTCTCCCATAGATACTATAGTTCAAGATCTAAAATAGATATGTTGCACAGAGGTCACCCCCTTCTACAGCCTCTGGGAAATCCTATAAGGATAGGTAGTTTTAAAACAATGTAAAACATTTAATGTGTAATTCATAATATTTACCATTTTGTGAGTAGACGGAAATATATGCTCTTGTCATGTAGAAATAAACATAACATGATACATTGGAGAGACGATGTATGTTTGAGGTGGTAGACACCTGGTAGATGTGTTTACTGGATAAATATAGTTTTTTTAAAGGGTGGTATTCTTTCAAGAATGATTTGACAACTATTACCTCTGTAGCTTAGTAGGAAGAGTTAATAGGTTAGTTTGTAAACCCTCACTTTCCATCTAAAAAATTAAGCTAATGGATTATTCTTTGGAATAAATTCTTAAGTAAATAGTTTAATTCTAATTTTACAAAATTAACTAAACCGTTCTTTTGATACCATCTATAAATCCTCGAGCCCAAGAAACCAGAATCATCCACTACAAAGTTTGTGTAATTTTTTTAAAAGAAACATGAATAAACACATAGAATTGAAAACAACATAGGACCTTTACAGGTCAAGGTTATGTAAAATAAGATACATGAATTACATTTCACCAAATTACACAAATCGAAAACAATTATTCTTCAGTGTATAGCTTCCACAACAATGTTTCAACAAAGCAATTTTTCTAAACCTTTAAATTGATTAAAATTACTAGGGGGAATTTAAAATGCCCAATATGGGTTTAAAATTAATAATAAATTCATAAGAACATTTCTTTAAAATAAAAAAAAATACATAAATCACATTATTTATAATAAAATAACGTCTCTCATATCTTTTCATCATAATTTTATTAGATTTAATGAAAATATTTTTTAGGGAACTCATGCTAAATAATTTCTATTATTATTTAACATTTTCAAATAAAATGCATTATAAAATATGCATAGAGTTGAACAAAAATGCATGAAATTCCTCCTATAAGCTAGATAACGACCATAATTAATTATTTTTGACATTCCAGGGGTGCAGATAATAATTTACACATGAAATAATATCTATTCAGAACTTTCAAAAACAATAATGTCATTTATCATTCAACAAATAAATGAAATCCAACAAATGATAGATTAATTTCTAATCATATTATTAATAATTTAAAATAGATAATTTCTATATAAGTATATAGTTAAATATAAAAATTTTTCCATGTGCATTTAAAAATGTAAATCCTATTAATACAGGTTTATAAGAGAATGATCGTTAATGATGGATATTCTTCCAGTCAGATAATCACATGGACATTCACATACTAGATTCATAAAAAGAGATCGAATAATGAGGGACATCATTACCATACTGTCAAGGCCTCATTCAAAGACCATGAATTACCATATTTTCAAGGCTTCTTTAAGACCATAATTAAAAAATTTGTCAATGCCTCGTGCCAAGACTGTAGTTTGTCTCATGAGACTTACCAATGCATCTAGGGGCTATAGTGGGCCCAAAAAAACCCTACAATGTCCAATGAATTCTTCATATGTCTAATAAAAATATGTCTTTAAATCAATGTGTCCCATAACACGTTGATTTATTTTAATCAAAGACGAAAATAACATCATTGATAAATTTTTGAGGTAGAAAATCATTAAAAAATCCAAAGTGCCACATACCACATTGAAATGATTAGTTATTAAACCTTATAATATCATAAAAAGAATCATCTCATACTAAAATTAAATGTCTATATTTTTAACTCATCAATAAAATGAATAATAAAATAAATGCACATTTTTTTAAAAAAATACATATATTGTTGTGTCTTCCTAAAATAATCTTATACAATAAATAAAAATGTTTTTCACATTAAATGATAACTTGCTTCATAATTTCACATAAAATTATAATGCTTATCTCATTAATTTGAGAAAAAAAATTGTTTATAAGAGTTTAAAATCACTAGACTTTAGTTTGGTGTTTGATCAATAACATTTCTAAATAATAGAGAAAGACCATCTATAATTACATTTTTTTATTCATAAATGCCAATATATATATGTAACTATATATATACTTATATAAGTGTATTTTGTTTGTATAAATAAATAAATTTCTAAATTTTAAAACATGAACCTTCCCATATAAACACACCCCATGAAAAGTTGACAAGTAAATGTAAATGTGTTCACATGCATGTAGGATTACGCATATACTCATATATTTGTATTTCAACAATATAATTTTTTTTGAAAAGTATGTTGACTCATAATTTTTTAGATATAATTTTTATGGAAAATAAAACCTTAACACACATATATATTTATACTCTGAAAATGTTAAGCTATATATGTGCATATACACATTTATATACACATATTTATAAAAATTTTAGTGAAAAGAAACTAATTTGGTAATATGACTTCATTCATAAAAAATGTATTACTTAAAATATAGATCTTCTAAATCGAGAAAAAATTTCATATATACTATTTTGGTTATAATGATATGGTATACACATATACATAGATGTATATGTATATATATGCACATATTTTAGTTAAAACAACCAAAAGGAAATAATCAAATCTGCCTTACTTGATCATCAAAACCATACCATTGTGTCTATAAGTTTTTTATGGGAAGATCATTTAAAACAAACAGATTTACCATATATGTAATTCATATTAGAGGGATATGGTTTTACACACACACACATATATATATAACTATGTATATATATAGGTTTAAAAAATAAAATAAAAATAATACACGATTCAGATCAAGAGTGGGCTAAGGGTTTCTGAACATAGAGAGACGAACTTGGAAGAGAGAATTTTCAAGTAGCACTTGGGATTGAAAAGTGAGGTTTTTAGAAAAAACCACTTGTTCCAATTGTTGGTCCAAAAAGACTAAAGTTAACCAATACAAAGAAATCAATTAGTGAAAATCAATGAGTAAAAAGTTGATTGACACCCTACAATTATATAAAAAGAAACCATGAGGGATATCCGAGTCAGGGATGGTGATTGTATCCTTAAAATAATCTCCCCCTGGAAATAATTGAAGAAATAGAGATGAGGGTGGAAAAAAATAGTGTCACAGGAAAGAGGGGATGAAGAGAGGTCAGTTACTATTGGTGCGATGGGGAATGGTTCTGTTCAGCGTGGAAGAAGAAGTTGAAAAGATTGGATGGATAAAATGGTTAGAATTAAGCATAAGTAATTTCAATAAAGGGGATATATGGATAGAGGATTGATTGTCTAGATGAGGTCATAGGTCTTGATCGGGTGGCCAGGGGAAGCCCAAACATTTTAAAAGAGACAAACATCTGAGATTAGAATGAGAAATGATCAAATGTCTATGATCATACACACATTTTTAATTAGGTTGAACGGTCTAGATTAAAATGAGGTAGGATAAGATGTTCTGCATAAACAAGAAACAATAAAATGGGTCATGAGTTTTGATCATGGGAAAATTGTGGAAGGTCGGTATCTCGTACGGTGAGATCATGCGGCTGAGATTTCGCGCTTTGGATGAAAATGAATCCCACATTAAAACAGAGTGGGTTTTTTGGGATTCCTTATAAGCCTAATAATGTGGAACTTCCATTCAATGACACAAACACACACACATGGTGTCCTTATACATAGGACCCTACCAGCAGGTGCTCATCCCACCCTCTACTCACGCCTAACTAGGGCCTATACTCTGATCCATGCGCGTGTCGCCAAAGCTATGCATGCCCAGTTCGCCTATTACTCGATCCACCTTGGTCATGGGTAAATTCATCTTTTATAGGGTTAACTGAGTCCCCCAACATAATTGAGGTGTCCCCTTATCCTAGGGATAGTTCCAAATTTTACTATCTAAGACTTTAAAAAATATAATGAATAAATTATTTTCCCTCATTGTTCGGTTCCCCATTTAACTTCTTTGATTAACACAATACACAATATTAAGAAAAAACTATATTTTAAACCATATCATTATAAATTGAAATATTTACCATACTAAAACACATAATATAATAATTTTTAATACCCATGTTATTAAAAAATAAATTAAACCATAATTTCATTTAACTAAAAATGTTATTTTACAACATTTAAAGTATTTTATATTTAAATCACTTGAATTTTCCAACAGTTTAAAATAGTACTGGTCACCATGAAACCCAATGAATATTTATTATAGTAATTATAAGATGTATAAATACCCATTCAAGGTATTCAAAGGATCAAATATCATTTCATGCTTTAATAGAATGATGTTATATATTTCATTGACTCTTAGCATTTCAGCTATACTTCTTGCCATACTATTTTTTGTAATGACCAATCCAAGTGATGTCAACTACACTATCATCCTTATTATATTTCTTGGTTGTCTTCTATTTATTCTACTAGGTATTATGATGAGTTTTCATGACTAGTTTTTATCTCCTGTAACAATGTAATAAATCAGTTCTAATTTGAATAAAATGTATCTCTTTTTCTTTAATGTATTTGAAATAAAACACACCAATTTTCCTTAAAACAAGAATAATAATAAAAAAACTAAAATATTATTTTTACAGTTATAATTATGTTTGGGGATTTACATGTGAAGCCTCATGCATGTGGATAGAGGCTGTTCCCCTAGGGTGTTCATGCTTCACCAAACTGTGCACCTCGCCCCCACAGTTTGTGTTGAGAGGTAGTACCTAAGAACAATTCACTACAAGGCTGGTTCACAGTTTCCAAACTTTTAAGCTATCCTACGTAGGGTACCTAAGGTTCCTAATAAATAGCACATGGTTGGTTCTTGATTTTATAATTCGTGTGACCATAAACCTATGTTGAGGCCATGTTTTAAAAAAAATGTTAAATAATTAAATTAACATTGAAATTTAAGTAAAAAAATATAGAACACCCATTCATATCCCCTCCTAACTTGCGACGCACCCCCATGGGATCCCCTTTGAGTTATACATGACACACCCCTTGAATCCCTATTCAGATCGTGATTTAAGTAGGATCTACTTCCAGTTTCCCTCTGATTCATCAAAATAAGACCCCGTGATCCTTCAGCACTTTATTTCTAGCCAATTTTCTATTTCCCCATTACCCCAATCCATTCATATGAATCCATAGGGGTATTTTTTTTTATTATTGTGTTTATTTCGGTGCTAGGGATTTTGGTGGCTCTCTCGGGACCATTTCTTGCTTATTCTAGCATCTACTGCTGATAAAAATAGATTTATTTAGTTATACATGACATCAACATCTGAGGTTAGGATTTCCATCTACTATTTGGTTTCTCATATTTTATTTATGTTTTAGTGATATTCAGTTTCTTATAGTTTAATTAGATTATTTAGTGGATCCTTGAATACTTTCACACTTATACATATGTATGTATATAAATATAGTCAAAGCATTAGCTTGGTCTTCTATTGAGGAAGGATCCCAATCCACGACCCCTTAAATTTAGTAATGCATTTTGTTAATTTTTAAATAATTTTAATTATTATTTCCTCTTGTATATTGAATTACGAATCTTAAATTATGTTCTTAAATTTATTAAATAATCTGTTGGATAATCGAAGTAATTTTTTTTAAAAAAACCCTCCAATGGAGTTTCATTGTCTTCTATGATAAAAAGTATTGATTAGTTATTTTATGAATGCATGGATTAAAGAATATTTTTCTTACTTATTCATTGATGACATAGTGTGATGTAAGTCATGTTTAGTACATGAAATCGAATAGAGTTACAAACTAGATATTACGTTTATAAACATTTATTCAACCATTGCACATTTTAAGTGACTTATTTTCCCATTAAATTTTATTTTATCTTGATTAAATCAATAAAGGGGTGGTTTATTATTCTTTTCTAGATATAAGAATCAAAATTATTATTATATGGAATTAGAGTGTGAGGGTGGAGATATTTTCATACCATTTCATGCGATTCACATGACATAATGGCTTATTTAAACATGAATTGCACTAACTGTTATTTAGAAATTATGAATGGTAATGAATGGGTTGGTATACCCATTTAAGATGAAAATGTGTAAATTGTAATTAATGGGTGGGTATACTCATGTGACAAATTTAAATGTTAATAGTTGTATTAGTGGGTATACTCATTGAGTGTAAATGATAGATAATTAGTTGGTATACATATTAAATGACTCGAATGAGAAATTTTAAAAATTAGTGGGTATAATTATTGTATGATTTCAATGAAAATGGTTATATATGAGTGGGTATAATCATATTGTGTTCAAATATAAATTAAATGAAATGGTTGAATGATTGTATAGTTCCATGGATGACTCTCCCTGGATCTTGAATGCTATAGTGGATTCCTTGGGTTGAGTGTGCCACATAGGTCTTGATTCTTTTGTATGACTTGGGATTTGATACCCCCTTGGATCATACATCCTTATACATTCATAGGAAATGTTCAGTATGACATTCTCCTAGGAATCCAACTCGTTCCTTTATAGAGTTTCCATAGTGGTGCTTAGGGGACTCAATGAGGATGCCTTGGGGTTCCAAACTATAGATCTAGCCCTTTAAGGTCTGATACTTTGACATACAACACAACTGGGAGATATATGATACATTTGGATGTACAGCTTGTACATGGAAACTTGTTACATGTTTGATTATATGGATTGAACAAGAATATTTTGACTCATAAGGTTGTATTACAAGATCGTGTTGTTTATTTAGGAGTTATTTGTAGCAGTATTATTATGGGAGCTTCACCATCTTGTTCAGGGAGCCTGGAGAGTCTAATTTTAGCATTAGTCGATCATCGTTTGACATTCCATTAGAATCTTTAGTTATATTTTCTACTTATCTGTGTATATTCACCATTCCTTAAATTATAGTTAACTAAAGGGTTTGATAAAGACATCATGGGTGTCAACTAACTAAGATGTTATCTCACACCCTACCCAGGTACCATTGGATCCAGAGTGGACTATCAAACGTCCTAGTCTATAAACTTTTTTTGTGTTTTTTCTTGTACCTAAGGAATTATAATCACCATATTGAGTAGAATCTTGGGATACATTTATAGATAGCATTTGGTATTTCTAGTTCATTTAATTACATGAGTCTTGTTTTGTACTAAATTGTAAATCATGTTTTATGTTAATATTTTTGATTATGTACCATCATCTACAGTGAATGATTTTTATAAAAGGACATTGGATATATTCTATATTTAGTTGATATTAAAATTGGCCCCCTCCACTTCATCATTTATTTAAACTAAATCTGCTTTTTATTTATATTTAATATCTGATAAATTGTTATGCTACTCTGACATGCCGATATCATATTCCCACTGAACTACCTTTACACCCTCATTGCTAGTCAGGAACCTATGTCATATGGGGAGATGATCATGTGGGCATGTGGAAACCAGTCTGACTTCCAATTTAGTGGTACGTTAGGCCGAGATGATACAATTATGAGATAGAATATTTTTTTATCATACCTTTGAATCATAATAGAATAATTCCAATAAATTTTTTATTTTTCTCAATGTGGCTATAAGTTGTGTCAAGATAGTGTTTTCATGTGATTTTTCATCATTTCGATGAAGGTACGCAATATTGTGGATTTTCATAGTGGTTTTTCCATAATTTAATGAAATATTCAGTTAAATTGGAAATTTAAATTGATGATTATTCATAAAAGAGGTTTAGTATATACCCAGAGTGGACTGCACTCCATTGGTCATAGTTTCATTGAGTAAGTGATTATTGATGGTTTTTATGCCATTTTTTTTATATAAATTAAATTTATTAATTTTTAATTTATTATTATTTTTAATTGAATTAATTTTTTTAGTTGGAGATATATACCTGATTGTTTATTTAGGTGTGGATAAGATTTGGAATAGCTTGATAGAGAATGATCAGGCACTAAATAAAAGGTGTGACTCCATGTATGAGGTAGGTGTTCCCATGAGCATGCCTGTTTGATGTATTGATTTTATTAAAAATAGTTTTATATGTTCTATCACAAAAAAATGGCATTTTTTGTAAAAAAATATTATTTATTCAATAAAAGATATATTCATATTGGTGGATGTATGTGCCAAGGGAAACTCTGAACCATTTATCACTATCTTAGTTCCTTGATCACCAATAGATGATTCTTTAGTTAAAAAATTATTTTATGATACTTAATAACTAGAATATGTGAGAATATGTTTAGTTAAACGATCTTAGAAGATAGGGATATGTATATACAAATACCTGGAGAGTTGTATAGATTCCGCAAATGCTATTATCCAAGTGTTTTTTATATTTAGGCCCTGAAATATACAATCCTTTGAAACTATACTATTTTATTAGATATGTATGGATGAGTAATTTATTATAATTATAGGATATGAGACTTATGGGACCCTAAGAAGTATAAATTTATATAAGAAAAGATAACATAGTTTCCTTAATATAGGATCTTGTAGAAACCTCCTTTTATAGAAGACTATTAGACTACAAGAATTTGAATATTTTGGCTGTGGTGTAATTGTGAGATTCCTTGTGCAATTTGGATAGTTGATTAGATAGTGGGGAGAGTATTACTATCCCACTAGAATGTTTTCACCCTGATGGGGTGGCCTAAGAAATATTTATGATAGGTTGGGTGAGTAGATAGACCTAAGATTACATGGGATACAATATGGGAATTATTCCATAATCTTATAGTGGTTATATTGGGTCTTATTCTATGATCCCAGCAAGTGTAAAATGTGATACTGATGAGACCAAGGGATGTTATTACCTATATTTTGGGGGATTTTCAATAGTTATGTGATTGAGATTGAGGATTCCATGTATGATGTTTGTGTTATGATGATATCTCGGGGACCTCTCAGGGTAAAAAATTGATATGTTAACCCTAGTAAGGGTCAGTGAATGAGATTTCATGATGTATACATTAGCTATCACCATTGAACCTGAAGGTTAAGGGTTTGAGGCCATTGTCTCTAGAGTAATGATGTGAGATATTAAAAGATAAATACTTTTCCTGGTATTCCTTGTAAATTAACACCACATATATACCATGTGTCTTGGGATTTGAATCTATTTAGATTTACCACCATAAACTCCTTGAAATCATAATAATTCTAATACTTATAGATTCACTAGGATTTCATCCTAGTAATCTTCTTATTCATGATTCAAATTTATTTATGAGGATTTCCACACATGATTCATAATTGTTGGTGACACATCTATAATACTAATTATTAATACCTTGGAATTGTTTTCTACCTGAAACTACAAGATTAGATTCGATTACCACCTATGAAATGGTTTTCCTTCTACTACGATTTGGGTTCATCTATCGAAGCTTCCCCTTCCATGTCAAAATCCGTCATTAATCCGAATGGTAGGTAATTTAATAGGTAGTTTTCTTTTCTTGGATAAAAGAAACAGTGCAATTTTTCATCCCGTTTTTCCTCACATTTGTGTCGAAGTAGATGTTTCAAGGAAGCCAATTGATTTTGTTTGGATTGAAGTATGAGAAGAGTTTCGTTATAAACAACAAGTTTTTTTTGAAGGGTGGGTCAATTTATGTTCTCAATATAAGAGGTTGGGTCATCTGTCGACACTATGTTGCTGACGGTCCGATCGAATGAGGGTCGTGGTCCCAAAAAAAGGCCCTGGTGAGTCCACATATGATGTTATGAAGGTTCAGGTCCACGTGGATGACTCGAGGGACCGCTTTATTGAGGTTCCGCATTCCACTCCCTCGGAGGTTCCTACTTAGCCGAGATGTGTTGAAGCTTGTAGAAAGGATTTCCTTCTGACCATGAACCCAACAGTTGTAGATGTTCTTGACAGACTGCATCGTGATCTGGCTGGGAGGAAATTAGGGGGCAAACACCACTTGGTTCAGGAGAAAGTTAAAGGATGTTGGTTCAGAATACACCTCATTCATCAACATTGTTGTTGAGAGGTATGAAGGATGACAACATGTTTAAGTAGTGGTTAGAGACTGATGGTTGCAGACCCCCTTCTTATGCAGAAGCTGTGCATTATGATGGTGTAGCTGCTCAATCCCATCAGCCATCTGAGGTTATCCCATCTACACATACTCAAGGGCCACATGTGCATGATTTTACCCAAGGGGGTGGAATGAATCCAATGAGAAGCCCTTGATCATTAAAATGTGTTGCCACCATTGAAACTGGGAACCAATTTGATGGATTGGATGAAGACTCTGCCTCTGAAACTTGGTCCTCTATGTCTAAGGAAACGGAATTGGCGGAAGATTATCTTCGGTTCTCTTCAAAGAAAGGTATGAATAATATTATGGATGCTTATGGGTTTATGCATCATGAGTGGAAGCCACAGAGATATAAGGATTATACTAATTTACCTAGTCCTCTTGTTACACGATCATCATGTAAAGGCATGCTCCCTCAAAAGGTGTTGTCTGCTATAGGAGACCCTCCTAAGTGCAAGTCCAAGGGTCCTGCAAAGCATGAGAAGATAACCTCCCATTTTGAGAAGTCTATTTAATCTCAGATTGTGGAATCTCCTATCATTGACCAAGAAAATGCTGATATGGAGGATTTGTATCTCCTCATGTACTTTAATTAAGAAATGCTTGAAGTTTCTTTCTTGATCAACATATCAAAGGAGGATTCACACAGAATGTATGAAAGATTGGTGCAGGTTGATACGAGTGACGAACAAGGCACCTGGATTGATAAACAGAATTGGATTTTGATCTAAGGCTTCAATGAGGGTAAAACCAGTCTGGAAGAACATGTGAAAACTTGGGATAAGATGGCTCTTTGCTTCAAGGATCTCATTAAGGACAACCGAGAGATGATGGTCACCTCCATTAGATGGAAGGTTTTCAAGGTAAAAAACTCAAACATCTTCAAATTTATTTGTAATGGAGTGATGATTTCATATGAGGTTTTATTCTTATGTACATGAAACTTTGATGGTTTCCCACATTTCCGTAAAAGTGTTATGAAATAAAAAATAATGAGTTATGGATCATATTACTATTAATAATTCATATATTGTATCCTCAAATCCACTTCGTCTCTGAAAAAAACATAGTATATAAAATCAAATGTATCACCTTAAAACATAAGTATCAATGGTTATTACTTATTTATTATTTTCCATTATATTTATTATAAATCTATTATATCACATGTGTATAAAATTACTTACTAGAAAAGTTTGGGACATATTTAGTTGATTCTTACTGAGTTATAGTCACACATTGATCATGTAACAATGGCACTTGGATACTAAAGTAGACATAACTATTCATATTTTCAAAAATCGACAATTCCCAAATATCCAGGACTGAGATGGATTAATAAAACTATATTCATTGTTTGGGACATGTTAATTATCAATTATATTAATAAATCCATATATTTAATTTATTATTCCATTTAACTTGTTTATTTGATTGTATTGATGTTCAATTAGTTTATCTATGTGGGCATGGCCATGTGTCAATATTTCAATAAGATTTTATATTTCATTTTATATATTATTTTTGCATTACCCTCTTTTACACATTTCTATTATTGGTTACCTGTATTATTTAGTTATTTTCTTCTATGTTTTAATCCAATATTATGGCATTATTTCCCTATATTTTGATTAACAAACCTTGATTCTTGTTAGTAGACATTATCATTTGGTGTGGTGAGCCAAATTTCCTGCAATTACCCACTAGAAAGGTCATCGATAAGTGATATCTAACTCGGGTATCCTACATTCATGAATCTACTTAATAAACAACTATGATAATTTCAACATCTATATTTTGATGAGTGGATGATCCATTAATAGTTATATCATACACCCCTATATATTAAATGTTAATCAAAATAATTCCATGAGTCTCATATGGCCTCTTCATTATCCATTTGATATCATCAATTAATGTGTAGTCAATTTCATTTATTAAACTATTGATATACATTATATCGGGTCCTTGTTTCATACTAATAATTTAGTTCATATGGTCTCCATATATGACATAATTAACTAAATTTGATTATGATATTATAAATAACAACACAATTCATATTACCTATACATTATTTGTTTCATTATAACACAAACATTGTTCGAAATCATTATCAAAAAATTACATCCAAAATTTTTATCATGTAATATCTAAAAAAATCCACCAAAACATCCTTTAACATGCATCATTATGATATATCTCTTGACATGGAATCAATATATCCTAATTTTGGTTTCCCAAAGCTACAATAGGACTCACCCCCCACTGTATGGTGGAATGATAAATTATAGTACCACAATTTCATAAAATTATTCCTAAAAAAGGTTTTCAACATGATGGTCCTATTGAAACAGGGCCTTATTTGTTTATCCAATACAAAAAACATATAAAAATAATTTGTAAGTAGATATCTTGTCCTATATACCATCAAAATAATAAATTCTCCCAAATTTTCTTCATTGAACATTTGACACCTATTTAATTCCAAAGTATTCTCCTCACTATAAAATATACATGGTTGTGGTGTGATTTTCATTTGATCATATGAATTCAATTGAACAATCATAATAATTTTTTATATAATCATAGAACAGTCATAATCATCATGGATTAATAATGAAACCATTGACTAATAAATCATGTTTGTAATTGAAGACATTTCTTCAAAATTTTAATAAAATATTGAATTGTTCAGATCAAAACCATTCATACAATGAATTCACCATCATAAAGAATCATCATATTATCCTAAACTCCCACATAGTGTGGTCAATAGAAATATAGTATGACGGATCAATGTATTAATGAATAATTATTATCATATAATGTATCATGTAATAATGATTTCACTTATTCCTTGATATACTCTGACATAGATGTTTTTTTAAAATACATGAAAGTAGTTTATATTCAGTATTGTATATAATTTTTCATTTAATTCAACAACATTCATGACTTGACTGAATCAATTTAATATCCATTGTTTAAATTGATCATGAAATGACTGATTAATTATTCTTTTACATGTTTGATGATATGTGATATGTCATGCTTCCTTCCAATAACTAGAATATATTCTCATGAATATCCAACACATAACACTAGAAAATAAAATTGAATATATATATATATATATGTAGAAATTTAATACATAATTGGTTATTTAAATCATTATAAATTAGATAGAATCTATAACTAAGTATACATGATGTTTTATGTTACCGAAAAATTATTTTGGAATTTTTTTGCGTGATAACTTCTTCCCTTGGTAATCATGAAATCATGGGGACAATGGAACCTTTTATTATCATCATAAGGGGACATAATATCATTATTCCCAATCATAAACCATCTTATTATCCATTAATATAATATTTAATCATATCTAATCAAAACATGATATCTACAATCAATTTTTTAAAAAATATATCCATGTAAATGTTCATGAATATTCTAAATGTCTAACGTAAGGATACTGTTGTACTCATACAACATCATTGATCATTATAGATATTGTTGAACTTAATCCTATAGAAATAAAATGTGTATTCTCTAATATACAGTACTATTATTCCAATGATAAAACCATAACTTTTTCTATCATCAACACTACTTATTTTGATATTTTTCAATCATTATCATCATAAAAAACTCCAATTGTGCATGCACGTATCAATCTACCAATAAATATAAAAATTTAAGTCATTTATGGATGCTACCATTATGAAATTCATACAAACATCATTCTCTGACATTATTTGGGTTTCCGATATTAAAATCATAAATAAACATTTTAAAAACAATATTTATTCTAGGAACATTAGGAAAAAATTTGTACCAATGCTACTATGTTATTGAAATCCCACTATTTTAGTAAAAAAACCCCATGTAATTATAGAAAGGTCACATTGTATTTCTTGATCTCTTATCCAACTTTGAAGACATAATATAAATATATGATAAGTATTAAGTTATTAGAATTGCACATTTATCAATACAATTGTTAGGATTAATATAATTCAACCCCTTTAAGGAATTTTTCTTCTTGGACGTCACATAGATATACATATTTTTTCTCTAATAATATACTACAAAAAAATTGGGATAAAATATCTCATGAATACCCTTTACTAAAATCATATCTTTTAATTCATTGAAAACATACAAAAGTCTTCAATTTATTGAATACGAAACAATCAGTACATCAATAAATCTCTATAATACTATGAGAGAGAAATCTTTATCAAAAAAGATTAATTAAATAAATAAAGATGTCACAATTATGTGATCACCCACTAAAAAATTTCATTCTAAATTACATATTCCATTTTTTTATTATGAAAAATTAATTCCCTAAATTATCTTTATATAAATCAATCGAAAAAAGGGATATGATGTTTCAACTAATACATTGGTTTTTGAGTGGAGGTTGTCCCATAAAGAAAAATAATGAATTCAAAATATTTCTATTTTTAACATTATACATTTTCAACACTTACCATACATTTTATAGATCAATCAACTTCATTTGTTCTTTCATCATATAAAAAAAATCATTATCCTATATTTATCATTCCTTACACTTACCTTTTCTACATAACCACTTCTAAATTTAAGGTTATTCTTATCGGTATCTTAATGATTGAGGTAGTGTTAAGACACTTTTTTATTCCTAATATATTAATTAAATTTTCGTCATGATCCATTTAATTTTAAATTTGGGTTAACTATCCATAAATAAAATCAAATATAGATAAATTATTTTGGTTAAATGATTTAGATTCCTAATGAGAAATTCCATTGATTGTAGAGTTCATATTTCCTTTTCTAGACAAGATTACAAGGATATCATCAAGAATCCAAACTTTTTGTTATTTAATTCACCTTGTAACACCAAATTCAATAGAATATATTTTAAATATGATTTAAATATATTTCAAAATACTTTTAACAATCCAAAAGAATCCTTTTGTGTACATGTATTTATAGTCACATTTTATCCCTTCAATCCTCTATGATTAATTCTCACACTTCTATTAAAAAATAATAATTTTATATAATAAACCATTAATATTCTCTCCAATTAAACCCCAAAATTTTAAAAAACCTTGAATCATTGTTTCCCAAATTGAACATTTGTTTCCCTAATATTTAAATAATGGATTAACTTTTCATGGATTCTACTTAGTAGTGGTGTTTGTTCATCTTAATGAGGCAGTCCATGGACTATTATATGTTAGGGTTAGTATCATTATAGGCTCTTTCCAATTAACTATTTTTTTACTTGTTTCCAAAAATTAATCTTTTCCTTTTACTACACATGATAAAAATCAATTTGTATTCCTAAAAATAAAATCATTTTTCGTTATACCCATTAAAAAATGGGTTTCCTCATCATTGGTGTGTATTGTTAACATGAAATCCAAAATTCCATAGAAAATTTTCAACTATTTTGGACCACCATGTTCTTCTTATGTGATTCATTTCATATGTTCATTTATTTCTCTTTCTATACAGCTTATTTGGTTTAGGAATTAATGAATGTAATTTTTTTTCTTTCCTAGAGAATTATTATGAATATCCAACTGTAAAAAAACAAGAATTTATAATGGTCCTCTATATCCAAAAATGTTTTATATATATCAATTTTCAACATGGAATTATAGTTCCCCAATTCATCAATAACTTTTTCATCATTTAGTTGACTTTTCACAACTTCATTAATTTCATTTCATAATTTTCCAATAATGGATTAGGTAGTAAAGAAGGAATATATATTAAAATGAAATTCAAGTTCAATTAATTAGGTGTATATCCTAGAAAATCAACATCTCCATAATCCAAATAAATCCTTTATTGATAAATGACTATGATAGTGTGAGACTTTATATTTTCCATATACAAAAGAACAACATATTTAGATTTGAAATAATGAGAATATTTGGTGATACAAATCACAATTCCCAAAAACATATCTTATATTTTATTTTATTTCTTAATCCCCTTCAATATATAACCTCCACTTCAATATTTGGAATATTCAAGAAAAAACTAATCTGTATGCCACTGAAATTGTACTTTTCGATTCATGGGGGAAATCAAGTCATCATTTTAGTAAATTAGTAACCTTTTACCAATAGGATGTATCTATTTAAAAAATTGTCAAAATATTTCCCCTCGAGAAAACAAACCGAAAAACATGACATTAGGTTTAAAATAAATAATTGAAATTTATATATAAATGAGAATATGAAATTTTCATTTGGATTAAAATCCAATTAGTAAAATAATATACACCATCAAAACACATGATCCTATCCTGTCTTCGTTTCTACATTAAACTAGTATATATATATATATATTGATTTTCATCCTTATCATAATGAAAATTATGATATTATACACCCAATATAACATAATTGGGGGGTTGAGATGCATGTGTGTGAACTAAATATGACTCCCATTTACTGGTCAATGATGTCTATTCATGATATAAAATAGAGGGCATGTGAATTATTGGACGCAATCCTATCATAATAGGAATCCAATTTTCCACAATTCCATTTTAATTCACCACATTGTTGTAATATTATGGATCACATGAAGATTCCAAAAAAATAGTAAGGATTATATTGGTGGGAGATGATAGATTAAAACACATGAGATGTGAGATTAAGAGTTTCATAACACAATTTACCAAAAAGTGGTTTTATCAGTAGTGAATCAATTATTATCATCCCAATGAACCCATTAAAAAACAATTACCAACATTGGATGACTCAAAATATTGATTAATTTAAAATCAATGAAAATATTAAAAAAATTATCACATAAATTTAAAATGGAAATAGTTTAGTAATAAGAATGTTTTACTCTATTTTCAACCTTCTTTTGTCTTAGATGATTCTCTATTGAAATTAGACTAGGTTTTCCACCATGTTGTTCCCTCAATACCTACCAAGATGGATGGACTTTTAATAAAATTATTCAATCGACTATGAAAATAAATTAAATACCTATTTTCCATAAAATCAAAGAAAAATTTATCGATAAATTTCATATTTCCATATATCCAATGTAATTATCAATCATTTCTTTTACGTGGATCTACTAAATTTCAGTAATTTATATCATCGATAAATTAATGTAAATGTAATAAAGTTGATTATATATGTTTCATATATTGGATACACATTTCAATAGTAAAAGATAGGTTATATATTTATTTGTGATATTCATGAAATGATCAGAATGTGGTGTGATGCTATATATCAAGGTGTAATATTTCATACAAAAATGTGAGATATTCATTTATTATATAGACATTGATTAAAAACAAATACCCAAATCCAATATGAAATATCTAGTTTAATTTTTCATAAAATAAATCAAATGCCCATTTTTTTGGGGTATGATCATGTGTATTGTTTAGTGGAATTTATAACTCCCTGTTTTGGTTGCCTCAGGCTATAGTGTGATCAAACCCCGAAAGCACGATGACTCGGTAATTTATGAATGATTTTTAAAAAAAACATCATTGATCATAGATTGCATGTTTTTGGAATATTTTACTATGTAATGGTTTAATTTACACCACTAATACTAAAGGAATGATCCATTACATTATAACATAAGATCTCAGAGCTCATAAACAATCACTACATAAAGTCTCTTGGATAGTCTTTATAAATTAGTGTAATCCTATTTAATTACATATATGTCAATCACTATGTATAACACCTGGTTATGGTGTGATTATATTAATGTAAAATTAAAACAATTGTGGAATAATTCAATATAAAATAAACTAATTATACTACTGTTATTATCATGTCTTGAAAAAGAAACTATATCATAATCATTGTTGCATCAAATTAAATTCAATCATATAGAACACTGATAAGACCATACCATTTCTTGTTCATCACCATTCACATTGTGATTTCATCACCCTTATAAAAAATCCCATCACCATAAAATTATTCATTGAAAAATTAATAAAAAATTATTTTGAGGTATATATAAAATAATTAAATCCTCTCTTGGACCAAATGTTCTTCGAACAGTTATCTTGTTTTTAGTTTCATAATTTGTAATTAAGATAATCCTTCATTTACAAAACATCACTACTAATATGGACTTCTAATCAATAAATAATGTTCTCTATTATTTATCATGATGCTACAAAATCATGTCAATATAACATATTTATATTGATATTAAATATCCACCTTCATTATCATTACCACTACCAAAAGATATATTTAAAGTCAATAATTATCTCCATCACAGTGACATAGAAAAATAATACCCATAATAATTGAAAAATGTTATATATTATAGAAAATTACTGTATGGTTATATCTTTATAGATATTGGTTAATCCATATTCAAAATGATTCAAATATTAACATCCCCACAATTTTGGGATGAATTATTTTTGTGAGAGAAATCTATCCTATAGTAAACATAAAATCAGGATTCAAAAAAAAATTCACCAATCATAAAAGTTATTAGGAATATCTATCTTGACATTCATACTCGATGTGATTATACACTCTTCAAAATATTTTTTCATAAAATAGCCAAATAATGTGATCAACATTGTCAAGATTTGGAAAAATCTCCGAATACCATTTATGAATACTATCTATTAATCAACCAGGTTAACAAGTACAATGAAAAAAAATTATTGATCCTCATATTTATCATATATTCAAATCATATATGCATACAACACTAGATTCAATAATATGTTATACTCTTATTCTAAGGTCACAATACTAATTTTTGTACATTTAACCCAAATTATGATGACATTTTTAGTCAATCTTATCAATGAAAATTCCTACTTGTTGTGTACATATAAATACATAACATCTTATCTTCCCCATCAATGCATTTCATAAAATGTATGTCTAAAATAATCATGTCTTCATTGTTTAATCAAAAAATTAATAAAATAAAATATAAAATAACATTAGGAGTTATAAATTTATATAATATTCATAACATAAAAGAGAAAATTAGTTAATAATGACATTATATATAGCCTATCTAGCGGTAGTTTTTATTAGTTATTGTGGTCATTGTGGTTTTATCAAGTAGATAGTCACTATTGATACTATTCTCATTTCCATAATTCTGGTAGTAATTAAGAATAAAAAAGGTTTTTTGGACATGACTTTCTAATTTATAATGTTATTTTCATTGGTTGGTTTAGTTTCAGACAATTATCTCCTACTAATATGGAATATGTTTTCAGAATATAATATATACTCAATCGTATTTTTATATAAGACCTTATTGGTAGTAGGTAAAACATTATTTCAATTGGTATAGTGGTTATGGAGTGGGAATAAGACAATGATTTGATGGACTTATCCCATAATGATATAGAGTGAGAATTTCTATAGAGGTGTTTAGTTTTAGTGTAACGACCCAAACTTTTATAAATGAAATTATGAATTGGGATTAATTTAAATGAATAATTTATGTTATGTGGTTAGTAAAACACGTACACAACTTTTTTAATTTTGGACCATTAAAAGTTATATCAAATTTCACATAAATTTATGCATCATAACAATTGATAGTGAAGCAATCGAAAAAATATTATATGATTAGTATATATTAAGGTTTATTACAAATTCAATTGACCCAAACCAAGGATGTGATGGAATTGAGAAGTAGGATCTTACCCAAATAAGACCATTTATCAGATCTTCTGAGGGAGATTGAGTATCTAGTATTTTCCCAGGATTATGTATATTTTTATAATAATTATCTAATACATGAGAGATATATATTAAGGGGAAGTTCTACATCATTCTGATCCAAATCCAAAACATGTTCACCAGACCACACTATGAAATTATCATCGTCACAAACCTTACCTTGAGGTCTTCACTGGTTTAATAATTGGTTATGATTCTCAGCGTTAATTGTATAAATATTTATATTTTATTTTCTACGAAATAATGATTATATTTACTTCTAATTGGTTTTACAATATAAATGGATAAATAACGGTGTTGATTAAAAATATATTTCAGTACAATAAAATTATAATTGTTTTTTTCATTGATAAGATACTTCAATTAAGATATACCATTTTAATTATAAATTAATTTAAAAAATAGGTTACAATTTCAAAAATTATTATTATTAAATAATAGTTATTATGTATATTTGATTAAGTACTTATATGAAGTGAAAAATAAATTTTATAAGAACCAATAAACAGTTATTTAAAAAAAACTTTTCAATAAATATGGATTTTGATTGTTAAAGGTAAATTCTCATACGTATAGTTTTTTGGATAAATTATATATTATTTGAGGATTTAGAACTGTAAAATAGTTCAAAAATGACTTTTTCAAAATTTTCTGATACAATCATATTTTTGAGTAAAAATTAAATATGTGACAAATATACTATATGTATTATAACATAATATTGACCAAAAAGGGATATAATATATTCAATTAAAGTTCTCCAATATCAAATTATATATTAAAAACTTCAAACAAAATTTTTTATATTGTTTAAATCATTTTATAAATCCATTATTAATCCTACATAACCTTTACAATATATTAAAGTTTTAAAATCAAATCTTTATGAACACGACTCAAATCCACATCACCCCATGTGAAATTTTAATTATTTAAGTTCATGTGCTTATAATATAATTTAAATAAATCCAATTATAATGAAATTAAATAAAAAAATTATTAGAAGGTTTGTTTTTTATTACTTTATTTTATAGAATCGAAAACATTAGAATAATAAAAAAATAAACCCCCCCCCCCCCCTTTATTTACCAATATAAACCCATACAAGATCACATTTATCTTCTCTCAAAAACCATGGATATAATATATACTCTAGACTTACCTCTTTAGATATACCCTAAGGATCACAACTTCTATTAGGGAGCTAGTGAAAATATTTATCAACCACCCACTTAGTGTAAGGGATCCTCTTCATCTTCTCTTTATTGAAGATCGTTATTTACATTAAGCCTTTTGATTTCAAATTTAAACTATTGGGATATGTTTTTCCACGTCCATAATAAAATTATTTAGATATTGAAATTATTAGATACCCATTTAACTCTCAATAAAATGTTTTATGAATCCTTATTTACATTCATTATTCTTTTGAAATTACATCATGCCTTTTGAGGCTAAACAATATTAATGTGGATTCCCTTACCCATTTTCACTCAAGGGTATTAACCAATATGTTCCAATAAATATTTCAATGGGTACATCTGTGTCTGTAAATCATAATCATTAATTACAGTATTAAATGTGATGAAAAATGATCTTATGTTATGCAATCTACGTGGCACACTTATGCTCGTACTTGATATGATAATGATGGGTGCACCCATAGAGAACTCGAATTCATTGGGTAATAATTTAATCTCATGATATCCATGTCATGTTCACAAGAGTTTATACTAATAACATATTGTTATAACATAGTGGATAACCGTGACTTATGCTTATGATTCCTTATAATATATTGTTTCCACATTTCCATGTTTCCTTTGATATATCATGTTATACCACTCCTAATTGATCATGATTTTGAATCTCGTATACAATGTTACATTATTGGGTATCTTGGATCAAATGTAATTCATTACCCTATTACTTTAATTTTTTAATTCCTTACTGGGATTTATAGAACACACCTTTCATATGGTTTTCCCCAAGTTATCTCATGTAGTTTTGGATGAGATGTGTATATTTAAGATATTGTTAAGGTTGTTTTCAATAAATTCATTATATCTCAATAATATGATATTATTTATCTATATAATATATAAAATATAGGAATCCACTTGATCATTGTTGATGTATTATGTTTTCATTTATGTAATAAATCATTAATTATTGTGTATTAAAGATATAGGATTCCATAGTTTTTATAATATGTATGTCTAGTTATTTATAGGATTAGGATTAAAAAACTCATGTTAAAGCCTTAGGGATATGATTGAACATTGGAACATATTCAAATAATTATTCAAATTATTTATTAAGTGTATTCTAGTTAGATACATATATTTATTTACATTATAAGTGGATGTGTCTATGATAGAAATTTACCTTGGGGTAACAACCATTAAAACACCATATTAAGAATGATTTGATCATAAACTGTTTCATGGAAACCAGCCTCATTCCACACATGTTTTGAAACTCTCTATGTATATTATTTATAAAATATACAGTCTCATTACAAAATTATTATGGGTACTAAATATGATAATAATATTTTATGTTAGGAAATATATCCGGGATAATGTAGACTAAATCCTAGAAATTAATAGTTTAAGAAACATATGTATTTTATGATTTATCCATTTAATATTCATAGTTTTAACTTTTTGTGTTTAGGAATTTAAAATTTAAAATCCACATAATTTTAATTATTCTAGTATATGTGATGAAATATGATTAAATTAGGTAACTACCAATGTGAGTGGAAATTTTTTGTCCTCCCAAATGACAAGACTAAATCAATGGGAGAAGGAATCACAAAAATTATCACATTAAATTATCAACTTAATATTATTTTATATAAATAAATAAATCATGAGTAATTCTAAAACCCCTTTATAAATATAATATTGAAATTGATACCTTTATATGAAAAGGTCCTATGATATTCTATGGATATTCATATACCTTAATTTTTGAACAATGGATAATCTCTATTAAAATGATGGACTCTAATATTCAATTCTCTAAGAAACAGAAAGTTATTATTGATTTTTATCATATGGAATTGGGATGTGATAAATTTTTTTGGTTGGTTATTAATAAGAAACATGAGTATGATATCATATTTATGGAGTGGAAAAAATTCCCAAAAATTCCTTTTGATAAATATTTTCTTCACATTCTTTGACTGAAAATAGAGTAGGACATACTTATCCTGATGAAAAAGGATGATGGATTGACCATGGAATAGAATTAAAAATTCACAATAAATTCATGATAAACCCCAATATTTTTCATTATCCCTAAATTTATTGTTGAATACAAATATGGTGGACAAATTCTAAGTATATGAAAATCCTGGGAAATTTTTTGACATTGGTTGTTTTCAGGAAACTGTCTGACAATCAATCAATGTAGAAATATAGATAATAAAATCTAAGGGGGTATAAGGTGGATATGAAGTGGTCATTGTAGATTCATTTTGGTGGTTATATGGATAAATATAATGGTGGGGAGATATCTAAACACCCCCATTTGTGAAAATGGTGAATAAAAACCCCAAAATCTCCTTGTTGTTGGTGAGGAAATGATTTTTATATGTAATTTAATGGCACCAAGAAAGTGATTTATAAGGGGATAATCCCACCAATTCCATGTAATAGATTATTTTTAACACCCTGGTATTTTTATGAAAATTTTCTTTTTAAATAATTTGATGTGTTCAATTCCTTGTGTTGCATGATACACCAAGTTTAAATAGACATTGATATATTCTTAATATTTTAACATGAGCATTAAAACCTTGCCACTAAATTGGTGAGTATGAATATGACTATAAATTTTATGAAATAAATTTATTTATTAACTCTTATCATATAAGAAATTAGCTTTTAGAAAGGTCATTATATTCTTTAAATATTAGTTTCAATTATAAAATGAATTTTATTTCTTTCTATGGAAGAAATAAGTGCAATTAACTAATGAAACATTTTTTTCTATAAAAATTTATTTTTACATCATCATATCCAAATTAATCGATGGTTCAATTTTGATAATTTTCTGAGAATATTTTGAATTTGGGGGAATATTAATTTTTTTTGAATGCACGATATATTTTATGATATCTTCAAAAAATAACTAAAATAAATAAATTTATTAATATTTTTTAAATTATGATGTATTATAATATCATAAAAATTTAATAAAAAATATAAATTATAAATCATTTCCTGACAAATATAAATAAATTATTCAATGTCGATACAGTGCCTTTGTAATACTGGATGAGTAAAATTTGGTGACTTGAAGATATTAATTTAGAGGTAAAAATTATTTTCACTAAATGATAATGAAATATCCTTCCTACATTGTGATTTTTACATAAATTTTAAATTTTTTTTGCTTATATGACATCAATATTATCCAAATGTGTTTTCAATGATTGAGCAAGTCTGGAAAAATAAAATGAACAAATTAATCATGTTTATTTCACTTGAATATGAGTAAATATACATAATGAAATAATACAGTGCACTATCATGAGAATAAATAAATTATTTTTATGGATTTTTATTTTTTATATGGTTTATATACGAAAAAATTAACATTAATGATTATGAAACACTAAAGTACTGATTATTTGAGAAACAGAAAAATCAATAAAATGAAATTTTTTAAATTTTAAAAACCATTATATGAAAACACAATTTGAATTAATATTTATTAGTGAGTATTTTTTGACCATGATCATTCAAGGATCTATTTTATGACATTTTTGATTCACTTGGTTGACATTAAATCCCATAAAGTGTTTTATTAAAATGAACGTCAATCTAGTCCCACTAATATTTTTTAATAAGTATAATATTATTAATATATGATTTTCTAGAATATATGTTCAACAATATGTATTTATTAGAAATTTAAAATTCTTATATTCGTCATGGTAATTTATCTATAGTTATTTGGGAAGTAATAAATATGTTAAATTCTTATACAAAAATGATGCAGTAATTACTAAAATGATGGAACAATAACATAAATGATAATAAATATATTTTAATTAATAAATTTTTAGATAATTAAGTTGATAAATAAATTATCTAGTTGATCAAAAAATAACTTAGATCTATTAAAATATTTACAATGAATTGAATGCTTTTTTTCTGTTTTTAAATTCATATTATTGAATTGTATCAAATTTGAAAATAATGATATTTCATGAACATAATAGCTTATTAAATTATTTAAAAATCAAAATCAAAATAAATAAAAAAAATGGGATAAAAAATAGTCAATAATATCATCTAATGTACATTTATAGGCTATTTTAAAGTTTTTATAAGAGAATAGTTATATTATATTTTAATATTTAGAGAAATTTGAGAAGTGGACCTAACCTTAATTATAAAAAGGAACCCCTTACTTGATTTCATTTCACTACCGTGATCCTTATAGATCAAGAATACCCTACCAATTTCTCTTTAAAACATTCATATACACCTTATTGAGGTTCTCTATATCTAAAAAGACCAACTGTAGAGGCCTTTAGAAGATATTCAAAACAAATATTTCAATGAAAAGATAATTTCTCTATGAGATCACGTAATTTTTCTACTCTTCCTCACCTCCTCTATAACTAAGATGTTAATAATAAAATAATAATTTAATTATCCTAAATATTATATAACAGTTATTATTATTATGAGAACTGAATAATACACACTATTTTCCGTTAAAGCAGTTGTGAAAGTATTGCTTATACATATATACAAATTATTATCTCCACGTTGCGATACAATTAATTTTTTTCATCACCATATATTATGGATGGGTATATTGATTGTTTTAATGAATATATATGAAATATATGATATGTTAATTATTAATCATATATAAATTATTAATTAACTATATTTCATTTCATTGATCAAAATATGAAAATAGTGGTCATGTGTAAGTACAATAAGATGTTATAAATAATTAAAAAATGAAGAAGATATCACCCAGAACATGGATTCTAATAACAAATTATTAATAAACAAGCGATAAGATGTTATAAATAATTTATAAATGAGCTGATAAAATAAAGTGTTATGGAATAAATTTAAAATAAATACATAAATATGATTTTTTAATGTGAAAATTGTAACAAAAAACTCATGGTGTGTAATTTCTTATCTCAATTTCCATTTATTATGTTAAAATACTATTTCATTGATTATTACATTCTATTATTATGTGTAAAATAAAATTTCATTATAATATACAATATTAATAATTTTTTGTGGATTAATAATGAATACATATAGTAAATTCATTTGATTAATGATCACATCAGCAATAAGATATTTGTAAGGGTTTATTTCAAAATTTCATTATTATTAGGGATTGTTAGTGTTTCTTACTCAACTAGAGAATATATCTCTTCCATGTCCATGTAAAATAAAAATTATTTCAAAATGTTATTTAATATTTTTATATGAATTTTTCATGTTATATTTACACATGTTTTTTTTACCAAAGGGTTTGAAAGAAATATTTTTTTCATTTTCAAAATAAGGTATATTTTGACTTTACAAACAATCAAATATAGAAGGAATGTTTTTTCATCTTAAATAGAATATATATTATTTTCCCATTTTCATGAAATATTAATTCATCGAGGATTAAATTAAAATATGAACATGTTATTTTTATGAAAAAAAGTTTTTTTGTAATTTTTCATATTTAAAAAAATATCAAAATAGAACTTATATTTTCCTCATTAATTACTTCATGTGATATTTTAAAATAATTTTTGATATAATTAAAAATTACATAGTATTACTTATTCTTCCCTATGAATATGATCCAAAGATATCATCCTTATTCTTTCTGAGGATGGTTTATTTTAATAATGTAATTATATTTATGAATCTCAATATATTTCTATAGGATATAAAATGAGGAATTGATTTTGAAAAATATTCATTTTCAAGAGTTTTATTAAGATGAATGATTTATTTTATTATACCATAAATATGTATGGTTTAAATTATGTGATGGATGTGACCTATATCTATCTCCAAATCATTACGTTGCTATTTATATCTCATTAGATAGACAGGGAAAGTGTAATGTCTTGAACCTAGTATCCACTCAATAGTGTAATAAGATTTATTGGTCATATGGCCACAAACACATCTCCCTAATCACCAAAGGCTTCTAACTATCAGTGTGTAAGTAAGTGATTCATTGGGGATATTATTCCCTCATTACTAGAGTATGTAATAATATATGTCAAATAAAATCAATAGAATAAGTAGATACAATAAGATGATAATATATAAACAATGGAATATATAACAATCACAAAAGAAGGATCATATACAATGATGATGGTGATACATTTCATATAACATAGAAATAGGCAAAATATGTACAAGTACGGTAGTAAAATAAATGTATCCAAAATAACCAAAATATCCAAATGGTAACCTAGTGGCATCAAAATCCTCATATTGGTTCTATTATATAAAGCACCCAAGTAGAAAATCAGAAAAAATATGATAGGTTGGTTTTCCTCATTAATACCATTAATCAAAAAACATTTCATGGGTCCTTAAGGTGTCCCAAATAGGGTGTGCGATAAACATCCTAGTAGGCAACCACCCAAAGTCATGTACAATATTAAGGTGTGAAACACAACATGATATGTAGGTAAATATTTAGCATGATACAATATTATATTTATCATGGAACTTAAAAAACTACAGGCAAGTGACATTGAAATAGCCTTTTGAGGCTCCCTGATAATAGTGCTAAACTCTGAACAAGGAAGCTACTAGAAAAATAATAAACAAGTCGACCTTTCTATACCCCCATCCATATCCTATTCACATGACCTTGACATATAATGAAACCTTGTGAAAATACCACTACCTTACTATATAATGAAGTGTATCATGATTCTACAGCCAATTCCTAATAACCAAAGTTTCATATATCCCATGTTCATTCCATAAAATTAACTATAGACCATGAAGGGATGAATCTATACTATAAAAGAAAATGGATTCCTTATCTAGTGCCAAGAGAATATGGATGGAAACATGGTATATGAACAAGTAAGTGTCCTATGAACATGTATAACAATAAGTCCTATGTGAGTCATGCAAGCCATATCCAATGGTTAGAAAAGCCGAAGGCCTTCAAAATAATCAAGACCCAAGATGCAATAATACTCAAGGCTTCCACTAATGCATTCCAGATCCTTGGAGATTCATCCATGGAATCTAAAAAATCATTCATCTATTTCATACCATTTAACAATTCAATTCCATATGATTTTACCCACTCATATAATCAATTTCATTCAATTAATTCAATGAGTACACATGCACATTTAATCCATTTCAGACCCAATATAACTCATGTGTATACCACTCATGTATCCCACTCCCATTAATTCATGTAACATCTGTATACCGCCCCATTTATCAAAATTTTCAATTAAACACATCACATGGTTATACCCACCCATTAAACACAATTCACTATTAATAAAGACACATGGGTATACCCATTTATCTAACATTATTTCTAAAAAAACCATTTTATCAATTTAAAAACAACCTGAGAGTATAACCACTTGTTAAAACAATTCTATTTAACCCATTTAATAATGTTAGGAATGAAATATGATGATAATATAAGGAATGGAAAAAGAAAAAAAATCTAAACATGTAATTCAATCCCATTTATTTATAACTGAGCTACCTTAAACTAGGAATCCATAAGAGTATAGCCCTTGGGAGGTTCATCAATGGTCAAAAATAAATAAAATTAAAGGCACACCCCATGTGTGGCCTTGGTTTGGGGAAAAAATTGACAACACATTACAACAAATCTATGTGCATCCCTAATAGGACATTTTTCAATTAATTCAACTAGAGGGTCCAATTTTTGGGGTTCTGCTATAATATCTAGAGCACAACATAGTGGTTGATAGTTTGTAAAAACACCAAAATACAAAATAAAAGTATAGACGACCTACTATATCTTAGTAGTGGAGTGCTCATCCAATATCATGTCCTGATTTGAATCATATTTGGAGAAATCTAGAGAACTGATGATGAAAGAGAAATTAAGGCATAAATTATTAAATCTAAATACTGATATTGATATCTAGAGGGATCGATAATGGTTAAAAAAAATTTATATCTTACAGATGTCTATCTAATGAGATAAAACACACTCAAATCGGAGGTTGGATGAATAACGATGATCAAATCTATGTTTACTCATTGAAGAGAGATTTTACATGATGCCTATACAATGTTGGGTAAAAAAGTATATCTAGGTTTAAAATATATTTTAATTTAATTTAAATTAATATAATCTCCAAAAAGTATAGGTATGTAGGGGTTAGGTGCATGGTTTTGTAAACTCTGTGACAACCATACATTGTTCCTATACACCAAGGGGCACCCATATGGTTTCCTCACAATGTTTTGTTAACCATTGTTTAAGACACTATCAAAGTCTTCAAAAACTACAGACATGGATGCGTATCCTTTTAGATAATTCTGTTTGGTTTGGACCAACTGTTTGGCCTATACGATACCTATGGACATCCATGAACGGTTTAGTCAAATTGTGCGTCCTTCCCTGCACAATTTAGTCAAACCCTGCACCAGGCCAAAGTGACCCAAAACATATGTTCTGAGCTCGGAAAAAGCCTCGGTCAACCCCAAATCACCCTTGAACAAATTTAGAAATCACATAAAGCCATGTTTAATCATTCAAATTAAAAAATATGGTATTTATAACTCATACGAAAACACATGATTGTACATTCCTCCCAATTATTACAATTCCTCACTGAATTTCTCTCTAAATGGTGGTCAATATTCTACTAAAAAACACTACCCACTGAGCACGTAAATCAGACTCCCTCTCACTTGTCTCATCTTTTAATTGATCAGGATGCAATTGCAATCGTACTAGAAGAACTGACCAGCCTTAGTGAACATTTGTGATCTTTTCAATGATTCCAATCCAATGATGATTAAATAATGAATAAAACTATAACTCAACCTCATTGGAATGAAAAAGCATGATGTGTCTAAATAATAGTGGAGAAGCTAAGATACATGGAGGATGTCGTGTATGGATTGGTACCTCTTATATAACTGCGTCTGATAGGCTATCCACACAACTCTCTCCATAATCTAGAATGTCACAACATATCATAGTGAAGTCTTACCTAGTCACCTAATTTGTTTGTGTCCCAATATTAGTTAAACACATAAGAAGATATAATCCCTAACATTCAAATATAGAGGTCGTACAAGGATATTGGTATATTATTTTGGACAAGATAGTGAAGTAGCATTCCATTTATGAGTCAACTGGACATGCTCAGATGTCCCACCTACCTCTAGCCCACACATGGGCCATATACATGGCCTACTCTATAAATCCTCTTAAGATTCCATATGAATAATTTCATTATAACTATTACTGGAGGCAATCTAAACCTATGGTATATGCTTCTCCCAACAGCCCCCAAAAATCAGGATATATGCTCTCAATCTGTCCTCTAGAACCTATATTGTTTTCTATGACTATCTATCTGTCTAAGGGTGTAATGATGTGTTCAGAAGAACTTTTGTTCTGAACACCCTATGAAAAATATACAAAAAATAATATGTAAAGGGGGGATCCCAATAAAAAAAGATACTATGTGGGACCTCGTGAGGTTGAACTATCTCATGGATATAAAATCTCCCAAACTCATCCACACTGAAGGTCTCCTTAATCTGCAATAAAATGGAATCCTTCATGATGCTGTTAAGAAAAAAATGACATAATTACCATGACACCCCCCACAATTGGAATTTTCAATAAAGAACACCCCAAATAATTCTAGCAACAACACAAGCATAATTTCGTTTTAACTAGGTGAACTCAAACACAACTGAGGTCATAACTCTGGCCTTACTGAAAGGAGTGGTTGAGTCTGAATCAACCTATCCAAAACTGGTAATGCATGATTCCCTCTAAATACACTTTCAAAATTCACACCACACACACCATAAAACGGAGGCATGTACCTACTCGTTCCTTCGGACCATAAACAAGGAACCCAAAGGATAAAAAATCAGGCCACTTCTTACTGATTAATCTTAAAAATACCTTGATTAAATTTTAAGTTTATTAAAACATAAATGCAACACATTCTCCCTAATCAACACACCATAAAAATGGGACCATGCATAGAATCCCATACCGAACTCCTGATGAAATTTCTTTGTCAAACCATCCCCTGATCATTTAAACTATCATGCCACAACATGAGCAAAGGCATATCCCAGACCCATCCCATTGGAATCATTACTCAATTAAATCAGTACATATGATCTTGAAAACAAGTAAAGAATAACCTCAAATAATAGGAGTCTATCGAACTATCCCAAGATATTCATCACCTTATTGAATAAGTGATACATTCATACAAAGCTAAGACACACATGTACGAACATTAATTGATCCTATAGAAGCATCCTCCTAGTGTCCAATTCAAGGAAACAAAAGGTGTAATAATTTCCATCCAAGGCGTTACAACACAGGAACCCAAGTATCACATGGGACTAACCATTCCACGGTAAGAACTATAAACCAGAATGAAACACTAAGTAACATCCTAGAAAATCCCAATAGCATTTAAACCATTAGGGAGGCATAAGACCAACACTCTCATAGTGCATCAAGGATGACTTCATGATATGGAACATACTCATCTCGAAACATAAGGCACTAAGAGGATTCAAAAGTTAACAAGAAGATGAGTCGAGCCACTATAGCTCAACATCCTTTGAATGAATCTTGATTTCACCTACTAATGTATCCTTAATCCATCCCAGAGCCTTTACCAACAGCTGAATTTGTTATCTTTCTTGATTAACCACCAATGTTTCCGCAATAATCAATGGTGTTTAAACAGGGTTTCATATACATCTAATCACATCAACGTCATTATAACAAGCAGGACACGACATATAAAAACTTGTAAGCCTCAAAATAAATCAACAAGAATCGAAAAATTCCAAATATACCTTCTTTGTTATATTCCTTAAACTTGGAAGGACACATTTACAAGAATAGATGAAATTATCCCAACCATAGGATTTTCATTGATTTCAAAAAATTGATAGAATGGATGTTCATAATTAGACAAGATTAGATCCAGCTATATAAAAATGTGATGCCCCTCCAGGCCACACTCACAAGTGTCAAAGCATTATACGTGAATGATGAAATCAATGGATCGGTGTGTGAAAACAATCTAGTATCAAGGAATTCATCCCGATCATTTGGAAGAACTTTTTCCTTTAAATTCCATGTCACTCAACTCTGGAGTTGACCCATGGATGCACTCAATAGCGGAGAGTTCAATGATTCAACTAAACCCAACTGGTTCATTACAATTTTAGACAACTCTATGGGTACTGCATATATAAATGAATAATACTTAGAGATAAAAAACTATAGAACATCCAAAATACCATCCATCAGATGTCTTCTCTATGAATTCAATTATCAAATGGATCATAAAAAGTAATTATCTTAGAGTCATATTTTTCAAAAAACCATTAACTCCGATGATGACATACCAAGTCATCCATCACTAAAGAACAGATAGGTTCACCATATCCTACTATGATTTTGACCATGGATGAGGAATGTATAACCTAATGAATAAATCCTTCCTCGATGATCATTACCATAAAAAGGGCCAAGACGCAAAAACCCTCCATCCAAAAAGGGTGTCCTTTTAATAACTAAAACTCTCACTAAGGAAAAAATACCAAATAGAAATAATATCATGTTATTGGTAAGGTATTTAAAGATCGTGGTGTACTAACTACTGCGGGATAACCCCTTAAAATGAATAATTGTTGACCCTATCACTAGGTCACACAAAATAGAATCCACTATGGTCAAGAGACTATTTTATTTAATAAATTTATAAAATGAAATAGGCTATGGATAAATGATCATGTCTCCATTCCATGTTATTACACTAAAAATATTTTAACTACACTGAAACTGGGGTTTAAATACATGACACAAATTCAAGTTCTACTTTAAATCCATTTCATTAATTCAATTAGACAATTAAGAATTGGAGTAATTTTTTAAAAAAAAATCGATTACAATTTAATAAAACAAAGAAGATGGTATCAAAATTACCTAACAGAATGAATCAAAAATATAAAAATGTTATCAAATTTCGTTTTCAAAATATTTAAAATTCATAGACATTACAAAATAATTATGAAATTAAGAATATAAATCCCTTTTAAAAGAAATGGAGACCTACGATGGTCTCATTAAACTAACATGGGTTCTTTAGGAAGAAAACCAGTAATAGTTGTTTACTATTGAAAGAATACACACCAAAATAGTTTACCTCATTAAAACATGACCCAACTAACAAACATGGGTCTAGTTGTGATTTTTTGAAGCCAATTATAATCCTCATTTAATGTTTGTTATCATGGTTCATAGTTCAAAAGTGAAGGACATTTCAAAACCCTCCTAAGACAAGGTCACACAAAAAAACCTTCTCTTAAATCCAATGTTGAAAAAGGAATAGTCACAACACCATAAGAAACACTACATCTTACCCACTCAGAAGTTGGGATGATGTCAAGGCTCTGTGTATCATTTCATGTTTCCATTTTGATTTAATATCATATTACATTTAAAATTCAGTATTCATTAATATAGATATTATAAAAAAATTCCAAATTTTGTTCTTTGGGGGGCCATACTTCAAAGGGACCCAAGATTGGAGTCAACTTATATCACACAATAACATATTTCAATTTTATGTCAGAATAATTATATTTCAAATTCCAATCTGAGAGAGATCATACACCTCAAGAAACAAGTATTTTAATCTATATATTTCACACCATAATATATCCCAATATACCTAACAAAATAGTATAAATATATATAACAACACCTATCATAACATCATGGAATCAGTAATGCATACTAAATGCAATGACATAATGTATGACATGAGAAATATAGAAGGTTCCTATATGATTCATGAGATGAAATACCATGATCTCATCATCTTGTAATTGAATAGAACCAAAATTCATATTAAAAACATCATACATCAAGTGATTCACCCAACAGTGTAATCAAATCAACATTATTATTCAAAATCTAATAAACAACAATTAAATTCCAAAAAATATGGTTGTTTCCTATATTTGGGATAACTATGCCCGACACTTCTCCTTACCAAATTTATATTACTTTCAATCCATTTTTATTATCACCAAATAGTATATCAAATAGGAAATGAAACCTATCTCTGATACCACATTGTAACATCTCGGACTTAGTAGCCACCTAACAGTTCCTCGAACCCTGTTGGTCACAAGGCCTAAAGCGCATCACCCCAAATTCTAGAGGATACCGAATATATGTGAGGGACTAAATGAGTCATTTATGAGAATATTCCAGAATTACCAGAGTATATCCCATCAAAAGTTTAATAAATTCAATACTAGAAGTAAAAAGAACAAGCATATAATATATACACTGCAAAATAGCTAAAAATCACAAATGAAGGATCATATACAATGATGATGGAGATAAATTTCACATGTATAAGAAAGCATCCAAAATAGGTATAAGAAATTAAGTAAAATAAATAACACCAAAACTTCAAAAAATACCCAAATGGTATCCCAGTAACATCACAATCCTTAACTTGGTCCAATAGTCTAATGTTCCCAAGAAGAAATCAATAACTTGTGTTAGGGAAATTTCCTAAATCAATAACTAAAATCATATAATATGTTTGGGTCCCTGAGGTGGCCCAAATAGGTTGCGAGGTAAAAATCCCAATAGAAAACCACCCAATGGTCTATAAAATTTTACTATGTTAAATATAACAAGCCATGCTGGTAAAAATTTAGAAGGAAATAAATGTAATCTTCTCATTTCATGTAACCACAACAAGAAACTTATATCAAAACAGCCTCTAATGGCTCCATGAAAAATAATTTCATGATACAAAAAAGGTATATAAAGTTAAAATAATAAAGAACATGGAATTTCCATAACCCCATCCATATCCTATCTACAGGGCCTTTCTGTATAATGAAACCATATCAAAATATCATGGAAATTCTATATAATGAAGTTTAACACATTTCCACAGACATGACATAATAAAAATAGTTTCATATATCTCATGGTCATGTCGTATAATGATGTGTAAACCAAGAGGGTCTAGATTGTTGTTATGGAAGATGAAGGCATCCTCATCGAGTCCCAAAAGAATCACAATGGGAAAATCAATATGGTCACTAGTTGGAGTCCTAGGAACATGTATACCAACACGTCCTATGTGAGTCCAATAAAGAGGTATCTAAGGGTTAGGAAAACTTAATACATCCCATTGAATCAAAACCCAATAGGAAATACTACTCAAGGCATCCACTACAACATCCCATATCTATACAGAGCCATCCATGGTCTCTAAACAATGATTCATCAATTTTTTAGAGTTTAACAATTCAATTTCATATGATTTTACCAATTTATAGAATCAATTCCATTCAATTCCATTCAATGCATATACCTACTCATTTAATACATTCCACCCCAAATACTACTCATGAGTTTACCCACTCATGTAATCTATTTTCATTCATTCTGGTCACATGGGTATACCCACACATTTATCACAATTTTTAATTAAATACATCACATGGGTGTACCCCCTAATCAAAATTTACTATTAACCATGCCAAATGGGTATACCAACATGTTTTACATAATTTCTAACAACACCATTTAAGGAATTTAAATACAACCAATGAGTATACCCACTTCATTAACCAGTTCTCTTTAAGCCATTTAATCAAGTTAGTCCTGAAATATTATGATAACACAAGTCAAGGAGGTTTAAAATCTCCCAATCATGTAATTTAATTCCATTTATTTATTACTAAGCTTCATTAAACTAGAGAAACTCATAAACACAACCCTTTGGTGGTTCATCAAATGCTAAATCGAAACCAAAGACATGGTGCACCCCATGGGTGGCCATGGGTTGGAGAAACAACCACAAACGTATCTCAAGGAACATATGGGAATCTATAATAGGTCCCATTTCATTTTATTCAATTATCCAGTTAAATTGTGGGGTAGTTTTAGAAATTCCTGTGGGCAACATAATAGAAGATAATTGTAAAAATCCATAAAATTCAATAGAAAATTATATACCATCTACTGTAGCTCAATAATGGATTGATCATCCAATATCAAGTCCTAATTCTATTGTGACTAGGAGAAGTCTAAATAAAAGGGGAGGAATAAAGAATTAGGTAATATGAACATAAATCCAAATAGCACTGTTGATAGATAAAAGAATCAGGAAAGTTTAAAAATGAATACAGATACTATCGATGTGGATCCAATGAGACAAACCGCGTTTAAATCAGATGCCGGGCAATGAACCAGGATAGAATCCTAGTTTAGTCATCGAAGAATGCTCCAAAATTAAGACTCTATTATACATGGGGGAAAATATGGTAGTTAGGTTTAAAATAGATTTTATTTTAATTTAAAATTATAAAATTTCAAAAAATTAAAGGATATCATAGTTTTTATGCACATATTAGAAAATTGTGCCCCAATCATGCACGGTTCCTATAGACCATGGGGAACCTGTATGGTTTCCTCACATGATTTCATTAACCATGAAAAAACCATGTGATGAGCCTCAATCAATGTATGCAAAAACTACAGTAATGGATGCATAGTCATATGGCCCATTACACATGGACTAACATAACTGTGTGGCCTATTCCATCCCATTCTACAGCCTTTAATGGTTTACTAAAACCATGTGGCCTTCCCTAAATGTTTTTTACAACCTTGATCTTGTCCAAAATCACACCAAACATGGGTTTAATGCTCCAAAACTTCCATGGTTAACCCAGAAACACCTGTGATCAAATTGGGCACTCACATAAGGCCATATTTAAGCTTTCAAAATGAATATAAGGGATTCATACCTCATAAAAAATGTTTGGTTCATACATTGAAATTGGGAGTGAGCATTATTCAGTAATATAGGTATGGAATATGAGTTAACATGGTTTAGTAATACATGTCTATAATGGGAGTGAACCTAATCTTATAATATATATCGGGAATGGGATGTGAATATGGTTCATTATTGAATTTTTCCACTATGTTAGTCTTGTAAATGAGTCTTGACTGGCGAGGAAATGATTTTCTATAGTTATATTTATGCCATAATTCTCGGTCATATTTTATCCACTCGTGGTTTGTATTATTTGATTCATTTATTATTTATGATTTTGTACAAGGATCATAAGTACGATTTTAATACATAGGATATAATTTTCAAAAATTATGTTCGTGTGTTTATACCCCTTATAACCAGGTTTTGTTTGACATCTAATTTTTTTAGAATTATTGAGCATACAAGATCACTATTTTTCTTATGTTTATTTTCCCCTCATATTAATAATTTTTTAGTATGATTTCTTACAAACAGTGATATATGGAAATATATCTATGTGATATGATGAATATATTTCATAAAATTAGAATATTTTGTAATTAATCTTTAAAGACTCTAAAGAATTACGGTTTAGGTAGATATTATATTGTTATTCATCTAAAAATATTTAATGTCTATGTATTGAAATATTGGGAAATTATAATTGGTATTAGAGATGGGAATAAACAATATTTGGGGATTATTATTAGAAAATGTTTATTAAAAACTCAGGTTTATGAAAATGTATATGATAACATAGTAATTTTTTTAATGATAATGAATGAAATATATTTAAACTAAGGTTTTATTTATTAAAAAGAAGGTGTCATGACTTTTATATCATCTCTCATGATTATGTGGTTTCCTTGTATGATTATTGTCACACACAATTTGATTTTTTGGGTTTAAAAAATGGTTGGAACAAGGATAAATCTTGTTAATGGTGAATTTGTATATAATGGAATGATTTTCCTCATGAAGAAAACAAATGAAATGGGATTTGGAAAGAGAAAGAATGTAATTATTCTTATTCTGAAATCTAAAAATAAGATCATTAATATCTCTATTGTTGAGTTTTCTTACCCATATAATATGATAATATAGAATTATATGGTAGTCATAGAGGAGAGAATGTTAAATTTTTCTTATTTTAAGAATCTGGGATAAGGCATAAAAGTGAATGTTTCAAAGGAACTGGAATATGATTTTTGTTTTGAAAAGACGGAAACCCAGGATGTATTTTCATAGGAAAAGTGAAAGTCTCAGTTTACATAATGAATGATAATAATGGTATTCTAAATACATCAGCTACAATAAAAAATTAAAATTCAAAATTGGTGGGAATTATGTAAATTGATTCTCTAGGGAGGAAATATTATGAAGATAATCATCTAGGATCAACATGTAATGGTAATATTACATCTATTGATTATAGGATGAATGAAATATATTATGAAAGAGGTGTTTATGAAAAAAATGACAAATACAGATTAATAGTTTAACAAGGATGTGGAATTCTTCATTGTTTATGTATTGTAATACAAGAATAATGTAGGAGAAGTAATTTTATGTTATTATGAATTTATGATATATCTATGGATTAATCCCATTTAGTTTTCCTTAAGGATTTATAATCATATGTTGAATGGTATTGTTAACAAAGAAAAATAATTAAGGTGGTATGGTGATATTTGAATGGAAGGATAACCATTAATATGTGATTACTTTTAGTATAATAATGGGAAAATGAGATGTTCTATTGTGATAAAATAAATGTTATTGTATTGATGACCTTGGAATAGATTAGTAATATGACGACAAAATGTTTTATGGATTGAGTTTATTGAATTTGGTTACTTATGATATGAAAAATAGATAATTTATGAAAGCATGCATGTTTTCACAATGATTATATAGTAATTTGGTTTATAAGCATATTTAAAGAGAATAAAATATAATAATATTCACATAATTTGTATGTAATAATTGAGATCTAAAACATGTTTTTTGCGGGATTACTGATAATATGATTATGATAATTTATTTTTCATTCTTTTTAATGTTTATAAATTAAATCTTTTGAAAGGTTTATAAGGGTAACCATTTATGAATTTTTTTTATATTGAAAAATGATGTGGTTTTAGAGAGAAATATACAACATCACCATATGATGCTTTATGTGTGCTAGATAGACCGTGTTAATCATTTTGTTATGATGATAATTAGAGATATATGGAATGAATTGTCATCCCATTATGGATCCTATGATCCACTAGTTCTTCAGAAATTACAATTTCATCTTCTTTTCCTTGAGTAAGATATCAAGTGGAAATTTATTAAGGCACATCCAAAGAGTGTTATTATACTAATATCAACTAAGTATATCTTCTCAAATCCATTTGAAATAAAATGTTTAAACATTATCATCATTTTTTATGATATCAATGACCATTTTTAAAACAATTTTCCTATGGTTTTGTGGTTATTTACCTCATCTTGAACACATTCTCTATAAACCTCTATTAGTTATTGGGGATTAGTTTTCACTTTTAAATAATTCATTTAATTTTTCACATAATATTTTTCATATGATGAAACCTAGTAATATGTTACTTGAGGCAACCTTTATGTGTACAACATTATTTTTTAAGGGCTGTTTTATTATATATATGTACAATGTCGGTTTTTGTGAATGAATTATCAAATTATCAACCATTGATGAATTAAATGAATTTTGAGTTAAAATTCCTTTTAATGGGGGTATAATGTAACTCCGTGATATTTTTATGAAATTATTCTCTTTATATAATTTAATTTCATTGGCATCTTGTGTTGAATGAAACATTGGGTTTAAATGAAACATAGTATATCATTAAAATATTAGGACAAATGTTTTATCTTAGCTAATGAAGTGGAGGTTATGAAATATATTTATTTATTATTTCTTGTGAAATAAATACTTATATTATATTAATGTCATTTTATTGAGAAAATAAATTTTTTAATCAAAAAGAGACTTGAATTTTTTTCTATGAAAAAACAAAGTGTAATTATTTATTAACACATTCCGAAATTTTATTTGATAAAATAAAATTTATTTTTGAAATAATCATATTATAATTAGTCTATGGTTAAATTGATAGAATTTTCTGAAAAAAAATAAATTTTTTTGTTAATAGTTAAATGAAGGTGTTTTAAAAAACGCAGTTTATTTGATAGTGTCAACAAATATATGACATATAAATTTAGTAAAATTATATAAAGTATGTTTTAGTATTATATAAAAAAATATCATAAAAAATTAATACATAACATAAATATTATAAATTATTTCATAATAAAAATAAAAAACATTTTCAATTCTGACGGAGTGATAACATAGATTTTATAAATAAACATTTGTTTCCTTATAGAAATTAATTTAAGGGTAACAAATATTCAAAAGATTTGATTATTAAATATCACTCATAAATTACAATTTTGACTTATAGTTTATATTTTTCTTTACATTTATAACATGAATCATTACCAAATTCTTGTGAAATGAATGCAAAAGGCTAGGAAAGTCAAATTGACATATAAAATATGTTTTTCAAAAATGTATATTAGTAAATATACATAATGAAATAATCTAAAGGAATATATTTTTCCTTTTTTATGTTGATATTTTTGTTTTAATAGTTATATATATAATTTTTACCTTTAATACTTATGAAACATTTACACAATTCTTGTTCTAGAAGATGAGAAATCAATAAAATTGTTTTAATTAAAATTATAAGAACCATTAAATGAACCAAAAGTTTTACTAGATTATATTTAATTATATTTTTTACCACAATATTTTAGGGTTCTAATTTTGGTTCTTTTAGATCCATATGGCTGACGTTAGTTCCATAGAGTATTTTATTTAAAGGAAATTCCAACTTGCACAATATTATTTTTTAATAAATATCACAATTTTAATATATATTAATCTAGAAGATATGATCAACCACAAATAATAATTTAAATGATAATATAATTATCTTCATCATGGAATATTATTTATAATTTTATAGGATGAAATAAATACATTAAATTCTTACACATCTGTGATGCACTAGTTATTAAATTTATTGATAAATCAAACAAATAATAAAAAATATTAACCTAAAAAAATAAATATAATTGATATAATACATGAATTTTTATGATGAAAATGACATATATAGGATTTAATAATATATTTTGTTTGAATTAGGCTCATTTATTAATATTTATAAATTCATAGTAATGAATAATATCAACTTTTTCAATAATGACATTTCAGGAATATAATTTTTATTAATTCATTAAAAAAGGATAAAAATATAAAATAAGGGAAAAGGGGATACTATATGGTTGAAAATTTAATCCCCTATACATGTAAAGGTTATTTTTTAACATTATGCTTTAGAATATTCTTATTATATTTTAATATTTTGAGAAATTCATAAAGATCCCTTAATAGATATTGTAAAATGGAACCCCTTCCTCCATTTAATATAACCACCTCGAACCTTATAACTCTAACACCCCCTTACCATTTCATTTAAAAACATCCCTATTCTGCTTCAACATGTTCTCGTCTTCTCAAAAGTCTATACATAGATCCCTTTTGAGGATATACAAAGGAGATATTTCAAAGAAGAGGAAATCAATTTAAGCGATCACTTTATTTTATACTATTCCTTATCTCTTCTAACACTAATATTATTATAATTAAATAAAAAATTAAGTTTCAATAATTTACTGAAAATTTATTATTATTATGGAAACACTAATATACACCCTCTTTCTTTCAAAAAATAATTGAATGTATCATTCTTCCGTACATACGAATTACCGTCACCATGTAGCGATAGAATTCATTTTGTTCGTCACTTTATTATATTAACGGGTATTATGATGGGATTAATGAATTTATTTGATATATATATATGATATAATAATGATAATATAATTGTTAATTAGTATTTAAGATTATTTAATTCTATAAATCAAAAAATAAAAAAATTGTTCATGAGTACGTAAGACCTACCTTTTCTATGAAAGATATAATTAATTTTTCATTATCTAATTTATCTGAATGATTATAAATTTTAGTATATTTATTATATATTATTTTTATACGAAAATTATTTTTTTGAAATTTTGAGAATATGTTCTATTTATAATTACATAGAATATCGAACCAATACATTATTGGAAAATGAATCAGTTTTCACTTAGAAAAGGGATATTTATAACAAATTATTAATAAAAAGGTTATAATAAATGAAAAATAAATAATAAATTATATGATCATATAAATTTTTATAGAATAAATTCAAAATTAATATTAATTATTATACAAGAGTTCTGAACATAATAATATAATGGAATGATATTAGGTATGGGTATTCCTTCCACAATTTCCATTCATCGGGTTAAACTACTATTCCATTGATTTTGTCACTCTAAGATTAAGTGTAATATGATATTTTAATATTTTAGGTGGTATTACCATATTATATATATATATATATATATATATTACACATAATGTATTCATCTGATTTATTCTCACTTTAATGATATTATATTTATAAGGGTGTATTTATCTATAACATCATTATTAAGGATTTCTTGTGTTTATGTATCTGGGGTGGAATATTACTCTTATATGTCTATGTTTTAAAATGAAATAAAGAATATTTTTACTATTATTATATAAATTTTTTATTTCATTTATACCTAAGAATTAATTTTAAAAATAATTTAACGTGAATATTTTTATCATTTTCTAATCAATGTACATCGCGAAATTCTTAAATAATATTGAAGGAATAGTTTTTTACCTATACTGCATTAGAGAATTTTCTCACCATCATGAAACCAAAATTATTTTATGTATCCTATAAAAAATTAAAAAATTATTTTTTTAAACAGTTGTTTCCTTTGTAATTACATGGATTTAACAAAATCAAAAAAGAAATTATATTTTCATCCAAAAAAATTCAAGTGATCTATCAAAATAAATTTTTATTTAAGAAAATGTTATATATTTATTACTTATTATTAAATAGGAATATGATACAGGGATACCATATTTATTATTTATTAGGATTTTTTATTATTACAATGAAATGATGTTTATGAATCTTATTATTATTTTCTGGGTTATGCAATGAATTGTTTTTAAGAATCCCATTTCTTTTCATGATTTTTGTTATGATGACTGATTTATTTTCATATATAAGACATATTTTTGGTATTAGATATGTTATGGGTGGACATATATCTCAATCTATTTTATTTGAAAAATATTTTTATCCCCTGACATAGATAGTACCGAAACAGGGAGTGAGACCAATTCAAGAAATATTGAGCATGGACAAGAGTGGACCCAGTTTAGTAATATATGTCTTGAAGATGAGTGAACCGAAATTAGTAATATATGGATGGAATAAGGATTGAAATAATTTTATTAAGTACTTTTTATGATATTATTTTCTTTTCAATGTGCTTTACAATTATGAAAATTATTTTCCATGCTTGCGTGTATTCCATAATTCCATGTCATATGTTATGCTCTGATGGTTTATATTCATTTATTATTTTATGTTTCATGATTTATTAATTGAAACATAATTATCATTTTTATCAAAAAATTATAATTTATATATATTATGTTCATGTATTTAAACCCATATAACCATGTTTTGTTTGATATCTACTTTATTTATCCTTACTAAGCATTTGAGCTCACCCTTTCTGATGTTAATTATCCCCATGATATAATTATTTTTTTGAAGGTATTCCATGGATGTTTTATGAGTGGGAAGATTTATATAGTAGATGATAAAGATCATTCACAGAATAAGAATATTTTGTAACTAATCTCCAAACACACTAAACAATCAAGGTTTTGGTGTGAATTATATTATTTTACATAAAAAACATAATATATATGATGTAAAATATTTTTTTTGTTATAAAAATTATATATGAAACCATATTCTTATATTCTTATGTTTCAATAAGAAAAGGACAACTACACTCTGTGAAAACAACCCTAGAAAAATGGTTTCTGAAGATAATCAATGCTAATAATGTCCAATGATGCAAGGGAAATCATATTTCATCACAACCACTGAGGTAGATCTCTATAATGATATGGGGAAAGGTATGCTTGTTATTCGTTCAATAAAAGTGGAAGCACATTTCGGTTATGGATATACTAATTCTTTCATATCTCACATGTTTATAAGAATGATTCAAACACAAATGCAATTAATGGATGTAGAGTCATCGAGGAAAATAGAATATAAAAGAATTAATGTATCCTAGACATATAAATCCTCCCATGTATATATATCCATGATGAAATTATTGTAAAAACATTTCATAACCACATTAGTGGAATTCAATGTTATTCTACACATGTATTGGATTTCATTATATAGATCCGACATAAATTGCCAAGAGAAGAAAATCACCCTCTAGATCAGAAATCTCCCTATGATTCTATAAATGTGTAAGGTGGACGATGAATCTTCATTGGTACCAGAATATCCTCTATGGATATTATGTACCTATGAGAAATATAATCATTCTAAAAAGTCTTAAAACAAGGAAAAAACGTCTTTGATGACATTACCACTATGAGGGAATACACTGATGTGTTCCTTAATGAATTTTTCATTTTTCCTCCTATACAAGAGAATGAAATTTCAATAAATATTTTTCATGGAGACATTATAATATCCAATTATCCATATATAATTTACACTGTTGAAAATGAAAATATAAAGGATAAAATATATAAGAATTTGTAAAAAGGTTTTTTATACCCATGTGAATCAATGTTAGACACACTAGTCTTCTTCATCAAGAAGAATGATGGGTCAATGCACCTTTTAATCAATTATCTAGATCTCAATAAGACCATTATAATGTAAAATTATCCACTTCTATAGATTTTTGAATTATTTTACCAAATACATGGGTACTATTATTTCTATAAGAATCATCTTATGCTTGGATATTATCATGTAAAGGTTAAACATGTTGATTTCCCCAAGATGAATTCTCATTGAAGGTAAAGGCACTACAAGTTCATGGTGAAACCATTTAGTCTGATGAATACATCATAAATATTATTGGATATGATAACAAATGTAATCAAACATTAACTAGATATTTTTTTGGTAGTTTTTGTTGATGATATTCTTGTATAAAACGATGGAAATGACAAACATGAGGAGTATTTTAGTAATATTATGAAGACCCAATGGAGATGAAAATATGAATGAAATTTATTATAAATAATAGTTATAGTTGGATTATTAATATTATGAGGTAATGTGATCACTGACACATGTATATCTATGGATCATTTTGAAATCGATAATATTTAATGATAGAAAATGTAATGAACCTTGTTTTTAGACAATGTATAATTATAATGTAATTTAAATTTTAGAATTTAGTGAATAGCATTTTCTTTAAAACAATAATAAAAATGAAATTTCCTGAGTTATAACACATTAATATATTGTCTTTAGACATAGGTAAAGGGTTGAGGGGATCCTTGGGTTTTCTATTGTTTCTTGGGAGCATCAGGATAAAAAAATTGGACAAGGGAAGCTCTGAATAGGTCACATGATTTGTATGAATTGTGAAGCTCACCAGAGAAAACCATGCAGCTATAGTAGGTGTGTTAATCTTCCCATTATAAAATTTACACAATTTCACAAATAATGTTCCCATATTGGATTATTAGTGCCTCTTAGGCAGTATGGTTCAATTATTCATCGAATGATTAGCACAAAATTAGGGGAAATTGTGTGGGGAAATTGTGTGTGGTTGGTTTACTAAGAATTGGTATCCACAATGATGGTTCAAGGTTTGGAAAACTATGAATCCAAATCATGTGACCTAATTTTTAATAGTTAAATTACCAAAATTCGATTAATATGGTTAAATCCTTATTTATTTATTTTTTATCCTCTCCCATCTATGTGATCTCAACTCAATGGAACTATGGGTTCCTCCTCATCCATCAATTAGGATTTGATAGATCTAATCTATTTGAAGCTGTAACACCCTAGCCCTAGAATCCTAGAGCCAATACATTATTTTAATACACCAGCATGTTTACAAGTAATCAAATCCCAAAGGACAGACCTGTTTAAAATTATTGGAAAATAAATTACAAAAATGAACATTACATTACAATTCAAAACATAAAATACAAAATTGATAAAACATTGAGAACACCAATATTATCCTATCCAAAAACTGAATATCACTAATAAAAAAATTCCGGGAATATTAGAAAAATAAAACATTAGAAATTGGTGTGCTCAAATTCCTAGTAATGTTAAACAACACAACTAGATGCTTTCATAAATAAGAAAAAAACATTTACGGAAAGGAATAAAACAAAAATATCCTTTTGAAAAAAAATTCACCATAATATGGTATGAATAAATCAAAAAATTCCATATAAATATTCACATGGATATTCAACTAGTTGAACAACCACGTGTAATAGAAATAAATATTCTTATAATGAGAGAATGGGTAATGCCAGACATCTGCACAGATAGCTGCTATCAAGATCAATCATCATGACAGTTTATGTGCATATAGAGAATCTTATTTTATTTTTACCAAGTTATATCCTCCCAACAATGCTAAACTTCTTGGGAAACCAATATGAAAGGTTTATCTCCAAAAAATTGTTTCTCATTAGACCTAATGATTCATCGAGGGTCTATAGTTGTCCATGCTCGTCACTTACTAAGTCTAATGGATTGAACATATAGAAACATATACAAAAAACATTTTTATCAAAAAAATATTATCAAATTAGAATACTTTAACTATAAAACAAGAATGGTATCTCAATAGCACGTCCACAATCAAATTGATCATAAACCATTCAATGAAATATGGTAAATTGTATCATATGAGAGAAATCTCAATTAATCCTGAGATCTAAAAAAGTATGTTTAAATTGGTTAAAATAATCAATTAAAATGATTTCAAATATCTTCATACAAATTCCCCTTTTTGATTGAAATCATTAATTCAAAAGTCTTGCACTTATAAAAGAAGACATTCAAAAAGATATTTTTAAATAAATGTGTCCCATACCACTTTGAATCTTTTCAAAGGAATTAAAATTTTAAAACATTATTGTCCATATAAATAAATCCTTAAAACCATTTTGAAAACATGTATACTAATGAGAATTATTTTAGAAGAATAAATATTTAAAACATTTAAAATGATGTTTTAGTTAGAGAGTCCCTTTAAAAAACCATTAATATTTTCCTTTTGAAAACATTTGAATGAAATTAAAAATAGTGATAAAATGGTCCTTATAATATATTATATACATATAAATAAATATGTATGAAAATCTAAATAATATTGAAAATGATAAATTCTTTAAACATTCAAAGAATCCTATAACACATTGAATATTTAAATCATAAGCCGGATATATACAAAGGAATAATTATGTATTATGAAGACAAATGTATTCCTGATATGAAATACAGTAGGGGTAGTAAATAAACTACAAAAACGAAATAGATGGTGAAAACGGATTAGATATCATGAAAATTAAATGTGAGATGTAATTCTTATACCTTAGGCATGATTCCCTCTGTACCTATCTGAAATTTGTTTCTTCAAGTGTATCAATTTGATATGCAAAAAGGACTCCATAGGTTAGATTTCTGACCATATTATGAACAATATGATGAAGTGAGGGAATTTATTGTCTGAAATTAGTGGTGTTTGGCCCAGAAAAAGGGATTTTGAGGTGTGAATAAAATAAACGGATATTCTCTATTTTATTTGATAGGGGAGAGACACTTTATGAAACTCCAAAACTATTAATTTATTATAAATTTAACTTTGATATAAAATATCTACAACAAGAGTTACATTGAATATAAGATGAGTATGGGTCTAAATACTATTATTAAATGAAATTTTGACATTTTTAGGTCACAAAATTAACCTTATATTTTGGATTTAACACTTAATCAAATTAACTTTTATATTGAAAATATGTATTTTTACTCAATAGGTCTAATATCATTACTATAAAATTTCAAACGAACCAGAATTGGATAATTAAAGAAATAATTAACATTTTAATATTCATTTGGATGTATTAAATATTTATAGGATTTTTATATCACTTAAGAAAATATTATTTATTTTAAAATTTCATTTTGGTCAATTTTGAAACTTTATATTATTTGACTTTTTTAAAACTCATAAAACACTATTCCATCAATAAAACTACATAAATACATTCCTAAAATGTCATAGTAATCTAAAAAATTATTCTATGTCATCAAAAAGTATAAATGATATTTATTTTAATATTATTAATATCATCTATTTGATTCTTTAATAAATCTATTACAGCATCATCATAGTGTGGCTATTTAATATAATTATTTATTTTTTAAAATTTTAAATAAATTACCATGATATATATACACATTTCATCTTTCTAATGTGTATTTATAATTTAACATATCAATTAAATAACCTCATATTAAAAAAGATATAGTTATGATAATTTAAATATTAATTGTTTAATTATTCTTTAAATAAATTATAATAAGTGTCCAAAACTAACACAAGTGGATCACAAAGGATCATATTTTTGATGTAACATATATTTTTGTTAAAAAAACTTTTCCATTGAAATTTAGATAAGTTTTAGGTAGCTTTATAGTATTATAGTATTATATTTACCTTTAATTACCCTATTTACCATGAATTGTGGTAAATAAAATTCCAAAGAGAGGAATGAAAAAAATTATTTGGATCATATTATACCAAATTTTTCATACGATTTACAACCATGTATGTCCACCTTTATAAATTCAATTCATAAAAATAGTAAAATGGTATTTAATTCTAATCCAACGAATGTTATTAGAAGGCGGGTAAAAGAGATATTCAAATAGACAATAATTTTTTATATCTAATTCTATTATAAAAATGGGTCTAATGACCTAAATTAGATTAATATATGTATTTTTCATCTATTCCGAATTTCCATAAAATTAATTAAAAAATTATTTAAATGCAAAATTTGGTTATTAACAATAATGTGATATTTTTCACTATTCATCAAAAATTTAATCTTTTCAGAAAATTCCAAAAATTCATCTTTATTTAATCTTGATATTATAAAATCAAAAAATAAATCTATTATGAAAATTAAAATCTTTAAATTTCATAATTTAGTTAATACTATTAGTATCCACTTTTTAAATGGCTAGTTTGATATATCATGGTTCCCTCAGACTAGGTGTTGCGTGCAACACAAGCTATTGAAGATAACACAACATAAAATCATGGGTTGAGTAATTATATTCTATATTAATAAATTATGTCCCCACAATTTTTGAATTTAAGTATAATAACTAATGTTTGACTACTCAAAATTTATTTATTGAAATCCCACATCAAAACAAGGGTCAATAAAGGTTCTAATTTAAAATAATGATAGCGAATTACGAAGGTTATCAAAGATAACACGCACAGGGGATACATGTAAGAAAACGTGGAAATGAAAGAAAAACCTAACCATATTGTTCGAATGGAGAGTGATAGGGAACATGGATAGTAGAAAATTAACAATCACAAAGATCTAAATATTCGATGATCTAAGAGACCATTTGATTCATCAAGAAATTACAAGGATATAATTTTTGGTTTTAAGATCCTTTACCTAGAGTTTAATAATTCTTTAACCTTTTAAGGATATAAATAAATATAAAATTATATAAACACAATCATACCTTTTATGTACAATTTGATCATATTTATACTTCTTCTCTTAGCATAGATTTCATCATATGGTAAAGTAATAAATCAATATCTTAAACCATATCCAAAGTTCAAGATAAACCATTTCTTAAATGATTAACCTTCCCAAAAAGTTTAACTTTCTAATAAGCCACATTTTGTAGAAACATAAAATCTCAAATCCTTAATGAAATTTAGAAAGTGATGTAATAATTCTTGAATCCAAATAAAAAATAACATAAATCCATCCACTTCACTCATAAACCATTAACTATGATTCAACATCTTATTCCATAATATCTCATTCTTCTCATTTTTTGTAGTCTCATCATTATCAGTAGTATAACAATTACTTGTATAACCTTTTTTATTCTAACCATTGACCAAAACCTAAATCCCAATCTAAAAAACAACAATCATAATTACATAGTCATGGAAAATCATTTTTAGGACCTATAAATTATTCCATCCTCTTCTCAATCCAGAAGTCCATAGGATTATCCTAGGTTATCTGTTACATAAACCTAAAGGATGATATCCAATACATAGACATATCCTTAAATTCAGTCATAGGGTTGTTTTTTCTAATCCACGTTAAATAAATCAAATTTCCAAGGTTGTTTTTAAAATTTCCTCGATACCAACTGAAACTCCCCAGCCCCGGAATCCTGGAGCTAGTTCATTATTTTAATACATTGGCATGATTACATTGAATCAAATCCCGAAGGACCAATTAGTTTATCATCCTTGGAATATAAATTACATACCTAAACATTATATTATAATTCATAACATAAAATAATATATATATAAATAATCCTTTCATAAGATCATTATTATCCTAGTTTTACCATTAACATCAATCATAAAACACTTCTTCAAATCTTGGGAAAATAAAACATAAGAAAGGGGTGAGATTAGATGCTTAATTTCGTTAAACAATACAATAGAAGCATTCATAAATAAGCCTAAACATTTAAGGAAAGATATAAAACTAAAACACAAGTCTTTTAAACATAATCTTCTACATAAAATGGAAAGAATAAATGAAATAATTTCATTTAAAAATTCACATGGATATTCTACAAGTAAAATAATCACATGTAATATCAATAACTAATCTCAAAATAAGGGAATGCAGAATGATGGACCTCTACTCTAAAAATATATATCCTCAAGATAGATATTGTCATGATCTATCAACATGATAGTTTAAGTATTTAGGAAGAATACATTTTTATTTTTTCTTAATATATACTCCTGACAATGATAAAATTCTTGGAAAACAAAATATAGTGCTTTATTTATAACTAATTTGGTATCATGAGACATACTGATGAATCGAAGGGCTATAGGGGGTTTCCATCAATTAATAAGGCAATGGATTCCTCATATAAAAACATAAACATTCATATTTAAAACTAGTATTAAAAACTATACAAAATATGAATACTTTAATCATTAACCATGAATGGTATCTAAATAGCAAATATAAAATCAAACTGATCATAAAAAATTCAATAAAATATGGTAAATGATATAATAATAGATTAACCTATATTAAGAACAAGATCCAATCACATATGTTGACATGGATGAATATAAACTATTAAAATTATGAAACATATCTTCATAAAAATTCATCTTTTTCATTGAAATAATTTATTGAAAAGTTGCACACTTTTAACAGAATCCATTTAAAATGATATTTTTGAATCAAAGTGTCACATACCACATTGAATGTTTTGAAAGGAATTAAAATTTTAAAACATTAAATGCCATATAAATAAATCCTTAAAATCATAATGAAAATATAGACATTAATTAGAATGATTTTAGAAGAATAAATATTTAAAACATTTAAAATGATGTTTTAGGTAAAGATTCCCTTAAATAAACCATAAAACTTTTCTTTTGACAATATTTTAATGAAATTAAAAATAGACATAATATTTTCATGATAATAAATTATATAAATATAAATAAATATGTATTAAAATATCAAGAATATTGAAATATATAGATACTTTAAATATTTAATGCATCCCATTCCACATCATACATTTAAATCATTAGCCAGATATCTTCAAATGAATCATTAAATACCATGAAGCTAAATGTATTAATGATATAAAATAAAATAGGGGAATTAATATACCACACACAATAAATAGGTGGGGAAAATTTATTTTATATCATAAAAATTATATGAGTGATAGAATTCCATACCTTAAGTCTGATTCCCTTTATATGTGTCTAAAACACCACTTCTTCGAGTGTCACCTTTTGATTTGTAGAAAAGAACTTCTTAGCTTAGAATTATGCCCAATGTATGCCCTCTAATATGAATTGATTGAATTTGGAAGGATAAATGGGAAGATATTGGTTGAACTAAAGAGATTTATAGGTGTGAATAAAAGCTAAGGAGATGTTCTCTTTTATAAGAGAGATGAGGGGCACATTAGAAAATTCCAAAACTATTAATTCATAATAAATTTAATGTTGATTTAAAATCGATAAAAGTGATTTATTTAGAGTATATGATGATGATGAGTTTAAATAATATAATCTAATGAATTATAGACATGATGAGGTAACATAATTAACCATATCAATTGTCTTTAACCCTTAGTTAAACAATTGAAATTTTACCGTGGCAACTTGTCTTTTTTATAATATAGTGATTATATATTTTCTATAAAATTACAAACAAACCATAATTTTATCATTCATGAAATATTTAGTATTATAATAGTTAATTTTCTAAATTATATATTTTTCTGAATTTTAGAGATTTTAATAAAACATTATAAATTTTAAAATCTCATTTTTGTCAATTTTGAAAATATTTATAATTTTACTTTTTAGAAACTCTTAAAACATTATTACTTCCATATAACTAAATTTACTCATCCATAAAATGTCACTATAATCAAAAAATTTGGGTATGTCCTAAAATATTTCAAATGGTATTTATTTTATTATTATTAAAATCAATTATTTTATTCTTCCTTTAATAAATCAATTTTTTCTTCATTAATGTATCACCATTTAATTTAAAAATATATTTTCTAAAATTATAAATAAATTACCACGAAGTAGATAAAACTATTATATTTCTAGGGAATATTTATAGTTTACCATATTAATTATATTATCTCATTTTAAAAATGATATAGTTATAAAAAATTTAAATAATACATTTTTATCTTTTCATTAATTAAAATATAATAAATGTCATAATATAACACAAATGGCTTAAAACCTATCACATTTTTTACCAAATCATGATTTTGGTAGAAACACACTTTTCTAATGAAATTTGGACAAGTGTTGGGATAATTTTATATTATGACAATATTATATTTTTTTTAAATAACACATTTTTTGTTAATAGAGGTAAATAAAATTAAAAGTTACTATTCATCAACAACTATTTTGATCCTATTAGACCAAAATTTTCAAACATATTACAACCGTGTAATTTGTTTTGAAATTAAACTCACAAAAGTGGTAAAATTATGTTTAATTCTAAACCTGAAAATGTGGCGAGAAAATGGGTAAAAGAGATGTTCAATTATTCAATAAATTTTTATATATAATTAGATTATAAAAAGGGTTCAATTGAAATAAATTGGATTAATATATGAATTATTTAAAAATAGTGGATTTAAAATCAATTTAAATTAAAATAATTATTTAAATTAAAACGTTGGTTATTAACAACCATGCAATATTTTTCACTATTCAACCAAGTTGAAAGATTTCATACAAATCCCATTCATTCACCCTAAGATAAATTATATCATCCAAATTCAGAAATATAGTCTGTTTTGAAAATTAAATTCTTTAAATTTCTTAAGAGGGTTAATACTATTCATATCAACTTTTTAACTAGCATGTTTTATATATCAGAGTTTGTTTGGGCTCAGTGTTGCATGCAACACAATCTATTTAATTTAAAGCATCGAGAAGTCTTATTATGTTACAGAAGAATGATTTGAGCCCCATATGTCCCTATATATTCCATCACTAAGCTCTACATTATTTTTTATTCTTTCTCTATTTAATTTCCTCTCGACCAAATTATCCTGGTGAGAGATCAATTGATGGAAATGTATGTTTCATTAATTACTTCCAAACTTTACCGAATAGGACATTGATATTGGATGAGTAGAGAATCCTATGTATGACGTAGGAGTTATATAGATGTTCTTTAAGTTTATATCATTTCATAAAAAACATCGATGTGCCACATAGTTTCCCTTCCATTGTGTTGCCTAAAAATGTTTTCTTCCATCTAAAGTCTATTACATAAATTGTATTACTCATCTGAATATTTATTTAGCAGTATGAGGTTTTAAAACTCGATCATTGACATCCCATAGTGGTGTTGTATTTTTCCCCATTATTAATTAATTTTTTAAATATCATCAATTACTTCAAAGCATTTGCCATAGATTTCAAATGGAATTTCCCCATGTAATTAAAATCCCAATTGACAGTGACACCTCTTAACTGTCATGTAAAACCTCATATTATTTTACCATGTTTAGATTTTTCTTTTATAAAATGCATATTTTAGTGAATTGTGACGTGATTATTGATTGATATACTTAATTGGGATAAAGGAATTGTTTGATGAATAATGTCATTTTTTTATAATAAAACCCCTCAGATAATGTGTACTATCTTTAAAACTAAAAAGTGTTTATTAGTAATTTAATACAAGATTTTCTGTATTTCGTGGTTTTTTTCTAAGCTTTTTCATTGTTACTTATAAGTAATTCTTGTACATTCTCTTCAATTTTGTAATGTAATGGAGTTTCTGTCCTTATATATAATTTTTTAGCATAACCAAGCACATCTTGAGGGCTTGGACCACATATAAATGACCATTCCCATTATCGAAATTTCGTAATTATTGATGGAATACTCTATACTCCTCCTTTAAAAAATTAAAATTAATTGCCATGCTTGATTAGATTAAATTTAATTCTCTTAATTGAATGGGTAGTCATTATGCGATGTATTCCCTGAATAATTTGAATGGTTTAAATGATATGATTTTTTTACAATGTGGCTGGATTATTTGATGAGTTTCTTTCCTAAATATAGTGAATGGTTTAAACAAAATGAATTTTAAAGCATGGAAAGTAAAATATCTTTATTACATGTCTAATTTCATGCTTAATTATAATTGAAATAAATAAAATGGCCCTGTTTATTAGGGGATTAGTTAATGTAAAGCAGGAGAGGTAATTTCTCATAGATATTATTATGACTATGAATACACCTTATACATCGTTCGTGGATGATGGTAAGTATTCTTTTGATAAGGATATTATCATGATCCCTTACATTGGATGATGGTAATGATGTCTCACATGAGTAACACTTTGTGGATGGTGGGAATTATGCATCACATCCCTTGTTGAGGGTTGACATGAAGACACACTCAATATTCTTCATGTATTAACATAACAGAACACTCACCGTCTAGAGTGATGAGCATGAAATTTCCCAATCATAATGAGATTTAGGGAATGTACCATATTTCATGATATTATAGGTTCATTAGGACAAGTTAAAGATGAATAAGTTATGCCACGGTCCATCCATCGCCTCGTATTCTAGTTAAAAGGCCCCTTATGCCCACACATAGTTGGATATAATATGTATATGAAACATATTACTGTGGTACATATATATATATATATATATATATTACTATATATAGTTACCAATAAAAAACTCATTCTAGTAATGATCTGATGTAGGTAGAGTTGGCCTTATGTCCTATTGGAACATGAGGTGACTGATATTTATTTATTATTTTATAATTGTTTATTATATAACTTTTACTCACACAATACCACACATTATATTCACATAATAGTTATAGCAATATATACCATTGGTGTTAGGCTACTGGGATTTATATCTCGCACCCTAGTTGGGATGCCATTGCATTGGGGGTACCCGAGTAGATCTCATGATCACAATACCAGGGACGTTTTCTTTTGAATCATTACTTATACCAATAAATTAAGAGCACCAGACTGAGTTGTATCTTAGGATACTTGTTGAGTTCATCGTTATGTTCTTTATTTTCTTTTCTGTATTTGTGTACTACCTTGTATCATGTTTCCTACTGTTTAACTATTGTTTTAGTTTATATATCACCATCAAGACATGCATACATTGTATACATTATCATTATCTATCATTTATTATTTTATTTATGTTAATATTCCACTGCCCAGTTTTTCATTTATTACTACTTCCGCTATTTTATGTTATTTATTTCTTGATAAACCTATGTTTTAATTTGATCATGGTGGTATAATCTCCTCACAATTAATCCCATATATCCTCGCTACTTGTTGACAAACTTCAGTGTAAGGGGAGGTGTGCTTGAGGCCATCTAGAGATCGGATCATCTACCAGTTTAGTGGTTTATTGGGATGAGAAGTTATAATATCATATCAGTTGTTAGTTTTTCTTTGTACTAATATTTTTGGTTGGAATATAGGAGACTAGGAATGTGAAAGTGCTTGAAAAATAACAATGTTTATGAGTAATAAACCCATGTATGAGGAAAAGACCATGTGGGGAGGGCAATGATCGTTTTTTGTACCATTTTTCTATTATAGTGTATTACTAACTCACCTTGAGTGCATGGTGTAAATTATATTGTATAATGATTTTTAATATTTATAGTATTTTACCCTTAGGCCAGTATGGAATGGATGTATCATCACATGCATCAATATAGGTACATTTAAATTTACATTCCTTGTATATTACATAATATATACTTGAATTTGTTGGCTTCCTGTTGATTGTGATTTTTTTCCATTAGTGTATGACATGCCTTGTATTTATTAGTCTTTTTTTTATATTCCATGTTGGTATTTCAACAACATTCTTAGATTTTTACGTATCTAGAAACTGTCATTATATTTAATGTATATATAACTTTGTTTGGAGATTTATTTACCATGTTTCTTCTATATATCATGATTCAGTTATTATAATCATGTTTCTCTATGTTTACAGTTACGATCACATTCATAGTTTTGTTGTTAATTTGTAATCTGTTGAATCTGATGAATTCACTGGGTTCAATTAAACGGGAACCATTTTTCTTTTGTATGGTGTATGAGGGCCTTATAATTGGGAAATGGAATCTCGTTTAGTAAAACCATCTTTTATCATTATATATATATATATATATCAAGAAGCCTTTATTAATTTGTAAAAATGATTCTAATGTACAAATTTTAATGTGAATATATTTCGATTAAAAGGTAGCTAGAATTCAGTCTACAAAGTGTATGGGAACATTATAGATTGGTTGATGGTAACCCATGTAATCGAACAATTATATATGACCATGATTTATTTTGAAATGTTTATAAATGTGAAATGTGTTAATATTTAATCTATAATAAAAAACAGGTTACTTATACACACCCCCTAAATGAATTACCCCTATTTGGTTGGTTATGATGTTTAAGCATATCTGATAAATCCCTTTATGGGTAATTTTAAAATTTAGTTTGTTCATGGTAGCTATTATAAACGTTTGTGACTCTATCACACAGGCATAGAGATCATGTTATTAGCACCTAAAATGCAGTACTGGTATAAGGACCCAACCTTAAATCATTACAAAATCATGAATTAAATGAATAATTCAGATAGTGGATCTTTTCAGGTTTAGAGTTTTAGAGAAATAATACATAACTATTACATATCAAAATATTACAAAATAGACACTTCTACTAAGTTTACATAAAATAAAAACTCTTAAAAAAGAAACATGTATAGTTCTATGTCTTAGATAACATGGCTTTCCATGATCCCATCCATGACCCTATTCATCTTTATGTCCAGTGGAAAACATTTCAAAAACTTTGAATGAGCATAAAAATCCTAGTAAAGGATACACAAAGAAGGAAAACTGTTAGTTTTTTTCAAAACAAAAATTAAATCATGAATACATTATCATAAGTAATAACTTTCAACTTTATGAAGTAGTAAATACTCTTCACTGAATAAAAGATCATTAATTACCCCTTTTTTATCCAAAATATTACCATAAAACCCATATAAAGAACACATAACATATAAAGTTAACTTGGTACATAAACATACTTAAATGGAATAAACATAAGGTCTTCTTCCACACATATCACTAAATGGAATATCTATACAACCAACGTCCATACCCAATGCATTGGAGGTTATAACGTAACCACCCATCCTGGTATTCATGGCACCACCTGTCATATGGTTTATCACATAACCACCCATCAAATGTCCATGTACCATTACAAAATCATAAGACATAAAACAAATATAATGGAAAGAAAACATTTCCACATTTCAATCAAAATATATCACTTAAATATATTGACATAACACATCCATTATAAAAAGTATTTTCAATAAAAAAATACATAATAGTGTATATGTTAGTGATTTACTTTTAAAAACATTACGGCTTGTTGAGGAAGCCAAAGGTCAAATAGTACCCACGGTGGCAGAAAAGGTCATTGTCACCGCATACGTTAAAAGAAACATTCCTTTTTTGTCATTTAGTAAAAAGCTTCGTAGAAAAATATTCCCTTTGAATGAAATGAAAAGTATATGGTTTTTATACAGCGTATAAAATAAAGTCATGTACTAGAACAAAAATATGCCTCAATGAAAGGATATTGAGACGAAGAACCTTACAAAGATGGTATCCTTAGATTAAGGATAAATCAATTACATAATTATGTGAGAAAAATATAAATACACCCAATATAAGAGGATATTTAGTGTAAAACAATAAGAGTTCATCCACACATATTCATAGTATGACATAATCAAGAATTATAGGTTTAACCAAATTAATTGGAATTGGGTTAAGAAGTTCCCTTAGAGAAATTCGACAGCCCAACGACGTCATTTTAAAATTCAGAAAATGAGAAGATGAGAGATAAAAAGAGTATATCATCACATGGAAATATGATTTACAGAAATAAGTATATATAAGAACATATCAAAACATAAGAAGATGTAAATTAAAATACCTAACAAAAAGAAGTCTTTTAAAAACAGGAGGGTGAAATGTTCCCTTACCGATTTGGGTAACTTTCGAAATGTACACCCCATGAAAGAAGGGTCATACAATAAAGATGTAAATACCCATAAACAAATGTATATTACACAAATAGTAGAATAATGGGTAGTATATACACCACACACATGTAAATAGTGGAAAATGTATCATGAATTTCATGGGAATAAAAAGTGACATAAAAACCACTTACCTCGTTGTAATCAATCGAGTCGTACGACCAAATGATAATAAACACCAAATTAATTTCATAACAACATCAATATAAATAGAATAATGATCATATATATCATTTTTAAGTACAAATTACACTGAATTCGATAAATAATTGGCGACCAATGGAAATCTCAAGGAATTAAAAGTGAGATATGAAATCCCTTACGAAAATTTGGCAGCCTAACAGTGCCACATAAAAATTCATAAAATGAATTGATGATAGTAAGAGGGGGTCTATAATCATATAAAAATAAAAATTATTGTATGGTTAATATAAAATAACATCCTCCAACATATGAACATGGTTCATAAATGAAATGATATAAAAGAGAGTACTTGAAAAGAATGAGAGAGGTCAGATCCCTTACCTTAAGTCTGACTTGTCATGTTCGTTTCTTTATATTCCTGAATAATAAACTTTGGTCAATTTATAATTTCTTAAGGACCTCATTTAATGTTTATTATTAAATTCATATCACATATTATAATGTTATAATAATTAGTAAATTATGAGAGTTCATATCAGACGTTTTTGTCGAAGTTCGATACATGAGTCAAAAATGAACTTGTTTGAAAAGAATTGTCCATGTAGTTATAAATACATCATCTCCAGAATAGTATTAATTATTTAAATATCCTATCTATCCAGTATAAATTCATCTTATACTATTCCATAACATTTGGAGATAGAAAATGAAACACACCGTTAATGGAGACGGTAGGTCGTACTTATGCATTAACGCTAGTTTCATTTCTTTGTCATATCAATGGAATTAAAACTAAATGATTGATATATATATTATAATTCCATAATGATATTAATAAATTAGATGTAATATCTATTATATATATCCATTATATATATGTACTTATAACAGTACATAATATTTGGAGATAAGAAATAAAATGCACCGTTCATGGAGACCGTAATCCGTACGTACGCATGAACGCTAATTTCATTTCTATTTCATACATTAATAGAATGAAAACATAATGATACATAGTTATATTATAATTATAGAATAATATAATATATAACATCCTTAACTCTATCCTTCACTAATACCACATGTGGCATTAATGTTTCAAATCACATTGAGGGGGCGGTAGTCCACACTTCCTAAAATGAAATTATCACGTTCCCCATTATGGAAACCATAAAGGTTTGGCATAAATGAAAAATAAAGAAGCATAAGGAAAACATAAAAATAATATATATCATATATAAATATAGTGACATCTTAATGGAAACCATGAGATGTGTTAGAAGATGATTGAAGAATCCTCGTTTCGTGATGCAGTAATTCTCCATCCAAGGAAATAATATGTTCTTTAACCATTAGACGGAGGTGTGTGTAAGTGTAGATCGAATAATTTTCCTAATAAAATCCTAGTATATTGAAGATACTGTTTTTGTTACAAAATAATGGAATAAATGGATTTTAGGGTGTTGGAGAAGCAAAATAAAAAAAAGAACATAATAGAGGACATTACCTCTAAATCAAGCAACTCCCCTTGGATTGAACCAAAAAGGTTTCTTGAAGAGCTTTATGCCTAAGGTAATTATTCTAGAATGAAGAGAGAGACGTGGAGTGAAAATATGTGTAGGGGTAGGACAAGACAAGGGCGTGATAGGTGTGGGGAAGGGAGTAGATATGGGGGCCTTTTATAAGAGGGAGGAGGGGCACTCTTGAAAGGTCATGGAATGTTACTTTATTGTCAAATGATTTTAGGATTTTATGTAACGTCTTGACCCTAGTTATCCAGAATCGGTGCATTATTATATAACATTTGCAGGATCACAAAATATCAAGTCTCGAAAGACCGATTAGTTTAGTAGCATTAAAAACACTAGATATATTCATAAAGTTTAAATTACATCATAAAGTCAAAACTACTACAACAACATCTTGTCTTCATATCCCCTCATACTATCCCTGCAGTTCATTCATAAATTACTTCTTCACATCCTGGGAAAAAAACATTGATAGGGGTGAGCTCAGATGCTCAATAAGGATAAGAATATAGTGGAAACTTTCATAAATAAGCATAAACATTTAAGGCAATGTATAACTAAAACAAAATCCCTTTAAACATGAACTTCAGCATAATATGGAAAAGATAACATGAAATAATTCCATTTACTTATTAACATGGATATTCTACTAGTCGAATAATCACATGAAATATCAATAAACACTTTCATAATGAATGAAATGCATAATGCTGAACATTAATTTCTGTGTCAAGGCCTCATGCCAAGACCTATGGGATAACTGTAACCGGAACCCAACCCGGAGAGCCTCTGTTACCGGAATCCATCTCGGAGAACCTCTCTAACCGGACTCCAACCCGAAGGGCCACTAATAACTAGACACCAACCCGGAGTGCCTCTAATAACCGGACACCAACCTGGAGTGCCTCTAATAACCGGAAACCAACCCGTAGGGTCTGCTGTAACCGGACCCCAACCCGGAGGGATTACTTTTACCGGTCCCCAACCTGGAATATACTAGTCCAACACATTCATCTTAAGAAGTGGATGAAATATAACATAAACATTCGTATTAAAACTAGCATAGGGAATGCCTAAACCTTAATCATAAAAAATTAATGGAATAAAAATAACTCATCCATAGTCAAACATATCCCAAAACCTTAAATACAATATGGAGATTTGTATCATAATAAATCAACTACTAATAGGCTTAAAATCCATCAAGGGATGTTGACATAGATGAAATCAAAACTATTTGAGAGAAATATTTCTTTTTTTAAATCATTTAAAAGTCACATAATTATAAAATAAAACATTTACTTTGAAAATATCTTTATACTCTTGTATGGGACGCTTTGAAGATTTTATAACAGCAGAAAATAGCCTCTCCCGCCATATAAGTTAAAAAAACATTCTTACCTTAATTTTTTTGAAAAGGTTAAAAAAGACCTCGTTTGAAAAAAGACAAAAAGATTCTTTTATAAACCTCTTGTAAAAATTCAAACAAGGGAATAAATGACTTTAACCCATATTCTGTAAAATAGTAAGAATGTTTTGAAATACATTTCTAAGAAACATGGATGTGGATGATAAAGAGCTCTCAGTAGATACAGAAGTATAAACTACCTCAGATAATAAAGAGATTAGGAAATTAACTCATACCAATTTGGTAACATATGAAACATACACCCCATGAAAGAGGTATCATAAAATTAATATGTAAATACAAATAAATTAATGTCTATTACACAAATAATACAATTATGGGCAGTACATAAAGTACACAAAAGGTAATAGTTGCAATATTGCATCAATCTCACAGGAATAAGTAGTGAGATGAAAACCCCTTACCTTGAACATTTCCATGGTTGAGTGTATGTTAAAATCCAGTATAATGGTGAAATAATTGTTATTATGTTGTACAAAAATCATATACATTAATATGATATCATATATGATCTTTTAGCACTGCTTTGTTAATAATATCATTGTATTATCGTCGTTTTGGGTGTTAACTTACTCGTTTTATTTTATATGTTTTGTTATATAAGCCGTGTATGTTATGAATAGTTTTGTATATTATTCATATCCAGAATGATATCAAGTCCTTAAAAATTATTTTTAATCATCAAATTATAATTATACTTGAATTGATACGATGGGGAATGAATCTCATCGCGTTCGTGGAGACGGTAGTCCGTACGTACGCACGAGTGACAATATCATTATTTTGATATTAAAACAATATATAATTTGATGTTATATCATATATAAAGAATCATTATCATGTTATATTTATTATTTAAATGAATTACACATCATTATTATACCCATCCAAATAATAATATTTTGAATAACAATTACACCACGACATGGAGACGGCATGCCGTACGTACGCACGTATGGTGACATGTCATTAAAAGGATGGATATAATACGGAATATGGTTGTACCATATTTATAATAACATTACAGTATATAGAATATAATGGATTTATTATTTTATAAAGGACAAAATGAATAAATTATAAGTTGAAAATAGAAATGAACTTGAAATGGGTGGTGAAAACATTACCACTTCTTCAGGTTCTTCCTTTTGATTTAAGGAAAACGGATCCATAGGTTGGCTTTATGATTAAAATAAGGCCTCTATGTTGAAGTGAGGGAAGTTTATAGAGTATTTGGGTATGGTTTGGCCGAACCAAAAGGCTTTGAAGTTGTGAAAAATTGGTTAGAAGTGGTGTCCTTTTATAGGGGGGATGGGAATCTTAGGAAAAGCTAGAAATAAAATTTTATAATAAATTCATATTTGGTTTATAATTGCTCAAAATTGGATTATTTAAAGGTTATGGTTGGTATGGGTAGAAAACCACTCATCCACTAGGTTTTAGACAGGTTTGGGTCACTATATTAACCTTATCATTTAGTTTTAAATCTTCGTTATTTAGTTTGACATTTACCATGTCACTTTGTTTTTTTATATTATATAGTTAATAAACTTGCTATAAACATCTAAAATACCCCCAAGTGGTCCATTAATGATACACCTATCATATTATATGTCTCTTGTCTGATCATTATATTTCTAGGAATTGAATATCAATTAATAATATAATATTTGTTTTAAAAATGCTTTTACGTCAATTTAGACACTATTGGGTATTTTGTTTTTGATAAATTTATAAAAGCATTATTACTTCGAAATAAATTTATATAAACAATATTAATATGACATAATAACCTCATAAATTTATTTTAATGTATAAAAAGAATCAAATAACATTTATTTGGATATTTATAATATCAATTATCATAATCTTTCATTAATATGGCAATTATTTCATCGTCATTGTGTCATAAATAAATTAAATTATATAATGTCCAAAAATTAAAAATAAATTACCATTATTTAGGAAATATTTTTATCTTTTTAATGAATATTTATAGTCGAGAATATAACATATATAACCCAATGTAAAAATTGTTTTTCTAAAAGATATATGCTTATGTCATTTTTGTATTTACTTTAACTTAATTAATATAAAGTGTCCCTATCACCTACAAGTGGCTCCATGGGGTCCCAAAATCGACTCAAAAATTACCATGTTCAGAAATGTATCCACAAATAATGTTAGGACACGTTTTAGGATAATTTATTATTATAATAATATTATTTTTTACCCTTATTTACCGGATTTACCCTTTAACCATGGTAAATAAAATATATACCAAAGTAATTATTCAAAATGTCTTAAAATAAAAGTTACATATTTATTAAATTTGTAAATCATGACTCCAAATATGGAATCCATTTTTCCAAATTCAAAACATAGAAGTAGCAGAAATTAATTTAAAATTAATTCCGGTTGTCAAAACAAAAAACGTGTTTTTAAGAAATAATAACTATCAAAATATTGACACTTGTTTGCATTCTGTTTAATTGTGAAATTATGTCTAATGACCAAAATTTTAATAAATGGAAAAAATATATTATAAATAGACTTTAAAGCCACTCAAAAACATAATTTATCTCTACTAATTTTTTTTATTAAATAAGTTTTTTTTAATTAAAATTTAGTAATTTTCACTATTCATCAAAATATAAAGGTTATTCGAAAAGTACCAAAATTTCACCCTAGGCTAAATTCGATATTCCAAATCCAAAAATTATGTCCATTTTAAGAGATATAATTTATAAAATTTCAGAAAGTAGGTATTACTATTCATTACGGCTACATTGATTTGTTGTGGCGTGTGTTAGATCTCGAAGTTACGTACAACACACACTACTATATTATTCAAAGAGAAGTGTACTGTGGGTGATTGGGGTGTTAAATTATCCCCTAATTCAATAAATTTCTTCTTTGAAATTTGAAAATGTTCATAAAAAATAAAAAGTTAAAAACAGAAAATTCCTTTTTGGAAAACCCACATCGGAAATAAGGTTGATAAAATTTATCCTTAATAAGAGGGAAAGAGAAATGAAAAAGTCACCACCAAATTATGATCTTGATTATAAGAAAATTGGTGGAAATTAGAGACATATAAATGGAGGAAAAACGTAAATATGTTTAGGGAGTGATTGAGGTAATCAATCAAAAACAAGTGTAAAATTGAGGGCCTTAAAGCCTTCAATCTTTGTTAATTTAAAATATCATCGGTTCAACAAAACATAAGGTATTAGGATAACACATTTTTTGTTTTAATATCCCTTTACTAAAGTTTAATAATTAATTTATTAATAGAATAAGAGAGATGTATATGTATATATACTTTACAAGTAGAGTTTCAACCTTCATCTAATTTCTACCACAAACTCATCTTTCCCTCAAAAAGAGAATAGAACTCAAAAATACTATATTTATCCTAATCGTACAAGGTTACAAATATTAAAACATAACATTTAGATTAGGAAAACTATTTTTTAATAACCAGGGACTTCTTGTAGGCTAGTGGTAGATAATAAAGGCCTTTCGCACTATGGTTGTGGGTTCGATTCCTGTAGCTTTGTCCGACACGACGTGTTATCCCCCAACCTGCATGTTTTCATTTTTCTAAAAACTATAGTATTATAATATTCCTAAAATAATTTTCAGTAATGTTTTAACCTTAAAAAATACTATCCAAAGTTCAAATCAATCCATTCCAACCTTTATAGTTATCGAAAATACCTCTGTCTAGACTTTCTCTAAAAGGTCTCTAAATTCCAAAATCAATTGTAACATCAGATTCCCCAAACAATGTAATGTTTCTCTTATTGTCACATACTAAAAATATGATCACCTTCATCATATTAAAAATTTAATGAAAAAAAAGTACTGCAGAAAAATCCTTATATATATCACATTATTCTTATAACCCGAATATAATCCTTGAGTCCAAAAGCACCAATACATTAATTATTCCACTTCTAATATAGTGACAACATAATATTTTCCTTGATCCCTTGGACTTTTCTTAGGTAAGTTTCCCTGATGCTTAGGACATTCATTTGCATAATGCCCCATTTCCTTAGAATTATAGCATTCAACATTGATAGCCCCTTTCTTTCCCTTGTAATCAGGAGCCTGGTGACCTTTTTCTCCACATTTAGAACAAACTCCCATTCCTTTTAGGCAAGTACTGGGTGATTCTTCCCACAATTATCGCATAATGGAAAATCCTAATTTCCCTTTTTCCCTTCATCTGTTTCTTATTCCACCATTCTCTTCTTCTCTTGCTTTACTTTATTATAATAAGATTTAGAGGATTCCTTTTCTATCTTGATAGCACATGAGAAAATATATTCGTACAATGAGAAAGATTTTGAGACAAAGTCTTGACGGAGAAATGGTTTTAACCCATCCTTGAAACTATCAATATTACTTCTTGGGTTACATATATAATATGTTGCATGCCTCCCTAACCTTGTAAAGTTAGCCTCATACTTTGCGACATTCTCATCATCCTTTTGTCTTAGACTTAGAAATTTCCATTCTGTATCTGCTTGATGGTCATGAGAAAATTATTTTTCTAAGAAAATATCTTTTAACTCACTCCATTACATATTTGATACTTCATCATCTTACTTTGTGTTTTGAATCATTGACCACCACTGATCAGTATCTTCAGTGAGGCGGTAAACAGCCATGATAACCTTTTCCCTTTCACTACTCCCCATGGCATGAAATATTTTCTCTAAGGAATTTATCCATTTCTCAGCTACTAAGGGATTTTTACTCCCATTTAATGTTGGTGGTTGTTTCCTCATGAAGCAGTCTAACATTGATCCTCCACGTTGCAGATCAGGGTGCTCCATATGAGTAAGGTTATTATTCAGAACCTGGGTGAGTTGTCCAAGTATGGGGATATGTTGATCAGTACCAGTTGTATCACCAGCTCCACTATAATTATCTTGACCAGGAGAGAAATCCCTACATGGAGTGCGTGCATTTATAAAGTTTCTATTCCTTCCACTAGGCGCTATTTCCAAACAATGTCATAAACTATATTCGTTTGTGAACAGAAATACATAAGAAAAAAAATTTAAAACACATAACATAAATTGAACTTTTTATGGATATAATCCATAATCATAAAAATGTTTTCTTTGAATAAGTATATACTAATAAACCCTTCATAATGGTTTGTAAAGAAAATGTGAATTATCCTAAGAATATCCCTCGGGAGTGTCGTAACCAAGAGTGCATTAAGGCCCGTTGTCGTGCACCAGTCCCCATTCGAGTCTATCTAAATGTGGTGTTTTTAGGTTTTACCCTTAGGTAAATATGTTCCAGAGCCGCCTCTACCTGCTCGTTTCTAGAAAGGGATGTATTTCTAGGAAAAATCAAAAAATATCTACAATACCAAAATTCTAGGAAGTTCTTCTTTCTTAATCCTCAATGTTTATCATAGGTCTATGTTCTCTAATCAGATTTTATCTAAATCTATCTTCTATTGTTTGTACAAAAATTCCTATGATACCAACTGTAACACCCCGACACCAGTTACCCAGAGTCAGTGCATTATTACATAACATTGTCATGATCACAAAATATCATGTCTCGAAAGACCGATTAGTTTAGTTACCTTCGAAACAGTAGATACATTCATAAAGTTTACATTAAATCATACAGTGAAAACTACTACACCAACATCTTGTCTTTATATCCCCTCATACTATACCTACAGGTCATTCATAAAATACTTCTTCACATCCTCGGAAAAATAAAACATTGAAAGGGGTGAGCTCAGATGCTCAGTAAGGATAACAATATAGCAGAATATTCCATAAATAATCATAAACATTTAAGGAAATGTATAACTAAAACAAAATCCCTTTAAACATGAACTTAAGCATAATATAGAAAAGATAAAATGAAATAATTCCATTTACTTATTCACATGTATATTCTACTAGTCGAATAATCACATGCAATATCAAAAACCACTTTTAA
>CAUJRU010000620.1:295560-418975 GCA_963277665.1 Viscum album
TATAAAAACATTAAAAAACACTAAAAAAATTTAAAACCACTAAAACTTTCAAAAAACCATAAAACCCGAAAAACCATAGAAAACCCTAAAATCCAAAATAACCATAAAAATACATAAAATCCTAAAAATACATAAAAATTAAAAGGCCAAAAAACCATGAAACCGAAAAATAAATCCTTAAATGCATAAAAATGATTAAATCAACAAGAAACATAAAAACACTAAAAACCATAAAGAAATCCCAAAACCCCTCAAAATCACTAAAAACCCTAAAACCAATAAAATCCTAAAATCCATAAAACCACAAAACCCAAATAAACCCTAAAACCTTATAAAAATCTTAAAAACCTAAAAAAACATTAACCCCCCCCCCAAAGCTGAAGACACTAATAACCCTAAAACCCATAAAGTGACCCTATAATCCTTAAGGACCACTAAAAACCACAAAACCCTGAAAACCATAAAAAAACCTACGAAACCATAAAACTCCTAATAAACTACTAAATACTATAAATAACTTTTAAACCCCTAAAAATGATGAAAACTCATAAACACTTAAAAACTCTAAAAACTCAAAAAAGCCCAAAAGACCAAAAAACCAAAAAACCCTAAAATACCTGACAACCCATCAAAACTATACAAACCCTAAAAACTATAAAAATCATAAAACGTCATTAAAATATACACAAAATTAAAAAAATTGAAATCCCCTACGAAAAACTTATAACCCAAAAAAAATAAAAACCCTTACAAACATTAAAAATTCAAAAACCCCTAAAAACCATAAATACACTTAAATCCAAAAAAATATTTTAAAACATTAAAATACCATAAAAACCTATAAAAAAACTCTAAAAAATCCATTTAACCACTAAAAAGGTTAAAAAGCTATAAAAAACCTTAAAACCTCAAAAAAACTAGAAAAACCCAAAAACCCAAAAAATCCAAAAAAAACCTAAAAAACCAAAATCCACTCAAAATAAATAAAACCTATAAATATAAATTACACACATAAAAAATAACTAAAAATCCCGAAAAATGATAAAAATCCTAAAACACCATAGAAAACCGTAAAAACCCAAAAACCCATAAAATCCTAAAAAACTAAAAAAACCACGAAAACATCAAAAAACGCTAAAAATACTAGACTACCCTAAAAACCCAAAAATATATATATAAAACCACTAAAAACATTTAAATAAATAAAATTATAAAAAACCATCATAACCGTGAAAACCAAAAGGAAGACCTTAAAAACCTAAAAAAACAATTAAAACTCCTAAAAACCCTAGAAAACACTAAAACCCTAAAATACCTAAAAACATAAGACCCATAGAAACCTTAAAAACATTAAGAACCCATAAAAACCCAAAGAAACTAAAAAAAAATAAAAATACATTAAACTTCTCAAAATAATAAAAATCCCTTAAAATAGTAAAAAACTCAAAAAACACTAAAAACCAAAAAAAAATCAAAAAAACACACAAAATAATCAAAATCCATAAAAACCCTAAAAACCATATAAATATTCAAAATCCTTAAAAATTTCAAATCTAATAAAATCCCAAAAAAACAGGAAAGAATCCTTAATCACCTAAAAACACTCAATACCCCTAAAAACACTAAAAAACAAAAAAACTCAAAAATCCCTAAATCCCAAAAAACCCTCAAAACAACTAAAAACTCTAAAAACCATAAAAATTCAAAAAAGTACTAAAAATCCCTAAAGATTAACAAATCCTAAATACCTTGAAAACCACTAATAAATAATAACAACATAAAAAAAATTAGAACCTCTGAAAATGATAAAGACTCTAAAAACCCTAAAAAGTCCTGAAACCCCCTAAATACCCAAAAACCCGAAAACCCCTTAAAAACCTTAGAACCCCTAAAAAAACCCTAAAACCCACTAAAAATTCAAAAAACACTTTATCCCTCTAAAATTATTAAAAACATTAAAAAACATTAAAACCCTAAAAACTCAACAAAAAAACCTTATAAAAATAATAAAACCCTGGAAAACACTCAAAACCATCAAAATATCTAAAATCATATAAACCCACAAAATCCTAAAAATTCATAAAAATCCATAAAAATGAAAAGCAACCTAAAGACCCTAAAATCCATTAGAAACCCTTAAAAACCTAGAAACACTTAAATTCCCTAAAATCATAAAAACACTAAAATCCCTAAAAACCATAAAGAACCTAAAAATCCCTATACCCCCTAAAACCATGAAATTCCTAAAAGATCCCTAAAAATTAGTAAAAACATAAAAAACCCCTAAACACCGTTAGGAAACCATAAAACCTAGAAAACACTTAAAATACCTAAACCCCTAAAAACACATAAATTCCTAAAAGCCCTTAATAGTCCCTAAATACCCTAAAAACCTATAAAAACCATAAAACCCCTAGAAACATTATAAAACCCTAAAACCCTAAAAATCAATAAGAAATAAACTAAAAACAAAAAACCCACTAAACCCCCAAAAAAATAAAAAACTCTAACAAATCATAAACATCCTAAAAACACAAAAAACCGAAAAATATATAAAAACACTAGAAACCCTAAAAAATATAAAAACCATCAAAAACCTAAAAAAATCCTAATAAATATTTAAAAAAATTCAAAACCCCTAAAATACCTAAATCATAAAAAACCTAAAAACCATGAAAACCCCAAAGAAAATCATAAAATTTTAAAAACCTTAATACCCATAAAAAAATATAAATGATAAAAACCATAAAAAAACTAAAAACATAAAATAACCATAAACACCCCAAAAATCCTTAAAAACCTTGGAACATTAAAAAACTTTAAAAATCACAAAAACCCAAAAACCATTAAACCCCAAAAAATGTTAAAAAATCTAAATACATTAGAATCTGTAAAAACTAAAAAAACCCTAAAATACAAAATAAAAATTCTTCAGGTTTCTGTCTCGAAATGCCTAACGGTTCCGTATCCGATGACGCGTGGACCTGCTTTCCAAAGGTAGGTGTTTGCCGGATGGTCTGACCAACGATGCTTAAGAACTCACATTGGTCGAGAGGAAGGGATTTCGGGCTCATCACACCCCTTTGGGGGGATTATTGCCTGTTTCGGGACTCTCTTATAGATTTAAGACTTATTCATATGTTCACGAATCTTTAGTTTATACCCAAACATATCCACAGATTGAACCCTAGTGGGAAATAGTCAACTGGATTTTGGGGTTCCAAAATCATTTAGGCCAGAGGTTTACCATCCCTCATTGGATTAATGACCCCATGGAGTCAGAACTCATTGAGGTGGCACTAGGAGTGGCGCGGTGAACCGATGTGAAGATAGTAGGATCAACCGGTTGTTGGGCTTGAACCTCATGGAGGATTCCTATGTACCCTACCTAGGGGACAAGGATCAAAGTCCCCGTAGTTCGAAAGGGGTGCGTCGGAGATCCAACGTGAAGGTGGACCCGAGGGTCCGTTGGTGATCGGGCTTGAACCACATAGAGGCATCCTACGTATCCCTGTGGTAGGGAATCAAATTCCTCATAGTTCGAATTGTCTTGGGACTTACGATCTGAGGCATCTCATGGAGTTATATTGGGGCTTACAGTTTGAGGAGGCCCAGGGTGATGGATTGGGGCTTACACTCTGAGGAGGCCCATGAGAGGATGTCATGGTCGATGCTTACTCTAATCCCATGTGAGTCATGCTCGGTGTGAGAAACAAGAGGCAGTAGGGACTAGAGGATCACATCAAAAAAGGTGTGTCCCTATGAAATGGAGTGGAGCTTATGCATGGAGCGGCCCATGGCGACGAAGCGCAGCAAGAGAGGGAAAGGGGGTAGTCTTGTGCCCATCTCCTCTCTTGTAGTGCATGAGGGATTCCTTCTGATGGATATTTTACTACCCTTGGGGAGCCCTTAACATGTGGAGGGGAAGGAAGGGGACTCCCGAGCTCAGAATCCACATTACTGTGGGAATGTGAACCCAGGAATGCTTCAGGAATCTGCTCAAGGGTCAAGGAAACCCATTCGCCTCTACTTACTGTGGGTATGTGAACTCAAAACAGCGCGCTGATGCACCAGAGGGTTACCCCACACGGATTTGGTAGCTCTGGTGGAGGCCTCAGCTCAGGGCCAATGAGTAGGCCAATGAGGAGGTTGCGTAGGATCGGGCCGGATTGGAAGGATTTTATCAGGCTCATAGAACAGGAACACCAAAGGATTTGGTGAGCCACACAGGGGTATGGGTGGTGACGCCCTTCATGTAGGGAAATGCTACGCGGTTAGAGAGGTTGTCCGCAAACCAGAGAGTTCCATGGACTGATTGGCTATCCACGAAATAGGGTGGTCCACAGACTGATTGGCCTTCCACAAACCAGGAGGTTCTGCGGACTGAGAGGTCGTCTGCAAACCAGGAGGTTCCGTGGACAGAGAGGCCATCCACGAAACAGGAGGGTCCGCGACTTCAGGTTCGGCCCGCAAATGAGGATGGTACACGGAGGGTTCCACGTGAGCAGCGTCGGCCAAGTTTGGCGCCAGTCGGGGGCTCGTTGGTCGAGGCTTCGCCCGCGTATGAGGGTGATACACGGTGCGGCGGGTCGGAAAAGAGGCATAAACTCCCTGGTTCGTGGGGAGTGCATCCGCGGAGGGGCTATGGTTCACGATATTCTTTTTTATGCTATTTTATGTTCATGGTTCACCAAATTATTATGCGTTTTCGTTTCCTTATTAGTTTGTTCCTAGGTTTATACCTACTCTGGTTCGTGAACTGGAACTTCTTTGTTTCTAAAATCCTAAGCCTTTTTTCGAAATCCTTCCACCCGAGTCGGATCATTCTCCTTTGAATCCTCTTCCTTCAAATCCGAATCTGAATCCTCTTCCTCCCCCCCCCCCTCGGTATCCTTTTATATAATGGGTAATGATCGGTTTATGTGGTCATGTGGCACCTTTTGCGGAGTCCCATGACCGAAAACCCAGCTTACGGATGACTTGGTCAATCCGCGACTTGCGGTGGGTACTGAGTGCATCTCCCCCACTAACCGAACTCGAGGAGTGCCTCATAGCCACGGAGTGTTCCGCCTCCATTCTGTGAATGACCGTGGAGGCGTTTTGGGCCGGCTGACATGGTTCGCGGCTGGGGCGATTCATGTCGGTGAGATGTATTGGCGTCTGCCCTACTTCGCGCCCGCGAAGGATCTCTGCCTCCATTACATGAACGACAATGGTCCGCAAAGGGGGGATGCTTCGTGGAACAAGTCATGCGTCGCTAACATTAGACCGGTCTGAGGACCGGATCATATTTATCCATCCTGGAGTATTTTCCACATTTTATCATCCTTTTTGAGGGGAATTTGGGTAGAATCTCCCTTTAATTAAAGGGGATCATTACTATCCTTTGCAGATTTTTCAGGACCCTTCAAATGCCCCCCATCAGAATGGGGCCGATCAGAATGAAGAGGAGGCTATTCCGATGTAGTGTGGTCCTGCAACTCGGGTAGTTCGCGGTAGAGAGGTGGACCCGGTAGGGGACCATGCCTATAAATAAGGGGGGCCTTCATTTGTCCTTTACCAGATTCTTTGTGAAACTAGAGCTTTTTCTCTTTTCCGCCTCTGCGTGCTTGTCCCTTCGTGAAGCACTTCGTCCGCAAACCAGTAACTACTTCCACGAACCATTTATCATATGCGCCGTTCTTTATCTGCGGCTCAATGTCCCACCCACGAACTAACACTTTTAATTTAATTAAAAAGTATGTTACGATGGGCAACGTAGGAACTCTATTCGCAGTTTTGGTGATCCGCGATTTTGAAGCTCTATTGTCTCAATGCTACGCAGACTAAAATCTCTTGAAATTTAAAATTTTCTAAGTCATCTGAACTTAACCAATTAATTTCGGGATTGAAATTCCACAGAGAAACCTGGTTCTCAGTTTCCTGGCCAACGCTCTGCGGGCCTGGGTTTCGCGGACTACTTTCGCGAAGGGCTAGTTTGTGGGAAGCTGTCATCGTGAACCATCCTTCGAGGTCTCCTCACGGACTTTGATATGAAGGCTCCTCATCTGATCCTCTGCCATATATTTGGTATCTTTGTCCAAAAAAATTTATTCTGGACTAACCTCTTGTTGTCTCTCATCGTTCCGGGAGAAAATATGGTTCCCCCTCGTTCTGCACTGAGGCCTCGTGCGGAGCCTATCCCAATTGGCAATCAATGCCTGAAGGACATGTCTAGTTTTGCTCAGGATGGAATCCACCACTCCCCATCGTCTTCCTTTCTTTCTAGTCGTCTCTCCATGTCACAACAAGAGTATCTCTTTTCTAAAAGCCTTCTGGCCTATGGGTTTGGTTTGTTGTCCGATACCCCGATCCCAGTACCATATCTTGACAACAATCCTGAAGCATGGATATTTACTGCCACTATCCCTTAGTTCGTGATACCTATCGGTGGGCGGCATGCCCCAAGGGAGAAAGCTGTCGGATCTGTGTTGAATTACATTCCAGTATCTCCGACAGTAGAACAATGTCAACAGGAAGGAGCAATCCACTGCTATCGGGGCATTGCTCGCAGTGCCATGGTAAGCGACCTGCATGGCTGGTCAGCGAATCGGGACCTCCGGCCAGGATGGGAATTATTGTCCTTGGATTGGGGTGGCCCTTCTGGGTCCTCCAAAGCTCTGTGGTGTTCGAGGTAGAATTGCAAGCCATGGGCTTATATGAATTCGCCTAGGTATCCCAAACTTATACCTACTGGCCTCAAGCCCTCGCCAGGAAACATATGAGCCGTTGGATCCCGGACACCAACACCCTCCATCTGGTCCACGGGGAGGTGGGCATTAGTCTTTGGTACATCATTCAAATTTCAGGGGTCCCCATTTTTATGGGTATGTACGACAAATTCATGCCTCCCCCTTCTGTGTGGGACGATGAAGTGAGAACCCCTCCCTTGGTGAAGCAGCTCATTGATCTGGCCCAGGAACATTCGAAGGATACATCTCTGAAAAAACATGTCCTTGGTCATGAGGATCATCCGAAAGATACATCTATGAGACAGATTATCCTGTATCGTGACTGGATCAATGCTTTTTCCGGAGAGATCCAATCTTTAGCTCTTCCGTGTAGGCCCATGACCTGCCCTATAATGGAGTCCAGAAATCAGAGGGGCACCTATTGGCTGATCCTGAAGCAAGGTCAATTCAATGACTGGGGCTGGGAGCTTGTCCCATATGTCGATTGGCTTCTTTTCCTAGCGGCATTTTTTGCCATGTTTTTGATCGGTTGGCTATTTCATGTACGTGAGTCTAGCGGTGTACGGGTCTCTACCTTTGTCATGGCGGTACAATTGGCTACCGATAACATCATCAACCTAGTCGTCCTAATGTAACAACAGAGACTTTTATGTTATATAAATCATCAAAGAAATCTTTTTCTACACACAACACTTTCTTGTCTTGCTTTACACGAAATCGCGACCTTCCTTGATAGCTTGCGTCGTACGCAATACCGAGTTTCACTAAACAATGATATGCTATTAAAATATTATTAAAACTAGCCGTTATGAATAGTAATAACCACTTTTTGAAATTTTATAAATTTTATTTTTCAAAATGGACTTCATTTTTGAATTCAAAATATCGAAATTAGCATATGGTGAAATTTTGGTATTTTTTTGAAAACTTTCAATTTTTGGTGAATAGTGAAACCACTATGTGGTAGTTAAAAAACGGAATTTTTCATAAAACATAATTTTACCGCTTTTGTGAGTGGAATTTCGAAAATCAGAGAGACACGGTTGAGGTCAGTAAGTAAAATGTGGTTCAATGAGATGAAGATAATTTTTTGGTGAATAGTAACTTTTTACTTTTTTTACCACGGTTAAAAGTAAATAGGGTAGTTAAGGGTAAATTTGATATTATTATTACCCTAACACATTTCCTAATTCTATTGGACAAGTGTAATTCGACCAAAAAAACCTTAGGAATAAAATATGACCATTTAGGCCCACTTAGATTAGATTAGGAGATTTATTATTAATTTATTTAAAGAAGGGTTAAAATAGTTAAAAATAAAGTTTAATAAGTAAATCATTTTTAATATGGGGTTATACATAAGATAAATTCGACTATAAATATTCATTAGAAATCAAAAAAGATTTCCTACATAATGGAATTTTATTTGTAATTTTTAGACATTAAATAATTTAATTTATTTATGACACATTGATGATGCAGTAATTATCTTATTAGTAAAATAATATTTTTAGTTATTCCAAAGGTGCCCCTCTCCTCCCTTATAAAAGGGCACCTCCTCCCTCTCTTCCTCACACCACATTGAGCCTTCAAGCTCGGACAACCCCTGCCAATTTCTTCTCTCCACTTCCCTAGAGACATCCTAGAGGTCCTGGTCCTCTTAAAAGACCAATTTTAGTGCCCTAAAAGAAGGTCTCAAAGAAGCACTTCAAAGAAGAGGTAATGTCCGTTACCGATTCTTTCATCTTTATTTCTTCTTCCACTTCTTATTCTTTAGTTGTTTCATTATGAAGTAATAACATAAGTATCACTAATATACTAATATGTTATTATAAGTATGAAACAACCATATTTCACCATCTATCCATCCTACGGAAAAAAAAATCACCGGGTGTGTGTACGTACGAAATACCGTCTCCACGCTGTGGTGTAAACTATTTTCCACCACCACCATACTTGGATGGGTATAATGGTGTAAATAATGACTATATATGACTATTATAAAGTGATATTGATTCTTAAATAGTATACATACACTCCAATACAATTCCACGATCATATGAATGATATCATCACTCGTGCGTACGTACGGAATACCGTCTCCACGATGTGATGCGACTCGTTCTACATGATCTTAATATCATAATGATTATATAAATGAATTAAATGAATGAATATGAAATATATTACACTAAAAAAATTCTGTAAATGAGTTATCTATAACCTAAAGAGAAGAATAAGAATTTATTCGACAAAACACGCATAAGAACAAAAAGTTATAAACACCCGAATAACAAGTAGCAATGAAATATTACTACTAAGAAGCTAAGAATATGACCAAATATGATATCATAAAAATAATTATGATTCTGGAATAAGTCAATAACATTATTTAAATCATTATACAGGAGGTTCAGACACGTACAATGCATATCGGACCTAAGGTAAGGGAAATATCACAATCTCATTTTTATCCGAGATTGTTTATACTTTGGTATTTACTGGGGTGTATTTTATCATCCACATCCATGTTTCCTCAATATGGAATATTATTTCCATTCACCTACAATTGTTTAAATCCTATTTTACCCTTCGGTGAGTCTTTAGTAAAAGATATGAAAGGAATATCTTGTCGTTTTTCATACAAGGTACTTTTTTTACTTTTTCGACAAAAGTATGAGAAGAATGTTTTTTTTAAAATTATACGGCATGAATTGATTTTTAAAACAATATTTCCAAGAGTCTTCCTTTACAAGTTTTCACGTTTATTTTTAATCTACTTCTTTTAGTTTAAAATTGTATGACATATTAAGAAAAGAAAAGTTTATTTGAAGTAGAAAGGATATTTTCCTCAAGAATGAAGTTCAAGTGTTTTATCAAAATTATTTTTAATCAAAGATAATAAAGGGTTCTGTTTTTTTATCCCTATTGATTTGATTATGTTGTGATGGAATTATATTTTTTTATGAATTCCTTTATCTTATATGAATTGTTTTATGATGTCACGATGTTTAAGATTCCCATTTTTATTACATGGGTTATGAAATGATGTATGATTTATGATTTGTGGCACACATAAGAATTGTATCATTATGAGATGGGTGGGACCTATATCTCCCTCCAATTCATTGGGTAAAGATTTTATATCTCATGAGATAGACATGGCTGGAATGGTATGTTATATCGGTTCAGTGAAACAGGACTGAAATGAGGAGTGAACTCGGTTCAAAAAGGGACTTTGTCCACTAAGATAGTCTTGGCAATGAGTCTTGACTAATAAGAAATGATTCTCTATGATTATGTGTGTATGCCACAAAGTTTCATGTTTTTAGTTATGATTATTGGGATTACATTTCACTACTATGATTTATCCCATGTTATGAAATTATGATATCTTTTGCAGGTTAAGATTTCCAAAATGTTATGTTCTTATGAATATGATGTGATTGATATTTCATTTGATTATCCTTACTGAGCATTTGAGCTCACCCTTTTGTATTTTTTATTTCCCCAGGTCAGGAAGAAGGTTATTAAGTAGAATATTCCAAAAAGGGACTCTAGATATGATGAAATAAATGGGAGGAAAAGTAGATGCTTTATGAACCAGTTGTTTATGTTTCCCAATTTCTAAAGAAACTATACCTATACGGTCCTTTATTGGTTTTGTTATATGTTGTTACAAGTGTGATTCAATTCTGAAGTAATAACAATGTATGTAAAGTATGGGTCGTTATACCCAGTGCTAGCTAGGATTTACTGGTTTCTTGGTAATATTACTGATTGGAGCCAGCCAAACTGAGTGGTCAGCCCTTTTCAGATTATCTGAGGATGTCTAGGCGTTCATATCAAGAACTACTACACCTTCATCAAACCTCTTCAGATTACAGGCACCACATTCCGGCCAAACTGGCAACTGACCAGTAGGGTTATACCCGAAGAGTTGGCGACCCAAGAGAAGGATAATCAACAGAAAGTTCAATACAGACGTCTATTATCAAGTCAAATCTCGTGTTATGATCATTTCAATTTCCATCCTTTCACTACCCCAACTAGTGAAATCACGATGACCATAATATAGGAGTTTAGCACGTGGGGCCTCCTCTTTTCCCTCTGAGAGGGTATTCGGGTAGCTCGCATTGGCAGGGAACTAATCTGAGAGGGGTACGCGCCTTGCCGATTTGGGTGCCAAATTGGCTGCATCCAGGCATTGTGTCCTCCTGCACTTAATGGTTACCATGATAATTGTCATTTAATGGTGTCTAGGGAATTGTGGTTAATGTTTACTCAGGAGTATACCGACTACGAGGTTATGACCCCCACGCAAGTAGCTTCCACGCCCTTCTTATCCAAGAATTATGCTGACTTTTGGGTACAATCATACCCAAACGGCCAGCTAGGGGTGTTGGTTCCTACGACCTCAAGTCCCAAGAAATCAAAGGGTAGGAGGAAGCAAAATGGGGATGGTGCTTCAACTAGGCCGGTCAAAGTCCTTCACTGCCCTACTTGTCCCGTGCTTCCGGGGAAAATCTTAACAGACAGAGGTGTATCCTCTCTTGCCCTTGAGGCTGCCCGAAGGGGGGTGGTTATTCCTGCAGATACTGCTTTCCTGATGGCCTGGGGCCAATGGAACGAATTTAAAGGTCAATCAGTCTTCCTTAGCCTGTACACCCGTTCTCTGTGGCAGTATCTTCAGGAATCAGAAGTGGATTTTGACAGGCTGGGCTACATATCCGCCCCCATTGACATCCTTTATGATATGGACACAGAGCGGGTCAATCAGTATCTCAAGGATCACTAAGCCTATATTTACACATGAAAGGGTTATGCCGTATTAACCCACTAAGTCCAGGCCATGCTACACCTGGTGACTGATGATGAGGGGGAAGGAAGTGACCACTCTTCAAGAGGCGATGATTTTGATGATCTCCTCGTCCTGGTTGAAGCAATGGAATTCCCCTCCCTTCTTGTGAGGTCCCGCCCACAGGTAGCCCTAGAGAGTTCTAGGGCGGTGGCGAGATCTGAAACACAAATACAGACATTAGCGCCCCTGCCTCTATCTGGGCCTCTCAAGTTGATCCTTCCAGGCTAGCCGTTCCTATTACGGCCCATTCCCAAATGCATGGAGGATTTGGGATGACCTGAGGGCCAGGGGCTCAGATGAAGAGGTTTGGGAATCACTCCGAAAAATCCCTCTCACGATCCCAGGTATTGGGGTTATCTTTCTTCTGCCACAGAATCAGTTGGAAGAGGACTTGGGTGAAATAGTTGTGTCATTGATGGAGATGGAAACATACGTGCGCTCACTCTGAAACCGTCTCTATGGGACCGCCCGGTTTTCCATGATGATTAGACATCTCGAATTGTCCGACCCTGAAGAAGAGGTTTCTCTGCTGACCCATTCTGACTTTTTTCCTCCTTTATTGTGGGGGTTGTAAAGTTTCTCCCCTTTGTGCAGGGTGCAGAATAATCTCAGGGGGTAGTTCCCTCCCCAGAGTATACACTCTGTGGGACCGCATCATGTGAACACGTGTTCCCGACCACGAGGATCACCGAGGAGGGCTCTCCTTGTGAGAATGAGCTTATGTAGGCGACCATTGCGGACCTAGCTAGGGTCTTCCCTTCTCCAGCTCCTCGCAGAATTCTGGGCGAACTGTCCCCTGGGCAGATCCAAAGATGGCAACAGGCGTTCCATTTATCGGAACAGCTCAGACAAGGGATGTCTGGTAATCATGACTTCTCATTTGCTTAATTTACAACATGCATATTCTGAATCTACAATTCATTAGTTGTTTTGGCATATGGTGTAGGGTCACTTGGGGATCTGGTTGTGGCTACCCAAGCGGTCATGCCTTACGCCTCCTTGACATCTACGGAATCTCCTGTAGCCATTCCATGGTGTGATGAAATGGAGGGCCCTGCTGAAGGGGCCAGTGATATGAATTCTTTACTCCTGCCTCCATTATTCAGAGTTACATCAGAGGAGGAACTGCTAGTATTCGAGACTCCATCTGATCAAATAGCCCTTTCAATTGCGGATGAAAATATGGCACCCATGCTGGCTGAGGGGCCTTCCATTCTGACGGGGCAAGCAACTTCAGACCCAATTGATCCCGTGGTGATGGGAGGAGGGCCTGCCATTAGTCTAGTTGTCGGCAACCCGGAGCGGGCCATTTTATTGTTTACCAGGGGAGTGATTTCTCAGAGCATGGTATCCATAGGCGACCTCTTGGGTATAGATTTGGAAGCTGCTGGCCTCGGGCATGGATTCATGTTCTGGACCCCTCTGGGGGATACCCAGACTACCTTGCCTTTTGAGGATGTAGCATCTTCCTCGAGTGGCTGTCGCGGCAGTGCAGAGCTTGAGGATGTCGACGGATTGACAATAAAGAGTAAGTTTCCTAATCTCTTTCCACTCCTTCCCTTTTCTAATTAGGGGTACTTATCTATCTTATTGACTCTCGGGCTTCAGGACCACAACCATTGGTGCAGGCGATTATGTCATCAGACCCAACCATGCCTATGACCACAATTGCTGGGGGTGAAGCTGCTGCAGTGCCAGAGTTTGCGAGTGAAGCCGCATCAGGTCCAACCTTAGTGACGTTCATCCCCGAGTATGTGTCATCGTCCAGGAGTGATTCCGAGCCCGATCAACAATTCCTTTCCAGTCTTCGGCCTACTCGCTGAAGGGCTTGGGAGAAAATCTGGAGACTGATCTCTCAAACTCCCTTGGTCGAGATTCTGACCAAATTACAAATGCTACACAATTTTTTTATGCTGCTAGTATTTGACAGCTTTGACTATCATGGTTTTTATGACATATTCAAGCAGCTGGTTGCTAATCGGCAGAGACTGGGTGGTTTTGAATCTCACCTTTTTGCTTCCCAATCTGAAGCGTACCTTTACGCAACCCGACAACATTTCCTAACAGATGCTCATGATCACGCCGAGGTAGTTGCAAGGATCCAAAGAGAAATTATTGAGCAGCGCTCTCACCTGGGGGAATTGAGGAATGATATACAGCAGCTACAGCAGGAAGAGGCCAATGTTGCCACCATAATTGAAGAAGGGGAGCAGCGGAGTGAGGAGCAAATGGGGGCGAGCACAAAGGCGGCCCAGGAGGCGGAAGAATTTTGGGATGGTGCAGAAGCTAAAACGGCCTTACTGTAGAATCTCTCTTAGATAATCGATAATTCTCACCATCACTTGATACAACTTTGTGAATCTGCCAAAAAACTCATGTAATAACCTTTCACGCTAGAGGAGGCTACGGATTGGGGATGCCCTTCCTACCATCTTTGTTATGGAACAAAGAAATGTTTTTCCTCAGGTTTCTTCTCATCATATCCTATGATATAAATTATTTGGAATGATTTCTACATATGTTAATTCCCCAAACATAGAGTAATCCGAGTCTAGGACCATTGATAAAAATAAAACAAGCTGTATCTTTTTCCTGGACCATGGGGTCCAGTGAGCATAGTTTGACTATTGCAAGGGATTTTTAGAAATTCCCTACAAACTTTTTTGTCTCTTCTTATAATACCCTGCTTTTTCCTGGGCTCATTTAGTGTGAACCCAGTAGGTATAACCCAGCTTTTTCTTAGGTCGCCCTTTTAAGGTTTTCGGCCTAATAGGCTTTGTGCCTCTCTTCTTGGGCGGTTTGAAGTCCCGCTGTTAAGACGTTCTTTACTAGTGTTTTAGGTCGAACATCTTTGACCAAATATGGTTGGGAAAGGGCCCCCATGGGGTTTGGTTGATTAGAATATGTCTCGGTGTCCTTAAAATGCATTTTGGGGGAGTATGTTTAAATTTTAATGACATGCAGGGCATGTGTCAAGGCATGGGAGCCGCATCGGCGTGCAGAGGTGGAAGGAGCATTGCCTAAGGAAATATTTCCTTTGGTAGATAGGCCAGGGGAGATCAATATGAAGAGCCGTTGAGGGCATGGTATGCATAGTCATGTAAAGGTGTTCCTAATTTAATGAATCTCTAATTCTAATGGCCATAGGACTTCATGAAAGTCTGGCTTATGGAAACCACCATGGGTGGATTCGAGGATTATGAAAACCACCAGGGGTGGATTGGAAAGGGTATGTGACATAAGAAAGGTTTTGAGAACATATGTATCAATCAGGATTGTGGAAACAAGGTTCTTGTCCTACACATTTATCTACCATGAAGTATGGTTGGGGCGTGGCGTAGTTTAAAGCAATGCAGCTGGGACATCATCTGGAATGGAATGGATTCTCCCAATCCTTGGTAATCTTGTCAGAGAAGTTCCACCATATTCAAGAAGGGTTGTGGAAGAGGTTGGTAAACTGTAACTCAGAGGGTTTCTGAATCTCGGGATACACATGGGGGATTAGAGGCCAAGAGGCGTACAAAGAGAAGCATTGATTGTGGAAATCTTGCCTTTGGTAGACGGGCCAGGGGTGATCAATATGCAGAGCTGCTCAGGGCATGGAATGCATAGCCATGAAAAGGTGTCCTTAAGTCAATGATTGTATTCCCCCGATAGCCAAGCAACTTCAGGGAAGTTGAGATTTGGGACAACCAGGTGTGGCTTATGAGATTCCATCTTTTTCTGAGTATAGAGTATGGTTTATGTTGAGAGGGTGCCTAAATATGGTGGAAACATCTAGACTGAACTTCCCAAGAATGGGTGAAGTAATCCCTTCTCAAGTGGGTGTGAGACGGTGGCTTGTTCAGGTCTGTCCCATGCACTGAAGTAAAAAGAAAATCCTTTGTTCCTTAATGAACCCGTGACGGGTTTGACCGTGCAGTTTAGCGTCTTGCGATAAAGACGAAGTGTCTTATTAAAGGATGTTGTGCAGTTTAATGTCATCCAACAAGGACGATTGACCTTTCTGTTTAAAATCATGTGGCGAGGACGTGGGGAATTTTTATTTCTTTTTCCAATGTTGTGCAGTTTAACATCGTGTAGCAAGGACGATTGACCGTGCAGTTTAACGTCATGCAGTGAGGATGTAGTTAAAAAGGAAGCTCTTGATTAGAATGTAACTTGGCCCGAGTATCCTGGCATGTCCAAGATGTGAAGGGGGGTTGATGGTGTAAATCATGGTTTCGAGGCTTCTTGGATCTGGATACATGTCACAGAGGCTCTGAGGCCGGTAAGCGTATGGATCTAGGAAGAGTATCACCCGTGGGAATCTTGCCTTTGGTAGACGGGCCAGGGGATGTCAATATGTAGATCCACTGAGGGCATGGTATGCATATTCATGCAACAGTGTCTCCGGGTTGATGACATTCCACTTCCGATGGCCATGAATGGTTATGAAGATCCGCAATTGTTCGAGCCACGAATTTTATCATCGGGGAAGGAAATGTCTGAACATGTTGGGCATACTCTGCCCTGGTTTCTGTTAAATCTTAAAGAGCTCCCCACGCTAATTTATTTTGCGCGCGGGGGTGTAACTTTACTCGAGGAAGTTTAACGTCATGCGGGAAGGATGAGGTACTCATAGTTTAGCGGTCATAGAGCTTGGACCGTTAGGTGACTATTGTTGCAGGCACTCAAAGGATAACTGGGTCAACATGCTCTGATATACATGGAACAAGGTGGGGGATGAAGGTCGTAAACTGCAACATTGAGCTTTCCCAGATCAAAAGGTGTGGCGTGGGGGCTCTGAGGCCAATAAGCGTATGGAGTTAGGAAGAGTATCGCCCAAGGAAATCTTGCCTTTGATGGACAAGCTAGGGGATATCATTATGCAGAGCCGCTGAGGGCATGGTATGCATAGTCATACAATGGTGTCCCCGGGTCGATATATTTCCACTTCCAATGTCCATGAATGATTATGAGAATCCACGATTGATCACAGTTCATAGTTTGACACGTGGGGATAATGATGTCCGAGTATACAAGAAACATCTTCACTGTAATTTTCTGTTGAGTCAAAGTAGCCTAGTCCTGGATTGATGTTCGTTGATGAAGGTTGCTATTTAAACCACCGGTGGACACACATGCTAGCCAGATAGGGATACACTGGCAGCACTTGGATGTGAAAAGGGGAATGGACTTGTAAACCACATCTACATAAATTTTTTGATAGGGAGATGTGATATGGGGGCTCTGAGGACAGTAGGCATACAGAGCTAGGAAGAGTACCGCCCGAGGAAATCTTGCCTTTGGTAGATCGTACAGGGGCTATCAATATGCAGATCCACTGAGGGAATGGTATGAATAGTCATCCAAAGGTGTCCACGGGTTGATGACTTTTCACCTCCGATGGCCATGAGTGATTATGAAGATCCTCAATTTTCCGGGTCGTGGAGTCTGATGTATGGAGAGGATTCATCCAAATGTGTACGTAGTATCTGCATCTCATATCTCCATTTGTCTTGGTTGGGCCACGATAAAGTCAGTACATTTTAACATCATGTAGTGAGGAAGAAGTCCTTGCAGTTTAACGTCATGTGGTGAGGAAGATGTATACACCTCGTGCAGGTCTTGTCCGTACACGTGGGAAGGGAGCATTTTTAACATTACTGTCCTTGCAGTTTAATGTAGTGCAGCATGGATGTAAAAATAAACCCCATGCTGGCCTAGCCCATACACGGGGAAAAGGGAGCATTTTTAAATCTCGCTATCTGTGCAGTTTTACATCGTGTGGTAAGGACGAGAAGTACACCCCGTGTCGGGCCGGTTCGTACATGAGGGGAAAGGGGCATTTTTAACTTTTATTCAGGGGGCTAGGCCAGGAAGGGGATCCCTGACATCACTACATATCCTGCAGGGGCAAGAATCAAGCCGCACATATTTCATTGGAAGAAGTACACCCTGTGCAGGTCTGGTCCGTACAAGGGGGAAGGAGGCATTGTTAAAACATATTGTTCGTGCAGTTTAACGTCGTGCGGTGAGGAAAAGGGATACACTCCATGCAGGTGTGGTCCGTTCACAGGGGGAAGAAGGCATTTTTAACTTTTCTTTGGGAGTGGCTGGTCCGGGATGGGGATCCCGGCATCACTACGTAACCTGCGAGGGTAGAAATCAAGCCGCACATAGTTCTCTGAAATACGGGCAACTTTAACATCATGCGATGACAATGAGGGGTATTATTAGATTCCATTAAGTTTAACGTCATTCAGTGAGGACAAGAATACACCCCATAAAAGTCTAATCTGTACACGGGGGAAGGGGCTTTTTTTTGTTTTTCTTTTTTGAGGTGGCTGGGCCAGGGTGTGGAATTCTGGCATCACTACGTATCCTGTGAGGCCAGGAATCAAGCCTCATGTAGTTCTCTGAAATACGATACACCCCATGCAGTTCTAGTCCGTACACAAGGGAAGAGGTCATTTTTAAATCATCTTGTCTGTGCAGTTTAACGTCATGTTGTGATGGTGAAATACTCTTGGTTTAAGGTCATCGAGTTTGGACCATTGGGTGCTTGGTAGTTTAACGTCATGCAGCTCGGACGAAGAGTGCACCCTGTGTAGGTCTGGTCCATACACAGGGGGAGGTGCATTATTAACTCTTATTATCCGTATAATTTAATGTCGTGTGGTGAGGATGAAATACTCCTAAATTAAGGTCATAGAGTTCAGACCGTTGGGTGCTTGGCAGTTTAACGTCATGCAGCTCGGATGACCCTTTTTTCTCTGTTTTTTTCTCACCCGTGCAGTTTACCATCATGCGGGTAGGATGAGATACTCCTAGTCTCTATGTGAAATACTTGTTTAGGAATCTCTCATTGGTAGGAGCCGTTGTAAATTGTCCATCCATGGAGATCTGGGAAAATGTTCCATCGAGGGGAGAGCTCCTGACATGAGCTCTTGGGAGTCTGGAGGCGAGGTGTCGTGAGCATCCTTACTCGAGTTTTTGTCCTCAGATTGAGGGTCAGTGAACTTTACCACATTGTCAAACTCATCCATTATGTATAAAGTCATGAGGACATCTGAATGCATGTCCGTACTTGAACTCCTACTCTCAACATGGTTGATGGGCAGGACATAATGTTTGCCAAGCTACCTGAGGGGGTCATCAAGAACCGTTTCCAGGCCATTTGGAGTGGGGATCCAGTCGACACCAACGAACAAAGTCTTCTTTTTCTTTTTCTCATAGAACTCGACGTCAATGTAATGTGACTCGGAGAGATCGAAAGGGTCCTTGTCGGCATGCAATGTTCCACTTTTTCCATTGACGCAGTACTTGATACATTGGTGGTAGGATAATGGAACAACCATGTGCTTTTGGAGCCACGACCTTCCCAGTAGGGCATTGAATGTTGTGCTCTGCCGGACCACCAAGAATTCTGTGTAGGCTACCAGGTCACAAAAATGGGTCCTTAGCTTAATCTGTCCCATTGGCATCTTTTCATTCATGTCGTAACCCAATAGATTTTTGGCTGAGGGAATTAGATCATCTTGACAGTAGCCCAACTTGCGGAGTGTTGGTAGAGGATGGAGGTTAACTCTAGAGCCATTATCTATACGGAATTTCCAGATCTCAATACCATTTAGCGTGTCGGACACATATAGTGTTCTGATGTGTCCTTACATGATGGATTCTTCATCCTGATCGGTGAAGGAAATCACCACATTGCATTCAGTTGGGCCAGTCTCCATTCGGTAAATCTCGGCGGTAGCTACCTCGGCTAGAAACTCTTAGCGGTTGATCGAAGCATCGATAAGTGCCTCCCTAAGGTCAGTTGACAAACTTAGGGAATCCATTATTGACAACTTGGCTGGTACTAACGCCAACTTCTTAAAGATGTCGTATTTTTTCTCCAGCGGCCAATGCTTCTCCGTTGGCGGGAGAGTCTTAGCGGATGCTTTGGGAGCTAGAGCATTTGATGAGGAGGTATCAGTCGCGGGGTCGGGTATCAATGGCATTCCTGCATTTTGAGGACTTGTCCTGGTCGGTCTGTTTGTGCGAACTACGCGGCCAGACACTTGTTCCTCCTCTAGTGGGTATCGCCAAACAACAGGGCCAGAGTGGCTACTTGTGGAGGTGGGGGGCATTCTTTCTCCTGCTGAGTCCGTTGAAGGGATCTCCCATGGGTTTCCATGATATTAATTGTTTGGGCCGGGGTCCAACTGTAGGTTTGGTTTCGGCAGCGGCTGTGGCTCCCCTGGTATCCCCTACCACTGTGATTCCTCCTCTCGGCTCCTCATGTAGGGAACTCGGGTTCGTAACCATACCCTTTTTTAGGGAATGATTCCATAAGATGGATGGAATTTATAGAACCAAAATTGGACCTTCATCCTTTGACAGGTCACCCTGGTCGGTTGTCCCTAATGGTTCCATTTGGTGGTTTGGTGCTCGTGGCTCCAAATTCAAAGGCATATAATCTGCCAGGGTCAGGACAAACTTTGGCCCTGTCGCGGACTGCTCCTCTTGCTATTGTTTCCTCCTCCTTCGATTATGCCTGGATGATTGGCTCGTGGAGGGTTGTGAGGTCGATGTTGTCTGCTCTGCGGCTTCAGGGGCTGTTTTTGGAAAAACCGGCTACTGTAGTTGAGCTCGGAGTATGCCCTGGGCTTGGTTGATAGTCTTCCGAGTCATCCAGTTGTCAAATTTCTTCCCCTTCTTGCTGGTGACTTTCTGCTACCCCTCCTCATTGTCGGAGTCGGTGGTTGAGATACATGCCACATGTGCTGGGGGTGGCCCCAACTCGACCTGTCTGGAGTCTACCATCCTCTTCAGGATGTCTTTGAAGACAAACCATTCTCGGATACTATGTCCCAACATCCTATGGTAGGGGTAGTAATCTGGCCTGTCATCACAGCCGACCTCTTCAGGATTCCTCGGCTCCGGGAGGCAGATCAAGTTGCAGTTCATGGCGGAAATGAAGTAGCCACGGACTTGATCATCTCAGAATGAGTAAACTTTTTGTCTTCGTTCCTCAAACTGGTTCCACTTCATTCCTCGCTGATCTCCCATTTAGGCGGAGGTGGCCACTGATATGCAGGGGGCCTTGACAATTTGGTGGAGGCCTGAGCCGTGGAGTGGTTACAAGGGCTGGTTTGAGTGTGACATCAGACGCTTCAGCTCTAGGGGATCTTTACGTAGGAGCCTGTGTGGCTATTCAGGACTTCGAATTAGTCCGCTACCGGGAGTCCTTAATTATCTGGGAAATGACTGATAGATAGCAGAAGAAATGGGTGCACTCCACTGGTATGAGTGGTGTTCGTAGCTTATATCAAAGATTATCGATGCATATGGTTGGCATCTCATCTTGAGGCATTGGCCTTTTCAAGGAATAGGCCAGACCTTTCCATCAGGCGATGAAATCCAAGACCCTATCATTCTCCCTCTGCATGCAGTTCATGATGTCACTGACCTTTGTTTTAGGCAACGTTGAGCTAATGTGGAATAAGAATAGCTACCGAAGGTCCTCCCATATCTTTATTGACTGGGCTGGCAGACTCGTATACCAGACGAAGGCAGATCCTTGCAAGGTCCGTACGAAGCATCTGAGTTTTACTGATTCTTATTTCTCTGGGGTTCCCATCATAGGGTCGCAATAGGATCCATATTGCATCAAATGATATTCTGGATCGCCTGAACCGTTGAAGATAGGTAATACAGGGTTCCCAAAATTGGGTGGAGGTGGTGTCTTGGTCACCCAATATGGGTAGGGTTTCCGCTCTGGCTGTATCGGAGTGCGTCGACATTCCATCTCTTCCAATCGAGCACTTAGTGCCTCGATGGTGTTGGTGGGACCCTGGTTTACATCCTGTTGGGCCCAGTCCTGGGTAGGCGTAGCCCGAGGCATTGCATGAGGATCTAGATTGAACAGCACCAAGGGTGCATATTCCATTTGGGGAACCCTCGGAGTGTTTGAACATACATGCTCTGGTTGCCTCCTATGTGGAGGGAACTCTTGGTGTTCATCATCCACATTTAGGTAGCTGGACGGGTCGGGCACCTTGTTGGATGGGAGCCCAAAACGTATTTCGTTTGCCAAGGAAAACCTTAGTCATTGAGGTGCACTTATTGGGAGTGCATGATGTGGCTCCTCCTGGGATGCACTTTCAATAAGGCGGTTCCTCTGGAGTAGCTTGGCGTTAAGACGCCTCAATTATTTCATCTCCTCTTCCTATCGAGCGAATCTCTCTTCGAGCGTGAGTGGCTCATTTTTGTTGAGAGAAGGAGGTGGGTTAAGGGTAACCATTCCCTTATTCTTATCCTTATTGGAAGCTCACTGGGTAGGTAGAGGAGGGTTGTCTTGAAGGATGGCCATATTTAGGGTGGCCCTCTAGTTCTGGGTGTGCACACCTGGGGGTTCACTATGAGTCACAGCCTGACCAGAACAATCATCTCCCGATCCATCCAGATTTGAATTTTCACTGGTGTCTCTTGTGGGTTTAACCTCTTTGACGTTGATAGATGCATATCTTGGGGTGGAGAGGACGTCATATTTCAAATGGGAAGAGGATATCATGCGTCTTCTATTGGGATTCCCTTTCATGAACTGGGAATTCCATCAGACATCTTGATGAAGGGTGTCGCAGAGAGTTCATTTATGTGACCTTACAATTCTCCTTCCTCTCGGAGGGGATGATGATTCAAATGATGGGATAGTATGGGAATATCCTCTTCTGATTGTCCTCCCTAGACGAGAGAATACTGACTCTCTTGGGGGAAGTTATTGTCGAGGGGGTAATAATTCCCCCAGCCCTGAGGGCTGGGGTTGGCTCCGTTCCTTGGACATCGAGTCTCTTCCTAGTTTTATTGCTCTTACGGAGGAATTTGATGTTAAAAATTCCCCCAGCCCTACAGGCTGGGGTTGACCCTGGATGGCGGCAGTGGCTGTTACTATCGCGACGTGCCTGATCTTGCATGCCCCCATTTGGGGGTTAACCGGGTTTGGTGCCAAGTTCTTCTATGAATCAATACCTTCTGGGGAGGCAGGAAAAGATTGCTGATTGGCCTCTCTTAGGCGAGAGGCCTGTTGTATGCTCTTGGTGTCCTGATTCAGGAGTTCTTGGATATCTCGTTCCCGTCGGTTCTGATGCTTCTGGGACTTACTCAAGGCCTGACTTTGTTGGGTGTGTTTCCTTTCTTGAACAGGGAGACCACTCGATTGTCATCTTGAAGTGATGACGTTGCAAGACACCATCCTGAACGGGTTCTTATGGGTGGGGAGTAGAGTGATATGAAGAGCTCCCTGTTCCCCCCATCCCCTGATATGGACTCCCATCAGAGCGTCACCGATGAGTCGGCACAACTGGTGTAGCGCATGGAGGAAGGCTATCTCCATGTTTCTTTTATGCCTCTCGGGTCGCTGCCACCGTGCTGAAGGAAGGGCCTCCAGGTCGATGTGACGCAGGAGGTATCCTATTGTCTTGACATGGTCTACATACCCATCATAGGGCAGAAATCTTGATTTCGTCCAGTGGAGGGTTGTCCATATAGTATGGTAGATTCCGTGCACACATTCTTCCGACAACTCTCTGGGTATGTCGAACTGAGAGGTGGTCGTGGGCTAAAACATAACTGGTATATCATCCCTATCCAGTCGTCTACTCAGGTGCAACATATTGGCATGCTCCTCCACTAGTGATTCATATACCTAGTCAGCCCAACTTAGGTGCTCACTAGCAGTGTGGTCGGAGGCGGTGGTACTGGTAGGTGCTGAATCATTATGTGGGCGATTCCGAGGTGGTTCAGAGGATGAATGTGGCCCTGTACCTTCTCATTATTGTAGAAGGATGTTGTAGGTGACTAATTGGGAGTCTGACATGCTTGATCCCATCCTTCTGAGTGCCTCAGCATATGAGGGATTTTCAGTGCTTGATTCGGTACGGGGAGGACATTCCTGTCGATATGATATGTCATCACGGGGAGGACCTCAGCAATGGCGGTCGTAATGGTGAGGACTACCATTAATTCTTGATGCTCGACTACATAGGGGACCTTTGTAGTGCACACCCTGGGGAGGACCTCCAAGGGGTGTCGCAGTTACGGGAGGACCTTCTGGCTACATAGCGTCATTACAGGGAGGACCTTCATAATAATATCCATCATAGTGAGGATGACCATAATGGCTTGACGTTCGATGTGCATCCTAGGGAGGACCTTCAGGACATACTACGACAAGGGTAGGACCTTATTGTTTCTTGGGGCCAATGCAAGGAGGACCTTCGCAATGGTGGTCGTGGTGGCATGGACTACCATCACAACTGCAGTAATGGTGAGGACTACTATTACTGCTGCCGTAGGGATAATATCGGTAGGATACATCCTGGGGAGGGCATCCAGAATAAACCGTAGTGAGGGGAGGGCCTTATCATTGCTTGACGTCTCTATGGGGAGGACCTATGTTATCAGGGTGGAGAGGACTACCACTGTGATCTAATGCCCGGCTGTGTAGAGTTTTGTTGCAGTGTAACCCCTGGGGAGGACCTTCAGGGCAGGCCATGACAAGGGGAGGGCCTTCTTGTCATGATGAGACATCACTGCGGGGAGGGCCTCCATAGTTTCGACTATGATAGCGAGTACTACTATCATAATCTGTGGTCTCACTGCATGGAGAGTGATTGCAGTGTGTACCCCGGGGAGGACCTTCAGGGTGGACCGCAGAAAGTGGAGGACCTTCTTGCTGCTCGATATTCTGGTCAAGTGGAGGGTTTTCGTGACTCGCATCAAAAGAGGAGCTCAAGTGATCGATCATTATATTCCCCATGGGGGAGGCCCCCACGGGTGCTCTGTGGAGGACCTTCAGAGCTGCTGGTAGCGACATTGTAGGGGGGACCTTCGTAATTGTTACTGCCACAACCATAATATGGTAATGGTTGGGCAGGGTTCTGAGCCTGTGATGTGTACTTAGTGGCGTTGGGAACCCCAGCTTCCAGCAGAGCTGAGTCGTGAGCCCGCTCTTTATTTTCCAGCTGCCTTGGGTTCATTCGGGGCACTCTCTTATAGGCAGCGGGGACCGTCTACTATTGACAACGGCCTTCACCTTTGGGTCCCTGTCCAATTGGGTCCCGTTATGTTTCCGGGATACGCCGACAAACATCTTGACTTTTAGCAGGGACAAATGCCTACTTTGGAGCATCCACTATGATGGACGGGTGTCCCCCAGTTGGGAAGAGTGAAGCTGCTCGATCCGGTTGCCCTTGCGTCACAGAATATGGCCGGCGACCCTCCTGAGCAGAAGTAGGGATGCAGATCTGCTCTGAGGTGGCTAGCTCGTCTCTTAGATGGGTCGCCTCAATTGGGGAGATGTGCTCATGGGCCCGAGTCCTTGCTGTTTCCGCTTATGCAATTACATTCTGGAAAGTATGCAAGATATAATCTAAGATCGATACCTACTCCTCCATCATTTCCAGGATATGTAGAGAGACATCTTTGGCTGGAACGGGTATGAAGGCCTATTCCGATATCAGAGTAGGAATATCCTGCTCCGGTCCTCCGGTGGTCAGTGGGTACTGACAACTCTCCTATGTCAGGGAAGGTGAAAAAATCATCCTCTATACCGAGATACGTTGGTTTATCTCTCTTTTTTCTACAACAGCGGGATGGCGGACTTTAATTGCATCCACAGGGAGCTTTCCCTGCATATATTGGTTTCCCACTGTATCGAGTCGGTGGAATTTGTTGGCGGGGAGATGTGCCCGCCTATTAATCGCCACCACATCTGGGTGGCGGGCTTTGCTGATCACTGCCATGTCAAAATGGTGGGCGTGAGAAGCATCTTCTAGGAGCTGGTCCTGCCGGCATTGGGCCGCCACCACGTCAACCTAGTGGGCTTCGCGACCCAGGGTAGGGAGTGGTGCATACCGGGTAAGTTCCGTCCTACGTAAGAGACGGGCTTGGTGGAGCTCGATGGGGATGCACACCAGCTCGTATGATGCCGCCATGTCTGGATGATGGTCTTAGGAGGAGCGAACAGGTGTATGTGCCTATTCCTGGTACGTCTCCGTGGCTGGGCATTGGAGCTCCTCCCTAGGGACCAGGGTGATGACCGGTCCCTGATTGTGTATCTTCCGCCCTCATCAGGCGGTCCAATGGGCTGGAGCTCAGGGAGAGTGGGCCTGAATCCTCATGAATACATCCTCCTAGGCACGAGGATTTTGAATCGCGACGTCACCGTGATGACGTCTTCCTGCAGGGGCCTTTTAGCAGAACTCATGTTTGGTGGGGATGAAGTCCTCAGCGTCAACCTCATCTGCCTCCCTAAGATAAGGGAGGTACACATTGTCCCTTTCCAGCGATAGGCTCTCGAAACAGTTTGAGACAGCAACAGGGGTTGTCTGGATCTGCCTTTGTGGCTGCTGTTGGGTAGGCAACCGGAGAATCTTGACAGATTGGAGGGCATGCATGGAAACCTCCACCGTTGGATGAGTACCACTCACATGGTACTCTCGGATCATCACGTCCGAGACCTAGCGTTGAAGACGTTGGGTAGGTGACGGGGTCCTCTATAGGTGAGGACATCTAGTCACTACGTAGTTAGAAGCACGCCCTTGTGATTTCCTTCCGGATGCCATTGGATTGAATGGAGTTCTAATGGTAGTACATGAAAAACATTTTAGCAAACACAAGCAACTAACCCGTCAAAACAACATCTCTTGATCCCATGTTTAATTAATGACCTTTCTTGGCCCTCCTTGAGTATAAGGGGGAAAATTGTGGGATTAGGTTAAATCCGTAAAGTTTGGTTAAACCTTCATGTCGGGTTAACCATTTTTGTTTTGGGGTTTTGGTCTCAAATGCCCAACGGTTCCATATCTGATGACGCATGGACCTGATTTCCAAAGGCAGACGTTCGTCAGATGGCCTGACCAACGACGCTTAAGAAATCACATTGGTCGAGAGGAGGGGAAGTCAGGCTCATCACACCATTTTGGGGTGAATTATTGCCTGTTTTGGGACTCTCTTATAGATTTAAGACGTATTCATATGTTTTCAAATCTTTGGTTTATACCCAAACATTGTATCCATAGATTTAACCCTGGTGGGAAATGGTCAACTGGACACAGGGGGTCCAGAATCATTTAGGCCTGAGTTTTACCAACCCTCATTGGATTAATGGACCCGTGGAGTCGTAACTCATTGAGGCGGCACAAGGAGTGGCGCGACGAACCGATTTGAAGATAGTCGGATCGACCGGTTGTTGGGATTGAACCTCATGGAGGCTTCCTTCATACCCTGCATAGGGGACAGGAATCAAAGTCCACGTAGTTCAAAAGGGGAGAGTCGGAGAATCGAATTGAAGGTGGACCCAAGGGTCCATTTGTGATCGGGCTTCAACCTCATGGAGGCTCCCTCATAGTTCGCATTGGCTTGGCACTTATGCTCTGAGGCATCACATGGCGATAGATTGGGGCTTACACTCTGAGGAGGCCCAGGGAAAGGGACTGGGGCTTACACTCCGAGGAGGCCCATGAGAGGATGTCATGGTCGATGCTTACTCTAAGCCCATGTGAGTCATGCTCAGTGTGAGAAACCAGAGGCAGTAGGGACCAGAGGATCATGTCGCAAAAGGTGTGTCTGTGTGAAATGGAGTGGGGCTTATGCATGGAGCGGCCCATGGAGACAAAGCCTAACGGGAGAGGGAAAGGGGGTGCTCCTGTGCCCATATCCTCTCTTGCAGTGCATGAGGGATTCCTTCTAATGGATATTTTACTACCCCGGGGAGCCCTTAACATGTGGAGGGGTAGGAAGGGGACTCCCGAGCTCAGACTCCACAATATTATGGGAATGTGAACCCAGGAATGCTTGGGGAATCTGCTCAAGGGTTGTGGAAACCGCTTCTCCTCTACTTACCATGGGTATGTGAACTCAAAATGGCGCGCTGATGCGCCTGAGGGTTACACCACATGGATCTGGTGGCTCTGGTGGAGGCCTTGGCTCGGGACTGAGGAGTAGGCCAATGAGGAGATTGCGGAGGATTGGGCTAGATTGGAAAGATTTAATCTGTCTCGTGGAACAGGAACTCCGAAGGATTTGGCAAGCCACACAAGGTAATGGGTGGTGACGCCCTTCAAATAGGGAAATGATACGTGGATAGAGAGGTCGTCCACGAACCAGGGTGGTCCATAGACTGATTGGCCATTCACATACCAGGGTGGTTCGCGGACTGATTGGCTATCCGCGAACCAGGAGGTTCTGCAGACTGGGAGGCCGTCCGCGAACCAAGAGGGTTCGCGGAATAAGTGGTCGTCCGCATTCTAGGAGGGTTCGCGGCTTCGGGTTTGGCCCGAAAACAAGGTTGGTACGCGGAGGGTTCCATGCGAGCAGTGGCGGCCAAGGTTAGCGCTGGTTTGGGGCTCGTCGGTCGAGGCTTCGCCCACGTAGGAGGGTGCTACGCGGTGTGGCGGATCGGAAAAGAGGCATAAAATCCTTGGTCCTCTAGGAGTGCATCCGCAGAGGGGCTATGGTTCGCGGTCTTCTTTTTATGGAATTTTAAGTTCATAGTTCACCAAATTATTATGTGTTTTCAGTTCGTTATTAGTTCATTCTTAGGATTATACCTGCTCTGGTTCGCTAACTGGAACTTCGCGGTGTGTGAAATCCTAATCCTTCCTTCGAAATCCTTCAACCAGAGTCTAATCGATCTCCTCTGAATCCTCTTCCTCTGAATCTGAATCTGAATCCTCTTCCTTCCCCCCTTGGTCTCCTTTTATAGAGTGGGGAAAGGGAGATATCTGTGGTCATGTGGCACCTTTTGCGGAGGCCCATGACCAAAAATCCAGCTTACGTCTGACTTGGTCAATCCGCGACTTGCGGTGGGTACTGAGTGCATCTCCCCCGCGAACTGAACTCGGGGAGTGCTTCTGGGCTGCGGAGGGTTCCACCTCCATTCCGCGAACGACAGCAGAGGCAGTTCAGGCTGGTTGACATGGTTCGCGGTTGGGGCGGTTCACGTTGGTGAGCCGGATTGGCGCCTGCCCTGCTTCGTGCCCACGGAGGATCTTCGCCACCATTCCGCAAACGACAACGGTCTGCGGAGAGGGGATGCTTCGCGGAACCGGTCGTGCATCGGTAACATTAGACTGGTCCGCAGACCGGCTCCTCCTTCGCCATCCTTGAGTATTATCCACATTTTCCCATCCCTTTTAAGGGGAATTTGGGAAGAATCTCCCTTGAGTTAAAGGGGATCATCACTCTCCTTTGTGGATTTTTCAGGACCCTACAAAAACATAAAAAATAAAAAACACTAAAAAACCGAAAACTGTAAAAAATAAATAAATACATAAAAATCCCTAAATAAACATAAAAATTTAAAAAATAATAAAAACCATGAAAACCCCAATAAAAACTTTCAAATCCTAAAAACAAGTAAAACACATACAAACCTAAAAATACTAAAAACTCATAAAATCCCAAAACCCCTCAAATCCCTAAAATCCCTAAAAACCATAAAAATACAAAAAGTTTCCCTAAAATCACATAAAACATAAAAAACAATAACAAACCTATCAGAAACAAAAAACACTAAAAACACATAAAACCCATAAAAACCTAAAAAAACTAAAACCATAAAAATTCTTAAAAAGACCCTAAAACCCTAAAAAAACCTAAAAATCATAAAAACACGTGAAACCCCATTAAAACCTTATATACCAACTAAAAACTCAAAAAACTGTTTAACACATTAAAAATGATAAAAACATGAATAAACATTAACACCCGTAAAAATTAAAATAAAAACCCTTACAACACAAATAAACTAAAAAACCATAAATTTTTCCAAAACCCCAAAAAACCAATAAAAATACTAAAAATTCCATAAAAATTCTCTAAAAGTTATAAAAATTCCTAAAAACAAAAAAAACCCAAATGAAATAGTATAAACCAAAATACACATAAATACCCTTAAATACCTAAAAAACCTGAAAACCCTACAAATAATGAAACCCATAAAAATATTAAAAACACGAAAACGCCCCATAAAAGTCCTAAAACCAACTAAAACTATAAAAACCCTTACCAACCCTAAAAATTCTAATTAATCTATTCGGCCTATAAACATTAAAATCCCAGAAAACCCTAAAAAACCCAAAAATTGAAATAAATACCCTAAAATCCATAAATCCAAAAAAACCCAAATCCCTAAAACCCTTAAAAACTCCTAGAAAATTCTAAAAAGTCATAAATATCCCTAAAATGGAAAAAACACTTAAATCCATTAAAACCAACAACCGCTAAGAATACAATAAAAAAATAAAAACACTTAAAACCCATAAAAACCTAAAAACATTAAACCACTAAAAATCCTAAGAACCATAAAATCAATCACAAAACCTAAAAACCCATAAAAATTCAAAATAATCCATAAAAATACCTAAAACAATAAAAACCACTAAAAATAAAAAAACCCTAATAAAATATTAGAAACCATGAAACACATAAAACCCCTAAAAATAAAATAATGCTAAAAACCCTAAAAATACACTAAAACCCTAAACACACATAATAACCATAAACCCCTAAAAGCCATAAAAACCCTAAAAACCAATAAATACCCAAAAATGTCACTAAAAATTCTAAAAATCATTTAATCCCCTAAAAAAGTTTAAAAAACTCTAAAAGCATTAAAAACACTAAATAACTCAATAAAATCACTACAAACCTTAAATTCTCTAAAAGACAATTAAAATACTAAAAAAACCAAAACAAAACCCTTATAAACAACCTTAAAACCCTAAAAACCCTGAAGAAAACCATTAATAAATAAAAATACATAAAACACCAATAAAACCAAAAAGCACTAAAAAACCTAATCACCCTAAAAAACCTAAAAATTGTAAAACAATTAAAAACCATTAAAACCATACAAGCTAATAAAAACCCAAAAACCAAAACAAACTCCAAACCCTTTAAACCACTAAAAACATTAAGAAACTCTAAAAAACATTAAAACACGTAAGAAAATCTAAAAAACCCTAAAAAATGACAAATTCTCATAAAACTCTAAAACCCATAAAATTCCTAAAAAAGCTCCAAAAATCCAAACAAAATCTCTAAAAACCATAAAAGTCCATAAGAAAACTAAAAAATCTACAAAAATTTATAACCTCTAAAAACCTAAAAAAATTATAAAAACCCTACAAACCCCTAAAAACCCTAAAAACATCAAAATCCCCAAAATCCCTAAAAACCATAAAAATCCTAAAAAATATTTAAAAAACCAAAAAACATAAAACCCCTAAAACCATCAAAAAACCCTAATAAAACCTCAAAAACATGAAAATACTAAAAACACTAAAAACACTTATAAATTCATAAACCCCTAAAATCACTAAAATACTATAAAAACCTAAAACATATAAAACCAATAAAACCCATAAAACCCCCTAAAACCTCAAAACCCCTAAAACCCACAAAAACCATAATACAATTAAAAATATACTGACTTTTTAAACCCATAAAAATGGTTAAAAAACTCTAAAAAATCACAAAACCCTTAAAAACAACAAAAAATTCTAAATACCCAAAAAACCCACAAAAAATCATTGAACCCTAAAATACCCTAAAAACACTCCAAATCCATAAAAACCATAGAAACATATAAAAATTCTAAAAAATACTTAAAATTCATCAAAAAAACCCTTGAAACCCTTGAAAACCTCGAAGAAAACCATAAAAACCTCAAAAAACATAAAAAAACATAAAAGCCCTGAAAAAATTACAAAATAACTCAAAAATTCCTAAAGGCTATAAAAACACTAACAAACCATAAAACCCCCTCCAGACCGTGTAAATCCCTAAAAACCACAAAATCACTAAAACCCCACTAAAAATTTAAAAAAACTTTAAATTCCTAAAAACATTAAAACACTATGAAAAACATAAAACCCCTAAAAATTAAAAAAAAACCCAAAACCGAACAAACAGATAAAACCATAGAACCCAAAAAATCCAAAAAAACCAAAAAACCATAAAAATACTAAAAATACCAAAATACTCTTAAAATGTAAAAAACCTAAAAACACTGAAAAACATTAATAAAACCAAAAAAACCAAAAAACCAAAAAAAAAACTAAAAACACATAAACCCCCTAAAACCCTAAAAAATTCTAATAACCCTAAATCCCACAAAATCCTCAAAATCACCAAAACCCAAAACATTCTTAAAAATTAACTAAAAATCCCTAAAAATCTCCAAAACCCTAAAAACCTTGGAAACCTTAAGAAATAATTAAAATCCGAAAAATATATAAAACCCATAAAAAACCAAAAAATGTAAAACCCCAAAAAAGAATCCAAAAACCATAAAACCACTAAAACCCATAAAACCCCACTATAACCCCTTAAAACCATTAAAAACAATAAAATTTTTTAAAACCCTCTAATTTTGTAAATTTAAAAATCGTTAAAATTTTAAAGTCCTAAAAAACCCCTAAAACCCCCAAAAATCCATGAGAACCCTAAAACCCCATAAAACAATAAAAAAGTTTTAAAACCCTATAATTTTGTAAATTTAAAAATCGTTAAAATTTTAAAGTCCAAAAAAACCCCTAAAACCCCCAAAAATCCATGAAAACCCTAAAACCCCATAAAACAATAAAAATCCTTAAAACACCTACGAACATTAAAAATAATAAAAAACCATAAAAATACCTGATATATAAAACCACCAAAAACCCAAAAATATTATAAGAATCCCTTAAAAACAAAATAACACATACAACCCCAAAAAACCAAAAAATGCTAAAAACTTTAAAACCCCATAAACCCATAAAACTCTAAAAAACCCACTAAAAACTCTAAACAACTTTTAAAACCCTATGCAAGTTTAAAAAGTACTTTTAAAAAACATTAAAACCCTAGAAAACTAAAATAAACACTAAAACCCCAAAAAATATCCCTAAAATCCTAGAAAAATAAAAAACCATTAAAAAATCAAAACCCCTAAAAACCCAAAAAAGCATAAAAATTCAAACAAATACCTTAAAATGCCTAAAAAATGCATAATACCCTAAAAACCGTGAAAATCCATATAATAAAATTAAATACCTTAAAACTCATAAAACCCATAAAATCCAATAAAAATATAAAAAACATAAAAACAATAAAACCCCCAAAAACACTACAAAACCATAAAAATACTAAAATTAAATAAAAATCCATAAAAGATCAAGAACTTTAAAAACCCTGAAAACCCCTAAGAGAACCATATAACCCTAAAAACTAAATACCAGTAAAAAACCTAAAATATCTAAAAACCCTTAAAAAAGTATAACAATATCCTAAAACCATAAAAACATGTAAAAATATTAAAAAACCATATGTCCCTTAAAACCCTGAAAAAAAATTAAAAAACCCATTCGACCCCTAAAAACATTAAAAAAGTATATTGTTTTTAATACCGTAAAAAACTAAAAAAACTCTAAAAACCTAAAAAACTAAAAAAACCTCAAAACCTTCAAATTCCCAAAAAAACCTGAAAATCATAAAAATTATAAAAAGATCTATATATCCCTAAAAACGATAAAAACCAAAAAAAACATGAAAGACCCTAAGAAAAAAAATAAAAACCTAAATGCACTTAAACCCCTAAAAACCTACCAAAATATAAAACCCAAAATATAATAAAACCTCTAAAATCAAAAAAAAATCCATAAAATCCATAAAAACCCCTTAAACCCATAATAATAAGTAAAAATTATAAAAACATTTCAAATAACTAAAAAGGTAAAGAACTGTAAAAAATGATTAATACCATAAAACTAAAGAAACCAAAAAACCCATAAAATCATAAAAACCGTCAAAATCCCTAAAAATCTTAAAATTCCATAAAAATTCTAAAAAATTAAAAAACCCAAAAATGTAAAAAAAGCCTATAACACTAGTAAACCACAAATAAAACCCTAAAAACTTAAAAAACACATTAATCCCGTAAAAAAATAAAGAAATACACAAATATTAAAAACTCTAAACCCCCTAAAAACCACATTATTCTAAAAAACATAAAATACCTAAAAATTCACAATAATCACTAAAATCCGTAAAAATGTAAAAACCCCTATTATAACCTGAAAACACCTATGAAAATCATCAAAATAAATAAAAACAATTAAAACCCCTAACAAATCTAAAATATGATAAAAACACTAAAATACCATAAAAACCATAAAAAACCCATAAAACATATTAAAACTCCAAAAAACCTTAAAAATCCCTAAAAACATTTAAAACCCTAAAACCCCACTAAAACTAAAAAAACCATTAAACCACTATAGATGATAAAAAATTATAAAAAAACAAAAAAACCTGTAAAAGCCCATAAAAATAAAAAAAAATCCTCAGAATTCAAAAATAAGAAAAAACCCCCAAAACCATGAAATACCGCTAAAAACACTTAAAAACCTAAAATCACTAAAACCCCTTAAAATATAAAAAACAAAAAAAATTGTAAAAACCCCTAAATACCCTACATATCATTATAACCCTCAAACACCGTAAAAACCCTAAAAACAATAATTTTTTTTTAAAAATAGAAAAAATTCCTTAAAAATTGTTGAAAACCCTCAGACACTGAAGAAAACTAAGAAAATCATCCGAACCTAAAATGTCTTAAAAACCTAAAAAACATAAAACAATAAAAACCCTAAAAACCCATAAAACACCTAAAGTCCACTAAGAAATATTAAAACCCTTTAAACCCCTAAAGAATAATAAAAAATACTAAAAACATTAAAACCAATAATAAAACAAAAAACCCCCTAATAAACCAGAAAACAATAAATCCGCCAAAACCACTAAAACCCCTCAAAATCCATAAAAATCCTAAAAACCAATAATGTTCTACAAAATACAAAAGAATCACAAAAAATAAAAAAAACAAAAAAAAAACATATGAAACACTAAGAAAACACTAAAAACTGAAAACCACTAAAACCCCCTAAAAACCTAAAAACCACTATACCAAAAAACCCTTAAAACCCCTAAAAACAACTATAACATTAAAAACCCATGAAACCCTAAAACCCACTAAAAACTATAAAAACCCTCTAAACCACTAAAAATAAAAAAACACTCCAAATACCTTAAAATTTCTAAAATACTCAAAAACCCTAAAAACCATAAAAACATGAAAAACTCACAAACACCTTAAAATACTAAAAGACCCAAAAATACCCTAAACAGCACTAAAAATACCTAAAAACATAAAACCCCCCAAAAAATGAATTCCCTAAAGAAAAAACATAAAACAGAAAATCCCTTAAATCCCATAAAAAATACTAAAAAACGTAAAAAACATAGAAAATCCATAATCCATTAAAGACCCCAAATGCCTCAAAATCACTAAAAACCGTATAAACAATAAATGTCCAAATAATTATTAATGAATTTAAAAATTTTAAAACCCATTAAAACCTTGAAACCATATGTAAAACATAAAAAATTAAAAACACTTAGAAACCCTAAAAAACCAAAAAAACTAAAAACACGAAAAACCAAAAAATCACCTAAACCCCTAAATACAATAGAACCCCAAAATCCCATAAAAACCATAAAAACCCATAAAGACTCTAAAATCATCTAAAAACTCTAAAAACCCTTTAATCCCCTAAAAACGTTAATAACCACTAAAAAACTTGAAAATCTAAATACTAATTAACAGAAGGCTGAAAAAAAACCAAATACCCTCAAAATCCTGAATAACCATAAAAATAATAATAAATCTAAAAAATCCCAAAAAACCCTAAAAATGTAAAAAAATCCTTGATAACCCTTTAGAAAATGATTTAAATTGAAAAACACGTAAAACTACTAAATATGCTAAAAAACCTAAAAAGATTATGAAACCACTCAGAGCCCTCAATGTCCCTAAAATATAAAAAAAACAATAAAAATCCTAAAAATCATTCAAAATATTGAGAAATGAAAACCCTAAAACACCATAAAACCCTATAAAAACTCTAAAATTTTTTTAAAAAATAAAACCCCTTAATATACTGAAAACTCTCAAACCCCAAAAAACACATAAAAACATTAAAACCCCCCCTAAAACCCATAAAATACTCCTAAAACCCTTAAAAACTTAAAATCCCCATAAAAACCCTAAAAACATTAATAAAACCTAAAACCCCCAAAAAACCATAATAACCCTTAAATCCCTATGAAACCTAAAACTCCAAAAATACTTAAGAACATTAAAAACATTAAAATTCTAAAAGGAATTAAAAAACCATTAAAATTAAAAAAAACCATAAACTCCTAAAAACCCCTATGACAACCTTTAATTTCAAAAAACATTTTAAACCCCTAAAAATGCTAAAAAACCTAATAATCCTAAAACACCCTACTACCCCAAAAATCCTTAAAAACGTATAACTCTATAACTCACCTAAAACCCCCTAAAAATTCTATAACCCCTTTAATCCCCAAAAAATGTTATCAAACTCTAGAAAACCAAAAAAACCAAAAAAAACTCAAAAAATATAAAACATTACCATAACCATAGAAACCCGAAAAACAATAATTCCACTTAAAATCCCAAAAAACCCTAAGACACCAAACAAATCATAAAGAATCCCTAAAATCCTTAAAAATGTAAAAAACCCGAAAATACTGAAAATACCTTGAAAATACTCAAGAAATCCTTAAAAATTTAAAAAGCCTTCAAGGCCTGAAAATATCTAAAATTCCTAAAAAAACCCTAAAAGCTGTAAAAATCATAAAAACCTCTAAAAACCATTTTTAAACCTAAAAAAACATAAATACCCTTTAAAACATATAAATATTTATAAATCCCTTTAATCCCCTAAAAATGTTTAAAAAATATTAAAATCTAATAACCCTAAAAAACTAAATGAAATCCCTAAAACCCCAAAAAAATAGCAAGACCCCAAAAATCCAAAAATGCTCAAAATCCCTAAAAACTCTAAAAATTCCTAAAAATCATTAAAATCCCTTGAATTTTATAAAAACGTAAAAACCCCCAAAATCCTTGAAACCCCTATAAAATCATAAAAACTAATAAAAAAATTAAAACCACTAAAACCAAAATGCCATTAAAACCCAAAAAATTATAAACTTCCTTAGAAACCCTAAAACCCATAAAATACATAAAAACCTTTGAAAACTGTAAAACTACTTAAAAATAAAAAAACTCAATAAAAACACTAAAAACCCTTCAAAACTCTAAAAACATTGAAAATCTCTAAAAAGAATAAAAACCATAAAAAATCAACAAAACCCCCTAAAAACCAAAAACACCAAAAACATAAGGAAAACCCTAAAAACACTCAAAATCACTAAAAAACCTAAAAAATCATAAAAATACTAAAAACCCCTAAAAATACCATAAAACATAAAAACCTAACAACCTTGAAAACACCAAATAAAACCATAAAACTTAAATAAACATAAAGCCCAAAAAAACAAAATAAAAAAACAAAAAACACTAAAAACCAAAAAAATCATATGAAAATCTTAAATCATAAAAACACTTAAATCACTTAAGAACAAAAAAACCCAAAAACCCAAAAACCCTAAAACGACCACGAAATCTTTAAAACCCAAAAAAACCTTAAAAACATTAAAAAACCTTAAATCCCATAAAAATCATAAAAACACATAAAACTTTGAAGACCATTATATCCCCTAAATACATAAGAAAATATAAAGAACATTTAAACCGTAAAAGCTAAAAAAATCCCTTAAAATCCAAGAAAACAATTAAAACATTAAAAAACCTAAAAACCACTAAAAATCTTAAGAACCATAAAAATCCTAAAAAATCCCTTAAAATAATAAAAATGATTGAAAAAACATAAAAACCATAATGATCTTGAAAAAACCTTTGAAAATAAAAAAAATATAAAAACACTTTATCAACAGATAAAACCTAAAAACCTAAAAACACTAAAAACCATAAAAACCCTAATAACCATAAACCCGATAAAAAAAATTAAGAACCCTAAATATATTGAAAAACCCAAAACCCCCATTAAAACTATACAACCATTTAAACCCCTACAAATGATAAAAACACAAAAAACACATAAGAACCAAAAAAAACATAAAATACCTAAACCTACTGAATACCATAAAAATCCTAAAACTACTTATAATATCTAAAAACATAAAACCCACTAAAAACCCTAAAAAATCATTAAAAACCATAAAACCTAAAAACACATAAAACCCCTAAAAAGCCTAAAAAATTAAAAGGACTCAAAACTCTACAATACCGAAAAACCATAAAACCCTAAAAATCACTAAAACACTAAAAAACTGTAGCAATCCTAAAAAATAACTAAAATTGTAAAAAACACTAATCACAAGATACCCATAAACTCCCTAAAATGACCCTAAAACACTAAAACCCCTAAAAACCATAAAAAATATAAAACCCCATAAAAACCACTAAAAACTCTAAAAAGCCTTTAAACTCAAATTATTTTAAAAATGCTCTAAAAACATTAAAAACACTAAAAAACTCAAGAAACCCAAAAAAAACCAAAAAAATCGTAAAAAATCATTAAAAATTCATAATAACATAAAAAACAATAAAAACCATAGAATCCCTAACGCACCCTTATAAATATAAAAACAATGTAAACCACTAAAATCTTAAGAATTGCTAAAAATCTATATAACCGCTAAAAAGACCCTAAAAACCCTAAAACCCGTAAAACCCGTAAAACCCTCTAAAAACTATAAAAAACATAAAATCTACTAAAAAATATATAAACCCTTTAAACCCTTAATAATAGTAAAAAATCTAAAAATCCCAAAAAACCTAAAAAGCTGATCCATATTATCCTATCCAGTGTCAGGATTTCTGTTCTTATTAATGGATCTCCTAACGGGTTCTTTCAATGCTCCCACGGTGTCCGGAAAGGTGACCCAACTTCTGGACTTCTCTTCGCTCTGGTTGAGGATTACCTGAGCAGATGTATAATTGAACTAGTACAGGCTGGTTTCTATGCTCCGATTAAAGCTGGGAAAGATCTCTACGTGCCAACTCATCTTCTATATGCGGATAATATTCTCATTTTTGTGAAGGATGCTTGGCGTACAATATCTTCAATTAAGTCACTTCTACAACATTATGAGGAGGTTGCAGGGCAATCAATTAGTTGGAAAAAGTCCTCTATCATTTTTGGCAATGGGATTTTAGCCCCCAAACAACGCAGAATTGTCAGAAATATTGGTATCATGAGGGGCTCCCTCCCCCTCACGTACCTGGGGGGCCCCTTGTTCTGGGGGAGGGTGAAAAGTAGTTACCTGGAGGGAATTTCACTCAAAATTACTCAGCAGCTTGAAAACTGGAAAGGAAAATGCTTATCTCAAGCAGGCATAATTTTTCTGATCAACTCTGTCATTACATCCATGTTTGTTCATGCGTTCTCCATTTATAGATGGATGGAAAGTCTCATCAAGAACCTACAGGCAAAAATCAGAAATTTCGCATGGACAGGATTCATAACCAAGAAGAATCTTGTTTCTGTGGCAAGGAAAGAATGCACAAAGCCCATTGAGATGGGTGGGCTGGGCATCAAGGACCTCAAGAAATTCAACGATGCCTTAATTGGAAAATTCACATGGAATCTTTTCAACCAGACTGACATGAGTCCTGACTTCTTGAGAGAAAGATTCAACTCTAAGCTATGTGACGACTTCCTGGGATTCATCCCCTCGTTGGTTTGGACCACAATCAGGTCCTCATATAGGCGAATTATTTCCAATTCGAAATGGGTGGTCTCAAGGTACTCGACCATGAATTGTTGGAAGACCACCTGGCTGGATTGACCCATCAGTGAATCTGTCCAGCCACCTCAGGTTTTCAAGCACTGGTCCATTGCTGATCTCATGGACAATATGAACGATATTGAAGGTATCCTGCCACAGAAAATTAACACAAAAATACAAAACTACAGTTTTATGGACATGGATTGTCTCATTTGGAAGCCAAATATGGTTGGGTTGTTCAGTGTGAAGGAGTTTTACCGGTCTGAATGTGAGCAGGGAATTCAGCCCCCTGCATGGCTCTCTAAATTTCGGAGGCCCTTCATTCCCACCTCTAGCTACCTACTGTTGTGGAAAATTTGGAGAAATAGATTGCCAGTTCAAGAGCAATTGAAAAGAGATGGGTGGAGTTTGGCCTCTGCTTGTCTGATCTGTCTTCAGGATGAGGAAAACATGCAGCACATTTTTCGTAAGTGGAGGTTGGCTGCAGGTCATTGGGATCATTTACAGGGCATATTCCAGCTAAAAATCTGCACGGACAACATGATGTCTGCTATTTTCAGTAGTGTTGTAGGCGTGCAATGCAGTCAGCAAATTGCCAATCTGTTTCTTGCTGTCGCTGCGGCTCTTACTGCTTTTGTGTGGGAATCTCGGAACAAAGTGGTTTTTGATAATGATTCATGCTGCATCCGAAATGGTGTGGTGGCAATTCATCAAGCAGTCCATGCGGCAGCTCATATCCAGGATGGTACGATGGCTAATGATATTAAGGACCTTATTGTGTTGAGAACTCTCGGAATTTCTGGAAGATGCAGGAAACAGAAGGACTTTAAATTCATTCGGTGGATTCCACCAATCCCAGAATGGATAAAAGTTAATGTGGATGGTGCAGCCCTATGCGCGCCTGGTCCCTCCGGGTGTGGTGGTATTTTTCGGACGTATAGAGGCTTTGTTAAAGGATGGTTTTATCATTACATTGGGAATGGATGTTCTTATGAAGCGGAGCTATGGGCCATGATTAAGGCTGTACAGTTTGCGGTCTACTTCAGGTGGACGCAGCTATGGATTGAATCTGACTCGATGTTGGCGGTGGAAGCCCTCAAAAGAAAAACAAGGACAATCCCATGGAGGCTCCTCCCAGAATGGGTTGACTGTCTAAGAATCTCTCAGGGTATGAACATTATGGTCACACATATATACAGGGAAGCGAACATGGTGGCGGACATACTCTCCAAGAAAGCAATTGAGGATGGACGTTCCATGTGGTCATTTATTGCACCAGATTTCTGCACTCCCCTTATGGACTCAGACATGAAGGGTGAATTGCACACTCGGCTGTGCAAACCCTCCTTGTAATGTCTTGTACCTTTATTTTATGTTATTATATTTTGTGGGGCTGGGATCCGCCCGGACCCAAACCTGCTTTGCCTAAAAACCCTAAATACCATAAAAATAAAAATAATGTTCCTAGATACCTAAAAAATAAAAAAAAACCTTAAATTATTGATAACCCACTAGTATAACTTAAAAACCTAAAAAAATTAAAAGCCCTTAAAAACTAAAAACACTTAAATACAATAAATTCCTTAAAAACCCTAAAACCCTAAAAACACTAAAATTCCTCAGAATAAATAAAAACCTTAAAAACCAAAAAAATCCAAAAAAAAATCATAAGACCCCCTAAAAATGTAAAAGATTATAAAAACCTTGAAAGCAGCTAAGAAAACCTTAAAATCCTAAAAAAACTAAACCGCATAAAAAACTAAAAAATGAAGAAACCTTAAAAACCTTCTAAAGGATCAATAATCCTTAAATACCATAGAAACCACTAAAACCAAAAAAACCCTAAAAATGCATTGAAACCTAAAAACTACTAAAAAAATTAAATAACTTTAAACGCATAAAACATTAAAAAACTCTAAAAAACATTAAACACATTAAAACACTCAAAAACACAAAATAAACAAAAACCATAAAAGTGCTAAAACCTCTAAAAACTCTAAAAAACCGTAAAATCCCTTACAAAATAATATTCCATAAAAATCTTAAAAACCACTAAAAATCCTTAAAAACGTAAAACCCTATAAAAAATACCGTCCCCTAAGAAAACCATAAAAACCAAAACATAATTCAAACCCCCAAAAACCTAAAAATTGATAAAAACCATAAAACACTAAAAAACCCAAAAACCCCTCATAATAACTAGCACCCCTTCAAACCCATAAAATCGTAATAAATAACAAAAAATACCTAAAAACATATAAAATCTTAAAAACCCCTAAAATATGAATACCTTAAAAACCTAAAAACACATAAAACCCTAAAAACAAAAAAAATACTAAATTGCATAAAACCACAAAAGACCCTAAAAATCCTAAAAACCTATAAAAACCAAACCCCCCTAAAAATCTTTAAAACCATAAGCCCATAAAACCAAAAACCACTCTAAAAATATAAAAACCCATTAATATTCTAAGAAATTTAACTACTATAACAATCCATAGAACACCTAATAAGCTAAAAAAACCCTAATATCCCGAAAAATTCATAAAAACCCTAAAAAACCATAAAACCATCAAATCCCAAAAACAACTCTAAAAACACATAAAATTTATAATGGAGCCAAAAAATCCCTACGAATACAAAGAAATCTAAAAAACATGAGAAAACATAAGAAATCCATAAAAACCAAATACACATAAAACCCATAAAAACCTAAATATTCTAAAATCAATAATAATCTGAAACTTAAAAAACCCCTAAATACCGTGAAACCCTAAAAACACAAAAAACCCATAAAAACCCTAAAAAACACAAAAAATTATAGAAACCATTTAAACCCCTAAAAATATAAAAATATCTAAAAATATTAAAAACCCTATAAACCTCCAAAAAACCCAAAATACACAATAAAACGAAAAAAAATCCCAAAAACACTATAAATCCTAAAAACAAACAAATTCCCAAAACCCTAAAAAACTATAAAAATCATAAAACCTCTAAAAACCCCATAAACATAAAACTAGCTAAAACACTATAATACCCTTACAACATGAAAACACCTTAAATCCTTAAAAACATAAAAAATGATAAAACCCGATAAAAACCAAAAAACCCTTAAAACTAGAAAACCCCTAAAAACCGTAAAAAAGTTCTAAAAACACAAAACAAATACTAAATACCCATTTATAAATAATTGAATACATAAAAGACCTAAAAATGTTAAAAAATCTAAAAAACATTTAAATACCTGATAAACTCAAAAAAACACATAAAACCCCAAAAAACGTTAAAAACAGTAGAAACCCTAAGAAACCCTAAAATTCCTCTAAATACCTAAAAAACCATAAAAACCATAAAAACTACTAAAATCCCTAAAAACATAAAAATACCATAAAACACTTGAAAAACACTTTGAAATCCTTAAAAACTAATAACTAGTTAAAACTGCTAAAATCCCTAAAAAATGATAAAACCCTAAATCCCTACTAACCCAAAAAACCAAGAATTCTTTTAAAATCTAAAAAATCCTTAAAACCCCATAAAATCCCTAAAAATTACTATAGACCCTAAAAACAATTTTATCACATAAAAATGTTATAAAACTATAAAAAACCATAAAACCCATAAAAATCTAAAACCCCTTAAAACCCTCACCATCGTTAAAACCCCTATTATGATAAAAATCCTAAAAAATCCCTAAAAACACTAAAAATGAAAAATGCTATAAAAACCCTAAATACCCCTACGAAAACCTGAATGAACTAAATACAGTTGAAACCCTGAAGAAACTAAAAAGTGATAAAAAAATCTAAATAACCATAAAAGACCATAAAGACCCTAAGACCCCCTAAAACCATATATACCACTCAAAACCCATAAAAACCAAAAATAACACATAAAATTCTACAAACCCTTTAATACCATAAAACATGAAAGAAATTATAAAAACTTTAAAACCCTAAAAACCCTGAAAACACCAAGAAATCATAAAAACCCTAAAACCCCGTAAAATCCATAAAAATTCTAAAAGTCATAAAAATACTAAAAAATATCTAAAAATCTATAAAAACCTAAAAACCCTAAAATAACTAAGAAAACCATAAATACATAAAATTAATTTGAACCCCAAAAAATCATAATAAATTCTAAAAACAATAAAAATTATAAATTAAACTAAAACACCTCAAAAACTCTAAAAACACATAAAAATAATAAATAGCATAAAAATCCTTAAAAATGTAAAAAAACATTTAGACCCTGAAAAAAACCCAAGGAACACCATAAAAACCTAAAAACACTTAAAAACCTAAAAAACATAAAAATTTATAAAAACACAAAACCCCCTAAATACCTAAAAAATATATAAGAACCATAAAAACCCATAAAAACTTAAAAAGACTAAAAACCCCTAAAACCATAAAAAATCACTAAATACTATAAAAACCCTAAAAACCATAAAATCCATAAAAATCATCAAAAATCCCTAAAATACCTAAAACTTTAAAATCTCTATATCTCTAAAAAACAAAAAGAAAACCTTTAAAAACTATAAATAGATAAACCCACTAAAATCCCTAAAAACACTAAAACCCCTAAAGATTCCTGAAAACCCCTAAATTCCTTAAAAACTCTAAAACCCCAATACAACCATAAAATCTCTAAATACAAATAAAAATCCTAGAAACCAATAAAAAAATATAAAAACACATCAAAAACTTAAATTTTTTAAAAAAACACCTATAAAACCTCAAACTCAAAAAAACTCAAAACCTTATAAAAACTATAAACCCCTCAAAATCCTTTAAAAACATAAAAATCGTAAAAATTTCTACAAATCAATAAAAAATAAAAAATAACTTTAAAACCCATAAAAACCTATGAAAAACCTAAAAACCTAAAAACCCTTAAACCCACCCAAAAAACCTAATAAATTTTAAAACCCTAAAACCCCATAAAACCCTAAAAACATAACAATGCCTAATAAAAACTCTAAAAACCCAAAAAACCCTAGAATATTAAAAAAAAAAAAAAATACATAAAATCCATTAAACTGTAAAACCCCCTAAAAATCCCTGGAAACCCATAAATAAATTTAAAAAACCTAAAAACAAAACAAACCCCTAAAACCATTAAAATTATAAAAACACTAAAAACTATAATCAACCCTAAAACACTATAAAAACCCAAAAAACCCCTATAAAATTAAAAACCCTAACAACCCATAAAAACCGTAAAACCACTAAAAAATATAAAAACATTTTAAGCCCCTAAAAATGTTAAAAACACCAAAAATCATATGAAAAACATAAAAAATTAAAACATAACTGTAAAAATCTAAAAAACCATAAAAACCATAAAAAACCTAAAAACCATAAAAACACATAAAACCCTCAAAATCACTAAAACCCCTAAAAAAATAAAAAAAACTAAAAAACCATAAAAAATAACCCTAAAACCACAAAAAAACCTAACAAAACTATAAAAACCTAAAAACCTAAAGACACAAAAAACCACAATAAAACATAAGAAACTATAAATTCTCCAAATACCCAAAACCCTAAAATGGATAAAAACCAAAAAAGCCGTAAAAACCTAAAAAATCAATAAAAATCACAAAAAATAATGAAGTCACCTAATTAAAACTTAAAACCCCAAAAATACTTGAAACCCCCAAAACCTAAACATGATAAGAACAATAAAATCCCAAAAAACCATAAAAATCCCAAAAACCATAAAAACCCTAAAAAATCAATAAATTAAAAAAAACCAAAACCCAAAAAAAGGAGAATTATTTAAAACACTAAAAGTGTAAAAACACTAAAAAACCTAAAAATCAATACAAAACTCAAAAAACCTATAAAACTCAAAAAAATGTAAAATAACTAAAATCCTAAAACCCTCAGAATCCCTAAATATCATTAAAACCATAAACATACTAGGAAATCCCTAAAAATACCTAAAATATAAAAACTATAAAATTATTGAAAACCCCTAAAAAACCTTAAAAACCAAAAAATACTTAAAACCCCTCAAAAAACCTAAAACCCCAAAAACACCTAAGACCACTAAAAATCTCTAAAAAACCAAAAAATCATAAAAATATTTAAAAGTCCCTAAAAATCTATAAAAATAGAAAAAACAAAATAACCCCCAAATTTGTAATAAAACCTTAAAAATCTAAAAACAATTAAAACCCATAAAAACCTTAAGAACTATAAAAACACCAAAAAAACACTAAAACCCTTAAATAGCTAAAGACAATAAAAATTGATAAAAATAATAAAACACAGAAAAATCATAAAAATATCTAGAAATACCTAAATACATTAAAAACTAGAAAACATTGAAAAATCCTATGAAAACATTAAAAATATAAGAACACATAAAACCCCTAAGAATATAACCAATTAAAAAACCCTAAAAACAATAAAAACCAAAAAAACTAATAACCATAAACTCATTACAAACATAATAAACCATAAAAACCAACAGACCACTCAACACTCTATAAATTTTTTAAACCCCAAAAAACATAGAAATCTCTAAAAAACCTTAAAACCCCTAAAAATGTAAAACAAGACCAAACACCAAAAATTCCAAATATCTTCAGGAAACCATTAAACCCCCCAAAAACCCTAGAAAAACCTAATACCCTAAAAACACATTAAATTCCATTAGAACACCAAAAATAACTAAAAACATAAAAACCTTTAGAAACACTAAAAACAGTAAGAAAACCTTAGAAATATAAAAACACTTAGATCCCCTAAAAACACTAAAAATCCTTCAAAACCATAAATGCCTAACCCCCCCCCCCCCAAAACCCTCAAAATCCCAAAAACCCAAAAACATATAAAAATAAAATAAAAAATCCTTAAAAAAATTTAAAACATAATAACCCATAAACACATAAAAACCCATAAGAAATCATTAAAAATCTAGAACCACATAAAACACCTAAAACATCAAAAAATGCTAGAAAGCCTAAAAACCCATAAAGACCCCTAAAACCCCAAAAACCCTTAAAATCCATAAAAACACTAAAGACCATTAAAAACTCTAAGAAGACTTTAATCCCTTATAAATGAAAAAAACTAAAAAAAATTAAAAATCCCTAAAAACTCCAAAAAAACACCAAAAAACACCAGAAAATCATGAAATCACTAAAACACCTAAATGGATAAAAGTCCTAAAAATCCATAAAAACAATAAAAACCATTGAAATCCAAATAATCCCAAAAAAATCACTAAAAATGTTAAAAAACCTATAAACCATATGAAATCCATAAAACCAAAAAACACTTAAAGCACTAAAAACCTAAAAAACGATAAATACTCTAAAAACCCTAAAACATAAAAACACTGAAAACCATATAAAACCCAAAAAACCACTAAAAATATAAAATCTTCTCAATCCCTTAAAATTTAAAAAAAAATATAAAATCATTAAAAACACTAAAATACTAAAGAAAACCTAAAAATATAAAAAATGATAATAATCCTAAGAACTCTAATTACCCTCAAAATTGATAAAAACTATAAAATACTAAAAAACCCCTTAAAACCCATAGAACATAAAAACCCAAAAAAATCAAAAAAAACCTCTAAAGAGAACCTTAAATCCATAAAACATATAATACTCCAAAAAACCAAAAAATAGTTAAAAACACAAAAACCCTAAAATCTCTAATTACCATCAAAATCCCTAAAAACACTTGAAAACATAAAAATCCAAAAAATATACTAAAACCCCAAAAAACATAAAATAATATAAAAAACAAATATCCCTATAAAAACCCTAAAAACATCAAAACAATTAAAACCCCTAAAACCTAAATAATGTAAAAACCCCAAAAACCATAAAAATACACTATAACCCCTAAAAACCAAAAAAAAAAAATAAAACCCCCCAAAAAAATTCAAAAACACTAAAAAACGATAAATATCGTAAAACCCACTAAAAACTATATAAAAAATCAATCATCTAAAAATAGTAAAACACTTTAAAAACCCTAAAACCCCTAAAAACACAAAAATACCTTAAAAAATCCAAAATAACCAAAAGAACCCCAAAACCGCATAAAACCCCTCTAAGTCCCTAAAATCCTAAAATTTCATTAAAAAAATAAAAATCCCTAAAATTCCTAAAAATGTAAAAATACAAAAAAAACCATAAAAACCCTAATAAAAAATTAAAATCCTATGAACACATAAAATCCCTAAAAAACTTATAAAAAAATAAAAACCCTAATAACCCTAAAAATAAAAAAATCCCAAACAAATCCATAAAATCTCCTAAAACAATAAAACTTATATAAATATATATGAATTACTAAAGACGTAAAAATAAAAAAAAAGGCATGAAAACCCATAATATATCCAAAAAAACCTAAAAAAATTTAAAACCCTTAAAAACACTAAAAATCGTAAAAACACTAAAAGACCCAAAAACCCACTGAAAACAATAAAAATAGCTAAATCCTTAATAAACTCTAATACCCATAAAATTATTTAAAACCACAAAATATTCTAAAATCCCTTTTAACCCATAACAGTGCTCAAAACTCTAAAAATCCCTAAAACACCTAAAAAATAAAACCCAAAAACATAAAAAAAATCATTAAAAACCCTAAAAACCCATAATACCCCTACAAATCCCTAAAATCCAAAACCCATAAAAATAAAAATAACAACTAAAAATGATAGAAAAATAAAAAATCCTAAAAAATATGAAAACCCCATAGAAAACATTAAAACCTAACATAAATAAAAACAATAAAAAACTTAAAAATGATAAACACCCTAAAACCCATAAAAACACAAAAAACACTCACAATACCTAAAAACTCTAAATAACATTAGAAATCCATAAAATGTAAGAAATTATTTAAATCTATAAGAAAACAATAAAAACCTAAAAATACCTGAAACCCATAAACAACCAAAAAATAAAAAAAAATCCTAAGAGACCCTAAAAATCATAAAACCAATAAAAATACTAGAATCCTCTAAAACACATAAAAAACCCTAAAACAATAAAAAAACTAAAATTAATTAAATCTCTATAAACGCATTAAAACCCTAAAAATGTTAAAACACAAAAAATCTTAAAAACCAAAATATCTAAAAAACCCTGATTCCCAATAAAAACCCACAAAACCACAAACCCCTAAAAACCTAAAAACCCTCAGAACCTCTAAAAACCATAACAAATCATAAAAACATTCTAAATCACAAAAAAATACTTAATAAAATAAAAAATCCCCTAAAACTCCTAAGTAAACCTTTTAAAACTCTAAAACACAAAAATCCCTTGAAAACCTAAAAAATGTTAAAAACCTAATATAAATTGAAAAACCAATAACCACTATAAATATTTAAAACCCAAAAAACAAATTAAAACCATAAAAACCACAAAAGGATATATAACCCTTTGAACCCCTAAAAATGCTAAAAACTATAAATACCTTAAAAACCCTAACCTACTAAAAAAATATAAAAACCCCAATAAAACCATAATACACTAAAACCCCTAAAAACCTCTAAAAACCCTAAAAAATCGTAAAAACCCTACAAACCCACAAATACCCAAAAAATAAATAAAAATGTAAAAAACTATAAAAACACTAAAAACCCCTAAGAAAACCTTTGAAACATAAAAAAACATAAAAAATCCTAAAAAACTAAAAAAAAATATAAAACCTGAATAACCCTAAAACCCTAAAACACCTAAATTTCATCAGAATTCTTAAACCCTAAAAAAATATAATAACCAAAATATTCCTAAAAACATAATAACCCTATTAACACAAATAACCCTAAAAACACCAAAAAATCCTTAAAAACATAAAAGTTAATAAAACCTCTAACATACATAAAAAATGGAAATCACTCTAAAAAGACCATAAAATCCCTTGAAACCCCGAAAACCCATAAAAACCCTTGAAATATTAAAATACCCATGAAAACCCTAAAAACATCTAAAATTTAAAAACCCTTTAAATCCATAAAATTGATAAAAAAAATATCAATGCTTATTAAGAACCCTAAAAACTAAAAAAAAAATCACAATTAAAACCCTAAAACCCATATAAAAACAAAAAATACTCTAACATCCTAATTACTAAAAAATACTATAAATAAAATTAAAATACCTAAAAAGGTAAAACACTCTAAAACCATGAGAAACCCAAATAAAATCTTAAAAACCTAAAAATAATTAAAACCCATAAAATGCTAAAAACTCTAAAAACCCTATGAATCACAAAAATCCCTAAAAACTAAAAGAAATCCCTAAAATAAAAAAATTCTAAACCACATAAAAACCATAATATCATATAATACTCTAATAACACTTTAAACCCCAAAATGTGATCATAATTTTAAAACCGTTAAGACCTTAAACACTCAATATAAATGAAAAACCTAATAAAAAAAATTAAAACACTTAAAAACCAACCAAATCCTTTATATCCCTTAAAAACCATAAATATCCTAAATAACCCATAAAAACACCTAAACTTGTCAAAATGATTACCACGATCTTGACTGGTGTTCAGGTATACATACTTATCAATGGATCCCTAAAAGGTTTATCTCAATGTTTTATTAGAGTCAAGTAGGGGGATCTACTCATGGGTATTATTTTTGTGATTGTAGAGCATTATTTGAGTATGTGTATCATTGACCTTATGCAGGTTGGCCTATATAAACCAATAATGGCACATAGGCTTTTGTATGTGCCCTCTTATCTTTGTATATCGATGACATCCTACTATTTGGCCATGCCAACTAGCGTACCTTGTCTTCAATTAGAATGATTTTTTATCATTATGAAAGGGTTGTTGGACAATCCATTAGTTAGAGAAAATATACTCTTTTCTTTCATAAATTTGTTTCTCTATCTCAAGACAATTAATAATCGCTAGGTCTCTTAGTGTGAAGAGGTGATCTCTCCAATTTGTTTAATTGGGTGTATCGATTTTATGGGGAAGGATCAAGAGCTATAATCTTGAGATTATAGCCATAATAATCATATAGAATCTTTATAAATGGAAAGGGAAGTGTTTATCAAAGGTAGGAAGGGATTGACTCATTAATTTGGTTATCACCTCTATAATTTTTTATTCTTTTTTCCTTTTATAGATGGCTAGTTTCTCTTTTACAAATACTATAAGCCAATATTAGGAATGTTTCTTGGATAGGATGAATTAGTAAAATAAATTTGGTCTATGGGGTTTGGAAAGACTGCACCAAGACAATTCATCTGGGGGCTGGGCATTAAAGATCTCAGGATATTTAATGATGCCCTTCATTCCATGTTCACATGGTGCTTGTTTGATTCACATAGTTGTGGAATGTGTTTTATTTGGGATGTTTTTGTGTAAAAACATTGGGATAATTATACATGATATATCCCCTCTTTAAATTCATTAATCATACTCTAATACAAAAAAATTATTGCTCATTCCATGGGGGTTATCTCTAAACAATCAAAGCTGAACTTTTAGTCCACTATATGGCTTGATAGGCCATGTCTGAAGATATAATGCCTCCTACATATTTAATAAATATGCCCATTCCTTTCCTTATCTAAAGAATTGGGGAGTGGGATGTAATCTTTCTAGAGGATATCAACCTGTAGATTCAAAGATTAATTTTGCATGATAATGTTACCCTCATATGGAGACCCAATATTTGTGGACAACTCAATGAAATGTATTTTTACCAGAATAAATGTGCTCAGTGAAATTCTCCCTCAACCTAGATCTCGTTCATTAGGAGACCTTTCATCCCTCTAGAAAATCAACTGCGGTTGTGGAAATTTCGGAAGACTCGCTTGCTATTTCAACATCATATGAGGAAGGAAAAACATAGCCTGGCCTTATCCAATTTTCATTACCTTAAGGTTGAGGAAAGTATCCAGCACACCATCATTAATTTTATGTTTTCTGTTGAGTTTGTAGGTGTTTTTACTTCTTTTTAGTGGTTTTAGGGTTTTTAACATTTTTATATTTTTCGGGGTCTTAATTGTTTTATGATTTATCATGTTTTCGTAGGGGTTTTCCGGGGTTTTATGTTATTTTATGTTTTTAGATTTTTCTAGGTCATTTATATTATTTCTATGATTTTTAGGTATTTTAAAGGTTTTTTCTGTTTTCATGTTTTTAAGGGGTTATTATGTTTTCAGGTTTTTAGTGGTTTTGAGTATTTTTCGATTTTCAATGTTTTAGTATGGTTTTTCTGGGATTTTATGGATCTTCAAAACATTTAGGATTTTTAAGGTTTTTAGTGGTTTTTTGGATTTTTAGGTATTTTAGGGTTTTTAGTGGTATTAGGTATTAAGGGTTTTTTGATTTTTTTATGGTTTCAAGCAGCTTTTTGGGGTTGTTTTTGTTTTTAAGAGTTTTTTAATTATTTTGTGGTTTAAAGGGTTTCTATAGTTTTTAGATGTTTTTTAGAGTTTTTATTACTTTTTATGATTTTGAATGGGTTTTAGGGGGTGTTTATGGTTTGTAGTGTATTTAAGGTATTTTAGCGATTTTAGGTTTTTTTGTGTTTTTTATTTTCTACGGGTTTTATGTGTTTTAAGGTATTGTAGTTTTTTTAGTGATTTTCCGGTTTTTTATGTTTACTGTTTTATAGATTTTTGAGATTTTTGGATTTTTATAGTTTTTTGGATTTTTCGAGATTTTAATGGGTTTTAATGTTTCAATGTTTTTACAGGTTTTTGGGGGATTTAGTGGTTTATGAGATTATTTTGTGATTCAAGGGTTTTTAGTGTTTTTTTACAATTTTATGGGTTCAAAATAATTTTATAATTTGTAGTTTTTTTTCTGATTTTTATGGGTTTTAGGGTTTTTTATTTTTTAGGGGTTTTTTTGGTTTTTTGGATTTCAAGGGTCTTCTAGTGATTTTTAATGGCATTAAGTGTTTTTTGGTTTTTATGTTTTTCTTACTTCTTTTTAGGGATTTTATATGCTTTTATTATTATTTGTATTTTATGGATTTTTATGAGTTTTATGGAATTTTAAGGTTTTTATGGATATTGAGAGCTTTTGTGTTATCAGGTTTTTAGGGATTTTTAAGGTCTTTAAGGGTTTTCTGTTTTTATGGGGGTTTAGTGTTTTTGGGTTTTATGGTTTCATTTGTGATTTTTTAGGTTTTTATTGTATTTTATGTTTTTTGGAGTTTTCAGGCCTTTATAATTTAAATGGTTTTAGAGATTTGATGGATTTTCGGGTTTTTGGGATTTCTAGGATTTTCATGTGTCTTGGGGGTTTTATGTAATTTGTTAGTGTTTTAGTGGTTTTAATTTGATTTAGAGTTTTTATAATTTTTATGGTTTTTATGGGTTTTATTGTTTTTTTCATTTTTAGGGTTTTTATGGATTTTAGAGTTTTAAATGTTTTATTGCTTTTATCATTTTTTGGAGTTTTTATGTTCATTTATGGTTTAAGAAGTTTTTAGTTTTTTTAGGGGTTTAAAGTGTTTTTTGTTTTTTTTTTGATTTTCAAATAATTTATTTGAGTTTTAGGGTTTTATATTTTTAGATATTTTTAGGGCATTTTTCTTATTTTTATGGATTTTTTGGGGGTTTTTATTGATTTGGAGTGTTTTTAGTGTTTTTAGGATTTTCGGGTATTTTAATGTTTTTATTGTATTTTAGTTTTTTCATGAGTTTTATGTACATTTAGGTTTTTATTGATTTTTTTGTTTTTTTAGAGTTTTTAGTATTTTTTACATTTTTATGTATTTTTAGTGATTTTTTGGGATTTTTTAGTTTCTACGGTTTATATGAATTTAGGGTTTTATGATTTTTAATGATTTTAGGGTTTTTAGGTATTTTTTGTAATTTTTAGGTATTTTTGGGATTTTAAGTGTTTAATTTTTAAAGGATTCATAATTATTATCAGGTTTCTTCATTTTTAGAGATTTGTGGGTTTTTTATGATTTTTTTCTTTTTATGGTTTTTAGAGATTTTTAAGGTTCTTATTGTTTTTAAGGTTTTTAGGATTTCTTAATTTTTAGTTTTTGTGTGGGTATAAGTGAATTTAGGTTTTTACTATTTTTGTGGGGTTTTCTGGGTTTTTAGGGTGTTTTATGTTTTTTATGGTTTTTTTTATGAATTCTTCTGATTTTTAGAGTTCTTTTGGATTTTGGGGGGTTTTAGGGATTGTTAGTGTTTTTAACGTTTTTATATTTTTTAGGGTATATACGTGTCTTCAGGTTTTTAGGGTACTCTTTGGGTTCTTCATGGGTTTTAGTGCTTTTATGTGTTTTTTTATTTTTAGGGATCTTCTGGATTATTATGGGTTTTTATGATTTTTTTGGATTTTTTAGGGTTTTAGGGTTTTTATTGTTTTTTTGGTTTTTTTGGGTTTTTGGTTTTTTTAGCTTTTTTAGGTTTGTCTGGATCGTAATTGATTTTAGGTTTTTACAGCCTTCTTATGATTTTTCAAAGGTTTTAGGGTTTTTCTGCTTTTAGGAATTTTTATTTATTTTTAGTATTTTTGTGGGTTTTAGAATTTTAAGGATATTAAGGGGTTTAAAAGATTTTTAGAGTTTTTAGGTGTTTCATGGATTATTTGGGGCTCGGGTTTTTTGGGTATTTTTGGGATTTAAAGGTTTTTTAGAGTTTTTTATCATTTTTATGGGTTTATAAGGTTTTAATATTTTTAGTGTTTTTATAGTTTTTATGAATTTTAGGGTCTTTTATGTGTTAGTGGGTTTAATGGTTTTTATTGGGGTTTGATATTTTTAGGGGTGTTAGGAGGTTTTTGGGATTTTTAGGGTTTTTAGTGTCTTATAGGGGTTTTTGAGTTTTTTAGGTTTTTTAGGAATTTTAAATGATATTAGATTTTTAAAGTTTTCTTAGGGGATTTATGGTTTTAGGGGTTTAAATGTCTTTAGGGAATTTTATGTAATTTATAATATTGTAATGGTTTTTAGAATGTTTGAGGGGTTTTAGGGTTTTTTCGTGTTTTTAACAATTTTTAGGATTTTAGGTGTTTTAAGTGATTCTAGTTTTTTAAGGTTTTCTTAGTGGTTTTTTGCAGTTTTTGGGTCTTTTTTGTTTTTAGGGTTTTTTAGGGTTTTTTAGGGTTTTTTTGGGTTTTTAGAGTTTTCAAGGATTGTAAGGGTTTTAAGGGGTTTTTTTCGACCTGTTTCCCTTTGAGGGGATGGAGGACTGTCATGCCCGACTATCGATCTCACGGGTGGCTGAGCCCCGCTCGATTACTAATGTCAGGTACACCGGTCTTCATTTTGAAATGCTCGACGGTTCCATATCCAACGATACGTGGACCTGCTTTCGAAAGGCAGGCATTCGATGGGTGGTTTGGCAAGTGATGATTAAGAACTCACATCGGTCGAGAGGATGGGATGTTGGGCTCATCACACCCTTTTGAGGGGAATTATTGCCTGTTTCGGGGCTCTCTTATAGATTTAAGACGTATTCATATGTTCGTGAATCTTTGGTTTATACCCAAACATAATATTCACGGATTTAACCCTGGTGGGAAATGGTCAACTGGATGTAGGGGTTCGGAATCATTTAGGCTTGAGGATTACCATCCCTCGTTGGATTAATGTCCCTGTGGAGTTGGGACTCATTGAGGTGGCATGAAGACAGTCGGATCGACCAGCTATTGGGATTGAACCTCGGGGATGCTTCATGCATACCCTACCTAGGAGACATGGATCAAAGTCCATATAGTTTGGATTGGGGTTTCGGAGAACCGACGTGAAGGTGGACCTGGGGGTCTGACGGTGATCGGGCTTGAACCTCTTGAAGGCTTCCTACATACGATGCCTAGGAGACAAGGATCAAAGTCCACATAGTTCGCAAAAAATCTAGGGGCTTATGCTCGGAGGCAGCCTGGAGTAATGGATTGGGGCTTACACTCTGAGGAGGCCCATAAGAGGATTTCATGGTTGATGCTTACTCTAAGCCCACATGAGTCATGCTCGGTGTGAGATACAAGAGGTAGTAAGGACCAGACGGTCACGTAGGGAAAGGTGTGTCCGTGAGAAGTGGAGTGGGGCTTATGCAAGGATCGGCCCATAAGGTTTGGGCTTAATCCTAGGTGGTTGCCCATGGTGACAAAGTGCAGCGGGAGAGAGAAAAAGGTGCTCATATACCCATATCCCCTTATATTTTCGTGGGATGTATGGAAGTGCATGGGGGATTCCTTCGGATGTGTATTTTTCTACCCTCCGAAGAAGGGAGAAGCACCCCATCCCCAACAAGTGGAGGGGAAGAAAGGGGAATTCCTAGCTCAGACTCCACATTACCATCAGAATGTGAACCCAGGAATACTTTGGGAATCTGATCAAGGGTCGGGGAAACCCCTTAGCCTCTACTTACCATGGGTATGTGAACTCAAAATGGCATGCTGGTGCACATGAGGGTTACACCACATGGGTCCGGTGGCTCTGGAGGAGGCCTCGCCTTGGGGCCGATGAGTAGGCCAGTGAGGGAGCCATGGAGGGTCAAGATGGATCAGAATGATTTTATGTGGCTCTGGGAACGGTAACTCCGAAGGATTTGGTGAGCCACACAGGGGTATGGGTGGTGGCTCCCATCCCGTAGGGAAGTGGTACACGGTTGGAGAAACCATCTGTGAACCAGGGCAGTCTGTGGACTGATGGGAATCCCGCGAACCAAGGTGGTTTGCAGCTTCGTGTTCAATCCACAAACCAGGGTGGTCCATGGAGATTTCTATGCAGGCAGCGGCGGCCAAGGGCGGCACCGGCCTGAGGCTTTTCGGTCAGGGCTTCACATGCATTGGAGGGTGCTACGTGGTGCTACAGATCGGAAAAGATGTATAAAATCCCTGGTCCGCAGGGAGTGCATCCTCGGTGGGTCCACGGTTCGTGGTTTTCTCTTCTTAATTATTTTAGGTTTGCAGTTCACCAAGTTATTATGCATTTTTAGTTCCTTATTAGTTCATTCCCAGGTTTATACCTACTCTGGTTTGCGAACTGGAACTTATGAAATCCTAATTCTTCCTTCGAAATCCTTCCACCTGAATATGATTGATCTCCTCTGAGTCCGTCGAATCCTTAAAATCTCCTTCCTCTTCCCCCCTCAATCTCCTTTTATAGAGAGGGGGAAGAGATATACATGTGGCCACGCAACCCCTTTTGCGGAGGCCCATGAACGAAAACCTGGTTTATGGCCAACTTAGTCAATCCGCTACTCGCAGTGGGCACTGAGTGCATCTCCCCTGCGAACCGAACTCGAGGAGTGCTTCGCGGCCGTGGAGGGTTCCACCTCCATTTCGTGAATGATAGCGGATGTAAATCAGGCCGGCAGATGCAGCTCGCGGATGGGGTGGTCCAAAATGGTGAACTGGGTTGGATCCTGCCCTGCTTTGTGCCCACATAGGATCTCCACCTCCATTATGCGAACGACGATGGTCCACGAAGGAGGGACACTTCGCGGAACTGGCCATGCATCGTTAACATTAGACCAGTCCGCAGACCGGTTCGTCCTTCACCATCCTTGATTATTTTCCACATTTTCCCAATCCTTTGAGGGGGAATTGGGTAGAATCTCCCTTGAGTTAATTTGAATAATCATTCTCCTTTGTGGATTATATTCAGGACCCTACAAATTCCCCCCATCAGAATGGGATCCGATCGGAATAAAGAGGAGACTATTCCGATGCAGAGTGGTCCCGAAACTCGGATGGGTTGTGGTAGGGAAGTGGATCCGGTAGGGGACCACACCTATAAATATGGAGGTCCCTTCATTTTTCTTCAACCAGATTCTTTGCGAATACCATCTCTCCTTTTCTTTTCTTCCTATGCGTACTTGTTCCTTCGTGAAACGCTTCGTCCGCAAATCAGTTACTACTTCCGAGAACCATTTCTCATTCGTGCCTTCCTTCATCTGTGGACCAACGTCCCAGCCGCGAACTATCATTTTTAATTAATTAAAAAGTATGTCACGATGGGCCGCGGAGGAACTCGCTTCACGGTTTTGGTGCTCCGCGGTTTCGATGCTCTATAATTTCGATTATCCGCAGACTAAAATCTTCTGAACATTAAAAATTTATAAGTCTTCCAAACTTAACCACTTAACTTCATGATTGAAATTACGCGGGGAAACCTGGTTCGCATTTTTCTGGCCAACGCTCCGCAGGCCAGAGTATCACAAACTACATCCGCGTAAGGTTGGTTCACGGGGTGTAGTCATTGCGAACCATCCTTGGAGGCCTCCTCACGGACTTCATTATGAGTCTTGGATTGAATCTTTTTCAAATACTTGATATTTTATCCAAGTTTTATTATTTTTAGACTAACCTTTTTCATGATTTCCAGGGTGCAGGGAGAAGATAAACATGGTTCCTCCTCATCCTGCGACTAGGCCCGCTGTGGAGCCTCTCCCAGTTGGTTCGGGAAGACGTTTATCTATGATTCGCAGTGCAGGGAACATCAAAGAGGACCCTAGTCTATCGATCATTCCTGGCAATGGTTTCTTGAAGGACTTGCTCTCTCTTGATATCTTGAGTTATCCATTATAAAACCGCCTTCCGCTTTATGGATTAAGTCTTCAAGATGACATCCCTATTCCCGCCACTTTCTCAGGTCTTTCTTCTCCATTCCTAGAAGCATTGTCAAAGTGAATTCAGGAGAACCTTTCCCAATCGGTGGAGATGGTTTCCGACTCTGACCAGAAACACACCTTTATTTTGAGAGGCTCTGTTTGGACCCAAAGTGATCAACACGCCCAAAACTTTTCCCAAGAATTTTTCTTCATGTGTTACCCTTCTATCATCAACCTTGTTCGAGTAGATCACGATGCGGGGTGGATTCCGAAGTGGGATCTTCGGTCTAGTGGGATTTTCTCAAATGACTAGGATTGGGCCTTTTGGTTTCATCATCATTGTCGGGAGTCTCTCAAATCACAGGAAGTGGTCAATTTATACTCCGCAGTGTGGGATACCCAATTTTCTATTTACCCACCATCCTTGATCCTGCCTGACCTGCTTATTCGCTGGTGTTCAAGCACTAATACTTTCCACCTTGACCATGGTGAAGTAGGAATTAGTATGTGGGATATCTATCAATTGGGAGGGCTCCCGATTATTGGTGAGATGTATGATGATTTTCTACCCACCCCTGACGCATGGGATGATTTCAAACAAGTTCCCTTATTGGTGAGTGATTTGCGGGTTATGGAGGAGCAATAATTGGGTCAGGCCTTACCTTCCCGTTCTCTCATTCCATATAGCACCTGGATATGGTTATTTCTAGACACCACTGGTCATGTGCCAAAGATCAAGTGCCCCAGGACTCATCCTTCTCAACAGTCACGGAACATCCCAGGTTCCTACTGGGCGGTTCTGGAGGCAGGCAACTACCTTTCATGGGGTTACAAGGTGCGCCCCGATGTTCCGCCTATGCTCCATCTGGAAGGTATGTTTTCTAGGTTTCTAAGTGGGTGTCTATTCCCTTCTTGGGATATCAACCCGGGCATCAGAGCTTGTACTTTGTTGATGACGGTTGAGTTGGTAGAGGGTCACCTGGTGAACTTAGTCTTGCCCACTTTGGCTCGTATTTACGAGATGCTGAGTCACATGTAGGAGGGTGTGTCTCCCTATCGTCTGAGTGGGACATTTCAATTTTTGTATGGCTGGGTAGCGGATCATTGTCGCTGTTATGAATATCGTCACAACACGCCCATCCTGCTTCCTACCTTTCGGCCTACCCTACTGGATATAGCTGGTGTTCGCCTGAAGTCCCTCAGCTCTGGTGAAGTCCTCGAGCCTCTGAGTGACTTCTCCCAGTTTTCATTCACCTCCTACCCCACCCCTTCTAGTGTCATAGTTGAAAACTGCCGAGGGAGCCTGGAAGAGTGTTCTTACATGATCTCTCTACGGAACGGATTTCTGTCTGCACGGATCAACAATGTTCCTCTATGCGATCTGTATGTCCCGTATCATTTTTCTCGCCAGTTTGGGTGCATGAATGTCTATGTTTACCTTCCCCATCCTTAGGATCAAGGACTGAACCCATCCATACTTCATCAATGGTGGCTGATGCTGACGCAGGAGGGATCTAACACAAGCATTCCCCTGCCTGTCACGGGGACGGCTGCCGACCTTTCCTTAGAGTATGAAAAAACGTGGGTAAAACAGTATCCAGATGGGATCATAGGGAAGTCTGTCTGGAAGGTTCCAAAATTAGAAGGTATTGTGGTTGTTTCATCCACTTCACCTTCATCCTTAGCTCTAAGGGAGGATCGACTGATGGCACATTGATCAAAGCAACTGAGGGGATTTTCTTCTCCCAGCCCTGCGGTGGCTGAAGTTCATATGGGTTCATCCTTCTTGGACGTGGATGAGGATAACCCTGTGGTTTCAGGTCCCAGTGAGACAATCTCAGATGTTTTTCTGAACGATACCGGGCTAAGAAACTTGATCCCCAAGCCTGAACCGGGGTTAGAGGCTTCAGACTTTCCAGCTTCAAAACCCACTTCTATCGAGCACATATCTACACTGGTTGCAATGCCAGACTTCATTCCTGTGCTGTCGGGGGAGGACACCAAATATCCTCGTGTCATGGCGGATCACTGAGTAGTGCACAGGTGGTCCTGGCCTCAGATTTGTGAGATTGTGGCCGAAACTCCTCTTTCTATGATGACAACTAAAACGGAAGCCCTCCAACAACTCTTCCTCGGTTTGGGGTTAGGTGGCATTGAATATCAGAAGTTTCATCATCTCGCTTTTCAGGTTGTTATGGCCTATGAGGAAGCTGCCACTAGTGAATTCAATGTTTCTCATCTCTCTGCTTCTCATTGCGGGACCCGAGCCTTGGAGGAGACCATGACGAAGCTTCATCAGCTAGTAAAACAGGAGGCGAGATCTCGAGATCAGGCGGTCACCCTATCGGCTGAGCATCATGATTGTGAGACTCAAGCAGCGATGCTGAGGAATCGGTTGTTGACTCTGACTGGTATCCTTTATGTCACCAGAAAAGGGATCAATGATCTCCCAATTTCAGTGAAGCATGCTCGTTCGGTGATCGAGGTTGAGGCTAGGGAGAAGGTCGTGCTAGAGCATACATGCAATGACCTCCGCCGCACGGTCACTGATTTGGTGGAGAGGGCGATCCAACATCCTCTGTGACTGTCAGAGCCATTCCTATTCATTCCCCCCTTTTTTTCTTTTGTCGTTGGGAGGGAGAGCCTCCATCTTGTGGACACCCTCCCTTTTTCCCTGAACAGAATACAATCTATTTCAATCTTCCTTACCCTAATTTTTGATTGTTACTAGTACACAAGTTTCTTAAATAGAAACTCGCTGAATCAGAATTGATCATAATTCAGGGATGTGACAAAAGATGAAAAAGGCTCTGACTTTTTCCCAAACCATGGGATCCAGCGAGCATAGTTTGACTATTTCTAGGGTTCTGTAGAGAAACCCCGAAAACTTTTTGTCTTTTCTTTTAATGCCCTAATTTTTCCTGGGCCCATTTGGTGTGGACCCAGTGGGTATTTTCTGACTTTTGATAAGGTCTCCCATTTGGGTTTTCATCCTAATAGTATTTTTGCCTCTTTTCTTGGGCAGTTTAAAGTCCTATTGTCAAGACTATCATTACTGATGTTTTAGGTCGAACAGCATTGACCAGACATGGTGGGGAGAGGGCCCTAATGGGGTTCAGCTAATTAAAATATGTCTCAACACTCTTCAAACACACGTGGGGGACATGTTTAAACTTGAACGACATGTAGGGCATGTCTCAAGGAATGGGAGTTGTGTCGGCATATAGAGGTAGGAAGAGCATTGCCCAAGGAAATATTTCCTTTGGTAGATGAGCCAAGGGAAATCAATATGTAGAGCCGCTGAGGGCATGGTATGAATAGTCATACAAAGGTGTCCTTAAGTCAATGAATCTCCATTTCTAATGGCCATAGGACATTATGAATATCCAACTTATGGAAACCACCGTGGGTGGCATGGGGAATTATGATAACCACTGGGGGTGGCTTGGGAAAGGGTATGTGACGTCTGAATTTTTTTGAGACATCTTTATCAATCAGGAGTATGGAATCAAGGTTCCATTCCTACGCATTTATCTAGCATAAATGATGGTTGGGGCTTGGTGTAGTTTAAACTCATGAAGCTGGGACATTATCTAGAATGGAACGGCTTCTCCTGGTCCTTGGTAATCTTGTCAGAGACGTTCCACCATATTCAGGCAGGGTTGTGAAATAGATTGGTAAACTATAGCTCAGAGGGTTTCTGAATCCCGGGATAAACTTGGGGGCTTAGAGGGAAATAGGTGTATTGAGAGAAGAGTTACATAAGGAAATATTTCCTTTGGTAGATGGGCCAGGGGTGATCAATATGCAAATCCACTGAGGGCATGGTATGCATAGTCATGCAAAGGTGTACTTAGGTCAATGATTGTATTCCCCCGATAGCCAAGCATCTTCAGTGAAGTTGATATTTGGGACCACCAGGGGTGGCTTATGAGGGTCCAGCTTTTCCTGAGTAAAGAGTATTGTTTATTATAAGAGGGTTCCTGGATATGTGGGAAATATCTAGACTAAACTTCTAGAGAATTTTTAAATTAATCCCTTCTCACGTGATTGGGAGACGGTGGCTTGTGCAGGTCTGACCCATGCACTGAAGGACAGAGAAAAGCCTTCATTCCTTACTAAACCTTTGACGGGTTTGACCGTGCAGTTTAACGTCATGCGGTAAAGATGAAGAGCATCATTAAAGGAGGTTGTGTAGTTTAACTTCATGCACCGAGGACGGGGGGATTTTTCTTTCCTTTTCCAATACTGTGCAGTTTAACGTCGTGCAGCAAGGATGATTGACCATGAAGTTTAACTTCACACGGTAAGGACGAGGAGAATTATTAAACCAGTGAAAATGATTTTTGTTGGAGGAATTCCCTTGGATTCTTAATGCTTGGTATTTGCAGCCTTACGTGAAGCTGCCAAGATGTGATCTATGCCATTTGACGTCATGCAAAAAGGAAGTAGTTAAAAAGGCTGATCTTGGTTATAATTTAACTGGGCCCGAGTATCCTAGCATGTATAAGATGTGGAGGGGGGTGATGGTGTAAATCATGGTTCTAGGACTTCTTGGATCAGGAGAGATGACTTGGAGACTGTAGGTCCAGTAAGCGTACGGAGCTAGGAAAAGTATCGCCCGAGGAAATCTTGCTTTTGGCAGACGAGCCAGGGGCAATCAATATGAAGAGCCTCAGAGGGCATGGTATGCATATTCATGAATATGTGTCTCTAGGTCGATGAATTTCCACATCCATTGGCTATGAATAGTGATTAAGATCTGTATTTATCCAGGCCACAAAGTCTGTCATCGGGGAATGAAATGTCTAAAAATGCCGGGCATACTCAGCCCCGGTTGCTGTTAAAGCTTAAAGAGCCCCCCTGCATTGATTAATTTTTTTTCATGGGGGTGTTCCTTCACTCAATGCAGTTTAACGTCGTGCGATAAGGAGTAGGTACTCTTAGTTTAGCAGTCATAGAGCTCAGACCATTGGGTGACTATTACTGCAGTCGCTCGAAGGATAACTAGGTCAACATGTTCTGATATACTTTGAACAAGGTAGGGGATGAAGGTCGTAAACTACAAATTTGAGTTTTCCTAGATTAGGAGGTGTGGTGTGGGGGCTCTAAGGCTGGTAAGCATACGGAGCATGGAAGAGTCTTGACCGAGGAAATCATTCCTTTGGTATACGGGACAGGGGATATCAATATGAAGAGCCGCTGAGGGCATGGTATTCATAATCATGCAAAGGGGTCCCTGGGTCGATGAATTTCCACTTACTATGTCCGTGAATGGTTATGAGGATCCAAAATTACTCACAGTGCAGAGTTTGGTGCGTGGGGATAATGGTGTCTAAGTATACAAGAAACATCTTCACTGAAATTGTCCCTTGTGTCAAAGTAGCCAAGTCCTAGCTTGATGTTTGTTGATGCAGGTCGTCACGTGAACCACGATCAGATACATAGGCCATCCGGGTAGGGGTACCCTGGAAACATTTGGATTTGAAAAGGGGAATGAACTTGTAAACCACTAATCCAAAAATTTTTGGATCGGGAGATGTGATATGGGGGATTTGAGGCCAGTAGGCATACGAAGCTAGGAAGAGTGTCACCTGAGGAAATATTTCCTTTCGTAGACGGGTAGGGGCTATCAATATGCAGAACCGTTGAGGGCGTGGTATTAATAGTCATGAAAAGGTGTCCACGGGTCGATAACTTTCCGCTTCCGATGACCATGAATGGTTATGAAGATCCACAATTATCCAGGTCATGGAGTCTGATGTATGGAGAGGATGCATCTGAATGTGCAAGGCATATCTCCATCTCGTTTCACCATGTGTCTTGGGTGGGTTGCGACGAAGTCCGTGCATTTTAACATCATGTGAAGCCCATGCAGTTTAACATCATGGGGTGAGGAAGAAGTCCATGCAGATTAATGTCATGCGGTGAGGATGAAGTCCGTGCAGTTTAACATCATGCTGTGAGGAAGAAGTATACACCCCGTGAAAGTTTGGTCCATACACAGGGGTAAAGGGCATTTTTTTTCTTATCCATCCAGTTTAACATCATTCGTTAAGGACGAAGGATACTCCCCGTGTATGTCTGGTCCATACACGGGGGAAGGGGGCATCTTTTTTTTCGAGGTGGCTGAGCCAGGGTGTGGAATTGTGGCATCACTACGTATCCTGCGAGGGTAGAAATCAAGCCTCACATAGTTCTCTAAAAGATGATACACCCCATGCAGGTCTGGTCCGTACACGGGGGAAAGGGAATTTTTAACATTTTTTCATTTGGGAGTGGCTGGGCCAAGATAGGGGATCCCGGCATCGCTACGTATCCTACGAGGTCAGGAATCTAGCCGCACATAGTTCTTTGAAATCTGTGCAGTTTAACGTCATACGGTGAGGATGAGGAATACACCCCATGCAGGTCTGGTCCATACATGGGGAGAAGAGGGAATTTTTAAAACATCTAGTTTGTGCAGTTTAACTTCGTGCGGTGAGGATGAAATACTCTTAGTTTATAGTCATAGATTTTGGACCATTGGGTGCTTGGAAGTTTAACGTCATGCAGCTCGGATAAAAAGAAAAAAACCTCGTGCAGGTCTGGCCCATACACGGGGGAGAGAGGACATTTTTTACTTTAATTTGGGGGTGGCTGGGCTAGGATGGGGAACCCTGGCGTCACTATGTATCCTTTCAGGTCAGGAATCAAGTCGAACAGAGTTCTTTGAGATCCTTGCAGTTTTACTTCATGCGGTGAGGACGAAATAAAACACCCCATGCAGGTCTGGTCTATACATAGGGGAAAGGGAGCACTCTTAACTCTTATTATCTGTGCAGTTTAACGTCATGTGTTAAGGACAAGGGAATACCCCATTTCTAGGAGAAATACTTCTTCAGGAACCTCACATTTGTAGGAGCCGTGGTGAATTTCCCATCCTTGGAAATCAGGGCATATGCTCCGTTGGAGTAGACCTTGTGTACAACATACGGTCCCTCCCACTTGGGAACCATCTTTGGAGGCTTCTTTCTAGGTATCATTGGGTTCCGAAGGACCAACACTAATTCAACTTACAAGAAAGACCGAAGAAAATCCCTTCTGTTGAAGGCTCGTGCGATCCGGTTCTGGTATACCTCCAGATGGTGCAAAGTGTGAAACCGCTTCTCGTCTAGTTGTTCCAATTCACCTAGCCACTTTTCTGATTTCTCTTTGTAATATAATTTATCACAAATAGAAATTCAGAGCGAGGGTAATTGGAGCTAAAGGGGAAGGACCTCTTCTATTCCGTATACTAATGAGTACGGAGAACCCCGAGTAGCAATGAAAACTGTGGTTCGACAAGCCCACAACGCATGAAGGAGTTTATCCAGACACGACTTCTGGTCTTTTTCTACCATTTTATAGAGAACGTTGGAAAGGGTCTTGTTGAAATCCTATATCTATCCGTTGGCCGATGCATGGTAGCGGGATGAGTGGTTAGCCTTGATACCATAGTCATGGTATAGTTTCTCCAATTCCGCAGAGCAGAAGTTGGTGTTGTTGTCTGTCAGTATGGTATGAGGGACACCAAATATGGTGATAATATTGGTCTTCACAAATATAACAATATTTATTGCCCCGAATTCCTTGAGGGGTATGGCTTCTGCCAATTTAGAAAAGATTTCGGTTTCTGTGAGGATATACTTTAGATGTTTGGTCGTGGTGGGAGGATATGGTTCCACAACGTCCATCCCCCAGATGGAAAATGGCCAGGAGTACTTGGCTTGATGAAGTAACTCCAGGGGTTGGTGTATGATGTTGGCATGAATCTGGCACGAGTTTCATTTTGCGGTAAAACACTCTCAGTCTCGTACCACTGTGGGTCAGTAGTACCCAAGCCATCGAACCTGATGGGAAATCTTGGTCCTCGGTTGATGTGCTCCACATGCTCCGGCATGTACTTCATTCATTACGGCAATAGTTTCTTCTCTTTCAATGCATTTGAGGAGCACTCCATCGAGGCCTCATTTGTAGAGGACCTCTTGCAGACTCGTGTCACCATATAGGACAAAGTAGATTGACCTTCTCTGAATTTTCTCTCGTTCAGCCCTTTCTGATGGACGTTCTCCCCTTTGAAGGTAGTATGCAATAGGGTTCATCTAGCCGGTGGTAGGATTATATGGCTCAGGGATAGGACTGACTTCATGGATTTCATCCATCTTAGCTTGAACAAATGGAAATACCATTCAACGGTGAGCAATACTGATAACCGCTTCATCCCTGTCCGGGTCAGCCAGGGTTGTGGCCGCGTTGGCCAATGCATTGGCCTGGGCATTTTGGGAATGGGGAATATAGGTCAATGTTGGTTCTATAGAGAATTAATCCATTAACCCATGGAAATGTTCAAACAGGTTGATTAGCTCCTTCTTTTTAATAGCATAGTAACCATTGACTTTCTTGATGACCTGCTTTGAGTCACCTTTTACCTTAAGGTGGTGTACTTGTGCCTGGAGTGTGAGCTCTAGGCCTGCAATGAGAGCTTGATATTCCACATCATTGTTTGTACATCCCTCTGATAGGAGGAAGGAATATGGAAAGACTGCCTTTTCTGGGGACATGAGTATTATCCCCAAACCCTCTTTTTTGAATCTGGGTCCTCCATCCTCTTCCCGGTTGGGCTCCGGGACGCGTCGTCGAAGTACATTTCCCATACTGGGAACTCCTCTCGAACTGAGAAGATGTCTTCATCAGGTAGCTCGGTGTTCGGTGCAGTGCTACTAGTTGAAGGGTGCTCTGTCAGAAATTCTTCTAATGCCTGGCCCATGATGGATTTAAGAGGCGCAAACTAGATTTCAAACTGTTTGATGATGACCGACCATCGGGATAGGCGTCCGGTTAGCATCGGGTGGCTGAGGATGTACTTGAGCGGGTTACTCCACGAGATCAAATGGAAATCAAGATGCTGCTAATAATGTCGCAGCTTTTAAATGGCGAAGACCAAGGCCAAACAACACTTTTCGATATTTGAGTATCGAGTCTCAGCATCAATCATGGTTTGATTGAGGTAATAGAGATTGTTTTCACTGCCGGCGTCACTCTTTTGTGCGAGGAAGGCTCCTAGTGACCGTTCTAGGGCTGTCACATATAGGATGAGAGGTCTTCCTTCAACTGGAGGGAATGAGCACTGGTGGGCTTAGGAGGTACCTCTTTAAGTTGTCGAACGCCTCTTGGCACTCATCCGTCCATTAGTATGTGACCCCCTTCTTCATCGACCTGGTGAAGGGAAAACATTTTCATGCCATGTTGGCTATGAACCACCTAATATAGCCCAGGTATCCTTGTAATCCCCTCAACTCGGTGAGATTTCGGGGAGGTGGTAATACAAGGATAGCTCTTGTCACTTTAGGGTAGACTTCGATACCACGATGGCGTACGACGAAGCCAAGGAATTTCCCTGAGGTAACCTCGAAGGCACATTTCAAGGGGTTCATCTTGAAGTTATGCTGTTGGAGTTTTTTGAAGACAGTATCAAGGTTAGACCGGTGATCTGAGCACTGTCTAGACTTGACCACCAGGTCATCCACGTAACATTCAACAAATTTCCCCAGGAACAGCTTAAAGATCCGATGCATGGCACACTGATATGTGGCTCCAATGTTCTTGAGTCCAAAGGGTAGGTCCCTGTAACAAAATACCCCTTGATGGGACCCGAAGGAAGTTGCTTCTTCTTCTTCTTGGGACATTGTAATTTGGTTATACCTGGAATAGCCATCCATGAAGGATAGAGCCTCATTTATAGCCTTTACATCGATTAATAACTTGGTGACCAGGACCAGGAAGTCATCTATCAGACAATGCCAATTGAGATCTCTGAAATCAATGCAGACATGAATTTGTCCATTCTTTTTTTTGATAGGGATGATATTGGCCAACCAGATGGGGTATTGGACCTCCCGAATGAAGCCTGCTTAAATGATCTTAACGACTTCAACCTCTATTTTGGCAGCATGTGAGGGATGTGTCCTTCTGGCAGCCTGTTTATAGCCTCGGTTGTCTTCTGGCAGACCTAGGTGGTGTGTCGCCACTTCGAGATCGACTCCCAGCATTTCCATATAATTCCAAGCAAACACATCTTGATGTTTCCTTAAGAAGGTTGTATATTCCTCATGCTCTTTAGGAGACATGGATACACTAATGATAGTGGGCCTCGGGTCTTCCTCGGTACGTAGGTTTATTTCCCCGATCTCGTCCACAGTAGTGGAGATACCTTCCTCAAATGTAGGAGGTGCATCCCAGAGATCTCCCCACTCTTCTTCTCCCAGATCCTTATCTTAGTGATCCAATGAGGAGAGAGCTCCCAACACGGGATCTTGGGAGTCTGGAGGCGAGGTGTCATGGGCATCCTTAGTCGAGTTTTCGTCCCCAGATTGAGGGTCAGTGGATGTTCCCACATTGTCAGGCTCAGCCGTTATGGATGAAATCATTAGGACATCCGAGTTCATGACCAGAATTGAACTCCTACTCTCAACATGGTTGATGGGAAGGACATAATCTCTGCCATGATGCCTGAGGGGATCATCAGAAACTATTTCCATGCCATCTGGAGTGGGGATCCAGTCGACACCATCGACCAAAGACTTCTTTTTCTATTGCTCATTGAACCCGACGTCAATTTAATGTGACTCAGAGAGCTTAAAAGGGTCATTTTCGGTGTACAATGTTCCACTTTGTCCATTAGCGTATTACTTGATACACTGGTGGTAAGATGAAGGAACGACGATGTGCTTATGGAGCCACAACCATCCCAACAATTCTTTGAATGCTGTTCTCTGCCGGACCACCATGAATTCCATGTAGGCTACAAGGTCACCAAAATGGGTCTTTAGCTTAATTTGTCCCATTAGCTTCTTCTCGCTCTTATCATAACCCAACAGAGTTGTGTTTGAGGGAATTAGTTCATCCTCACTATAGCCCAACTTACAGAGTGTCCGTAGGGGACAGAGGTTAACTCCAGAGACATTTTCTATAAAGACTTTCCAGATCTAAATACAATTCAGTGTGCCGGACACATATAGTGGTCTGATGTGTACTTGCATGATGGAATCTTCATCCTGATCAGTGAAGGAAATCACCGCATTGCATTTAGCTAGGTTAGTCTCCGTCCGATAAATCTCGGCGGCAGCTACCTCAGCTTGAAACTCTTGGGGGCTGATCAAAGTTTCTATAAGCACCTCCCTGAGGTCGACTGACAATCTCAGGGCATCCAAGATTGACAACATGGCAGGTACTAACGCAAGATGTTTGAGGATGCCATATTTTTGCTCCAGCGGCCGATGCTTCTCTAGTGGCGAGAGAGTTCTAGCAGGTGAATTGGGAGATAGAGTTTGTGACGAGGAGGGATTGGTCGAGGGGTCAGATGTCGATGGTGTTCCCGCGTTTTGAGGACATGGCCTAGCCGGTCTATTTGTGTACACTAGTCAGCTAGACGCTTGTTCCTCCTCTGTTGGGTATTGCAGAACAATAGGTCCAGAGTGGCTACTTGTGGAGGTGGAGTGGAATTCTTTCTCCTGCTGAGTCCTTTGAAGGGATCTCCCATGGGTTTCTGCGATATTAACAGTTTGTATCAGGGTCCAACTGTAGGGTCAGTTTCGGTTGTGGCTGCACCTCCCCTGCTATCCCCTACCTCTGTGATTCCACCTCCTGGCTCCTCGTGTAGGGAACTTGGTTTCGTAACCGTACACATCTTCAGGGAATGACTCCATAATATGGATGACGTTAATAGAACCAAAGATTGGATCTTCATCCTCTGACAGGTCAACCTGGTTGGCTGTCTCTGAGGGTTTCATTTGGTGGGTTGGTGCCCGTGGCGCCAAATTTGAGGGCATATAATCTTCCAGGGTCGGGACTAACTTTGGCCCCATTGTGGACTGCTCCTCTTGCGCTTTCCTCCTCCATTTTCGATTACGCCCGGATGACCGGCTCATGGAGGATGGTGAGGCTGATGCTATCAGCTGCACAACATCAAGGATTGTTGGCGGAAAACTGGCTACCGTATTTGAGCTCAGAGTATGCCCTAGGCTCGGTTGATAGTCTTCCAAGCCATCTAGTCATCGAATTTCTGCCCCTGCTTGTTGGAGGCTTTCCGCCACCCCTCCTCTTGGTCAGAGTCGGTGGTAGAGATACATGCCACATATGCTGGGGGTGGTCCCAGATTGACCTGTCTGGGGTCTACCGTCCTTTGGAGGACGAATTTGATGATGAAGCATTCTCGGATATTGTTCCCCAACATCCGATAGTAGGGATAGTATTCTGGTCTGTCATTGCAGCCAAATTCGTCAGGTTTCCTCAGATCCGGGAGGCAACAAAAGTTGCAATTCATGGTGGCAATGAAGTATCTGTAGACTTGATCGTCTCGGAATGAGTATAATTAATGTCTTTGTTCCTCAAATTGGTTCCGCTTTGGTCCTATCTGATCGTCCCAATTAGGCGGAGGTGGCCGCTGATATGTAGGAGGCCCTTGACGATTTGGTGGAGGACTGAGCGGTGGAGCGGGTACAAGGGCCGTCTTGAGTGTGACAGTGGACACTTCATCTCTAAGGGCTCTTTTCGCAAGAGCCTGCAAGGCTATTTGGGACATCTAATGGGTCCGCTGTAGGGAGTCCTCAATTCTATGGGAAATGTTCAAGAGATGGCGGAAGCCAGTGGTGCACTCCACTGGTATGAGTGGTGTTCACAGTTCATCTCAAAGAGTATCGATGCATATGGCTAGTATCTCATCTTAAGGCATTGGCCTATTTAGGGAATAGGTCGGACCTTTTCATCTAGCGATGAAATCCGAGACCCTCTCGTTTTCCCTCTGCTTACAGTTCATGAGGTCGCTGACTGTTGTTTTAGGTAACATTAAGCTGAAGTGGAACAGGAACTGCTTCCGAAGGTCCTCCCAACTCTTTATTGACTGGGCTGGTAAACTCGTATACCAGACGAAGGAAAATCCTTGAAAGGTCTGTAGGAAGCATCTAAGTTTCACTGCTTCTTTTTGTTCCGGAGTTCCCATCATAAGGTCACAATAGGATGCGTAGTGCATCAAATGTTGTTCTGGATCGCCTGACCCATTGAAAATATGGAATACAGGGCTCCAAAAATTGGGTGGAGGTGGTGTGTTGGTCACCCAATCTGTGTAGGGTTTTTGCTCTAGCTGTATCGGAGCGCGTCTACCTTCCATCGCTTTCAATCGAGCTTTTGGTGCCTCGATGGTTTTGGTGAGACCCTAGTTTACTTCCTGCTGGGCCCGGTAGCCTGAGGCATTGCCTGGGGGTCCATATTGGCTGGCGCCAGGGGTGCATGTGCCGTTTGTGGCACCTTCGAAGGATTCAGGCATACTCTCTCCGGTTTCTTCCTGAGTGGAGGGAAGTCATGGTATTCATCTGAATCTACATTTAGGTAGTTGGATGGGCCAGGAGCCTCGTTTGACGGGAGCCCTGACCGTGTTTCATTTTCCAAGGAAAACCTTAGTCTTTGAGGTGCACTTGTTGGGAGTTCATGATGTAGCTCCTCCTGGGATTCACTTTCAATAAGGCGGTTCCTCTGGGGTAGCATTCCATTAATCCGCCTCAATTCTTTCATCTCCTCTTCCTTTCTAGCGAATCTCTCTTCGAGCATGAGTGGCTCATCTTTGTCGAGAGAAGGAGGTGGGTTAAGGCTAACCAGTCCTTTATTCTTATCCTTATTGGAAGCGCGTTGGGTAGGCAGAGGAGGGTTGGCTAGAAGGACGACCATATTTAGGGCAGCCCTCTGGATCTGGGTCTGCACACCTGGGGGTTCGTTGTGAGTCACAGCCCGACGAGAACTATCGTCTCCCGATCCATCCTGATTTGCAGCATCTCTGGTGTCATCCGTGGGGTTAAGATCTATGATGTTGATAGATGCATATCGCGGGGAAGATAAGATGTCATCTTCCAAATAGGAATAGGATCTCCTGCGTCTTTTTCTGGCCTTCCCTTTCATGACCTGGGATTGCCTTTGGACTTCTTGATGAAGGGTGACGAGGAGAGTTCATTGATATGACCTTACGTTGCACCTTCCTCTCGGAGGGGATGATGATTCGAATGTTGGGATAGGATGGGAACCTCCTCTTCTGACTTTCCTCCCTAGAAGATAGAATACTGACTCTCTTGGGGGAGGTTGTTGTTGAGGGGGTAATAATGCCCCCAACCCTGAGGTCTGGGGTCGGCTCCGTTCCTTGGACGTTGAGTCTCCTCCCATTTTTATTGGTCTTACGGGGGAATGTTTTCTTAAAAATTCCCCCAACCCTACAGGCTGGGGTTGACCCTGGATTGTAGCAGTGGCTACGGCTATTGCTACCTGCCTGATCTTGTGTGCCCCCATTCAGGGGTGAACTTGGTTTGATGCCAAGTTTTTTTTGGGACCAATCCATTCTGGGGAGGCAGGCAAGGATCACTGATTGGCCTCTCTTAGGTGAGAGGCCTGCTGTATTCTCTCAGTGGCCTGATTCATGAGTTCTTGAAAGGCTTGATCCCTTCGAGATTGACGCTTCTAGGACATACTCAAGGCCTGACTCTGTTGGAGGCGTTGCCTTTGCTGAATAGGGAGACCACATGATTGTCATCTTGATGTGATGTTGTTGCAAGACACCATGTCGAACCGGTTCTTCTAGGTGGGGATCATAGTGAAATTCAGAGCTCCGTGTTCCCCCCATCCCCTGATCTAGACTCCCGTCCGAGTGTCACTGATGAGGCGGCGCATCTGGTGCAGTACACGGAGGCAGGCTATCTCCATGTTTCCTTTACGCCTATCGGGTCGTTGTTGTCGTGCTGAAGAAAGGGCTTCCAGGCCGATGTAACGCAGGAGGTCTCCTACTATTTTGACATGGTCTACATACCCGTCATTGGGTAGGAATCATTATTTCAGTCAGCAAAGGGTTGTCCATATATTATGGCGTATTCCGTGCACACATTCTTCTGACAACTCTCTGGGTATGTCGAACTGACAGGTGGTCGTGGGCCAAAATATAACTAGTATATCATCCTTGTCCAGTCGTTTCCTCAGGTGCAGCATATCAGCATACTCCTCGGCTATTGATTCCTCTACCTAGTCAGCCCAACTGAGGCTCTCACTGATAGTGTGGTCTGAGGTTGTGGGACTGGTAGGAATTGAATTGTCATGTGGGCGATTTTGAGGTGGTTCAGAAGATGAATGCGTCCCTGAACTATCTCCTGATTGAAGAAGGATGTCGTTGGAAACTAACTGGGAATCTGACATGCTTGATCCCGTCCTTCTGAGTGCCTCGGCATACGAGGGATTTTCTATGCTAGATTCAGAAGGGGGAGGACCTTCCTCTCGATATGATATGTCATCGCGGGGAGGACTTCCACAATGGCGGTCGTAATGGCGAGGACTAACATTACTGCATGAGGCTTCACTGCATAGAGGACTTTTGCAGTGCACACCCTGGGGAGGACCTCCAAGGCGTGTCGCAGCAAGGGGAGGAACTTCTGGCTATGTAGTGTCGTTACGGTGAGGGCCATCGCAACAACTGCCATCATGGTGAGGATGACCATCATGGATTGATGTTCGATGTGCATCCTGGGGAGGACCATCAAGACACACTACGGCAAGGGGAGGACCTTCTTTTTTCTTGGTTCCAATGCGGGGCGGAACTTTGTAATGGAGGCCGTGATGGCGAGGACTACCATCACAGCTGCAGAAATGGTGAGGACTACTATTACAACTTTTGCATGGTGAATATCTGTTGGATACATCCTAGGGAGGGCCTCCAGAATGTACCGCAATGAGGGGAGGGCCTTCTCTTTTCTTGACGTCTCTATGGGTAGGACCTTCTTTATTAGGGTGGTGAAGAATACCACCATTATTTGATGCCCGGATGTGCGGAGTGTCATTGCAACGTAACCCCTGGGGAGGACCATCAGGGAAGGCCACGACAATGGTAGGGCCTTCTTGTTGTGATGAGAAGTCACTACGGGGAGGGCCTCCGCAGTTGCGACTTTGATAGCAAGGACTACTATCATAATCTGCGGTCCCACTACATGGAGAGTGCTTGTAGTGTATACCAAGGGGAGGACCTTCAGGGTGGACCACAACAAGTGGAGGAAGTTCTTTCTGCTTGATATTCTGGCCACATGGAGGATTTTCGTGACTCGCATAAAAAGAGGATCTCTAGTGATCGATCGTTATATGCCCATGGGGGAGGGCCCCGCGAGTGCTCTCGGGAACACCTTCAGAGCTGATGGTAGTGACATTGGAGGGAGGACCTTCGCAACTGATACTACCACTCCCATAATATGGTAATGGGTGGGCAGGTTTCTGAGCCTTCGACATGTGTTTAGCAGCATTTGGAACACCAGCTTCTAGCAGAGCAGAGTCATGAACCCACACTTTATTTTCGGACTACCTTCGGCGCGTTCGGGGCGCTTTCTTGTGGGTAGCTAAGACCATATACTATTGAAAACGACCTTCACCTTTGGGTCCCTATCTAATTGGGTCCCGTGGCGTTGTCGGGATACGCTGACAAACATCTTGACTTTTAGCAGGGATATATATGCTTCCTCTGGAGAATCCATCGTGATGGACGAGTGTCCCCCAGTTGGAATGAGTGAAGATGCTCTATCTGGTTTCCCTTGCATCGCGGAATATGGCTGGCGACCCTCCGGGGTAGAATAAGGGATGCAGATCTTCTCTGAGGCGGCTACCTCATCTCTTAGATGAGTCGCCTCAGTTGGGGAGACGGTCTCACGGGCCTGAGACCTTGCTGTTGCCACTACTGCAATTACATTCTGTAAAATCTGCAAGATATGATCCGGGATCGATACCTGCTCCTCCATCATTTCCAGGATATGTAGAGAGACATCTTTGGATGGAACGGGTATGAAGGTCCATTCTGGTATCGGAGTAGGAATATCTTACTCTGGTCCTCCAGTTGCCAGTCGGTATTGACAATTCTATTGTGTCGGGGAAGGTGAATGAATATCCCCCTATGTGGGGATATGCTGGTTTATCTCTCCATTTGTCGTCGCATCGGGGTGGAAGACTTTACTTGCATCTATAAGGTGCCGGCCCTGCATTTTTTGGTTTCGCACCGTATCAAGTCGGTGTCCTTTGTTGGCCGGGAAACATGCCCACCTATTAATTTCTGCCACATATGGGTGGCGGGATTTGCTAATCGCCACCATATCAGGATGATGTGTGTCAGAAGAATCATCTAGGAGCCGGTCCTACAGGTGCCAGGTTGCCACCACGTCAAGCTGGTTGGATTCACGACCCTGGGCAGGGAGAGGTGCCTGCCGGGTAAGTGTCGTCCTGCGTGAGCGACGGGCTTGATAGATCTCGGTGGGGATGTGCGACGGCTTGTATGATTCCGCCATGTCTAGATGGTGGGATTGGGAGGAGTGAACAGGTGTAGGTGCCTGTTCGTGGTACGTCTCCATGGCTGGGTAGCATAGTTCCTCCTCATGGACCAGGGGGATGAGCGGTCCCTGATTGTACGTCTGCCACCCTCGTCGGGCGGTCCGAGGGGCCGGAGCTTGGGGAGCGTGGGCCTGAATCATCGGGGAGACATCCTCCTCGGCTTGAGAATGTTGAGTCACGACATGACCGCGATGACGCCTTTCGGCGAGGGTGTTGTGGTGGAACCCCCGTTTAGTAGGGTTTATGTCCTCAGCTTCGAACTCATCCGCCTCCCTAAGATAAGGGAGGTACGCATTGTCCCGTTCTGGGGATAGACTCCCGAAACGGTTTGAGATAGCAACATAGGCTGTCTGGATCTGCTTCAGTGGTTGCTGCTGGGCAGGCGACCAGTGAGTTCTATAAGATTGGAGGGCATGCATGGCCGCCTCCACCATTGGGAGAGTACCATTAAGGTGGTACTCTCAAATCAACACGTCAGAGACCCAGCATTGAAGACTCTGGGTGGGTGACGGGGTCCTCTGTAGGTGAGGATGCCAGGTACATGCATTGTTGGAAGCACCCGCTTGTGAGTTCCTTGGTGATGCCATTGAATCTAAGGGAGTTCTGAAGGTAACTGTAAAATATTATAACAAATACAAACATAAAACCCATCAAAGCAGCATCTCATGACCCCATGAGTATTTAATGACCTTGATTGGCCCTCCTTGAGAGTATAATGGGGCACAAGGTGTGATTAAGTTAAATCCATCATGATTGGTAAAAGATTCACATCAGGTTCACCATTTTTTGTTTCGACCCATTTCCCTTCGAGGGGATGGAGGACTGACGAACCCGACTATCGATCTCACAGATGGCTGATCCCAGCTCGATAACTAATGTTGGGTACACCTATAATCATTTCAAAATGCCCAATGGTTCAATATCCAATGATACGTGGACCTTCATTCCAAAGGTAGGCATTCGCTGGGTGGTTTGACCAGTGGTGCTTAAGAACTGACATTGGTCGAGAGGATGGGAATTCAGTCTCATCACACCCTTCTTAGGGGAATTATTGCCTGTTCTGGGGCTCTCATATAGATTTAAGACGTATTCATATGTTCGTGAATCTTTGGTTTATACCCAAACATAATATCCACGGATTTAACCTTGGTGGGGAATAGTCAACTAGATGTAGGGGTTTGGAATAATTTAGGCCTGAGGATTACAATCCCCTATTGGATTAATGACCCCATGGAGTTGGGACTCATTGAGGTGGCGTGAAGATAGTCAGATCAACTGATTGTTGGGATTGAACCTTGGGGAGGCATCCTACGTACCCTACCTAGGAGATAGGGATCAAAGTCCACATAGTTTGTATTGGGGTGTCAATGAACCGATGTGAAGGTGGACCTGGGGGTCCGACGGTGATCAGGCTTGAACCTCTTGGAGGCTTCCTACGTACCCTGCCTAGGAGAAATGGATCAAAGTCCACATAGTTCGCAAAAAATCTTAGGGCTTATTCTCTGAGGCAGCCCGGAGTAATGGATCGGGTCTTATACTCTGAGGAGGCCCATAAGAGGATGTCATGGTCAATACTTACTCTAAGCCCACGTGAGTCATTCTTGGTGTGAGAAACAAGAGGCAACAAGGACCAGGTGATCACGTCGCCAATGGTGCGTCCGTGGGAAGTGGAGAGGGGATTACCCATGGAGCGGCCCATAAATTCGGGGCTTACTCCAAGGTGGATGCCCATGGCGACAAAGCGCATCAGGAGAGGGAAAAAGGTTCTCCTATACCCATATCCCTTCTTGTTTCCATGGGAAGTACGGAAGTGCATGGGGGCTTCCTTCGGATGGGTATTTTACTACCCTCTGAGGAAGGGAGAAGCACCCCAGCCCCTACGAGTGGAGGGGCATAAAGGGGACTCCCGAGATCAAACACCACATTACCGTGGGAATGTGGACCCAAGAATGCTTCAGAAATCTGCTCACAGGTCGAGGAAACCCCTTTTCCTCTACTTATCATGGGTATGTGAACTCAAAATGGCACACTGATGCACCTGAGGGTTACACCACACGGGTCAGGTGGATCTAGTGGAGGCCTCAGCTTGGGATCAATGTGTAGGCTAGTGAGGGAGCCATGGAGGGTCAGGCCAAATCGGAAGGATTTTATGTGGATCAGGGAATGGGAACACTGAAGGATTTGGCTAGACACATAGGGGTATGGGTGGTGGCGCCCTTCGTGTAGGTAAGTGCTATGTGGTTGGAGAAACCGTCCGCGAACCAGGGTGGTCCACTGACTTATGGGATTCCCGCGAACCAAGGTGGTTCGTGGCATCGAGTTCAATCCACGAACCAGGGTAGTCCACGGAGAGTTCCATGCGAGTAGCGGCGGCCAAGGGTGGCGTCGACTGGAGGCTGGTCGGTTGGGGCTTCACCCGCGTAGGAGGGTGCTATGCGGTGCAACAGATTGAAAAAGAGGCATAAACTCCCTGGTATGCGGGGAGTGTATCCGCGGTGGGGCTATGGTTCGCGGTTTTCTCTTTGTTATTTTAGGTTCGTGGTTCACCATGTAATTATGCATTTTTAGTTCCTTATTAGTTTGTTCCCAGGTTTATACCTACTCTGGATCACGAACTGAAACATCCGAAATCCTAAGCCTTCCTTCGAAATCCTTCCACCTGAATCTGATTGATCTCCTCTGAGTCCGTCGAATCCTTTGAATCCCCTTCATCTTCCCCCCTCTATCTCCTTTTATAGATAGGGGGAAGAGATGTATCTGTGGTCACACAGCACCTTTTTCAGAGGCCCATGACCGAAAACCCGGTTTACGGCTGACTTAGTCAATCCGAAACTCGTGGTGGGCACTGAGTGCATCTCCCCCGCGAACCAAACTTGGGGAGTGCTTCGTGGCCGTAGAGGGTTCTGCATCAATTTCACGAATGACATCGGATGTGGCTCAGGCCGGCTGATGCAGCTCACAGCTAGGGCGGTCTGAAATGGTCAACCGGGTTGGCTCCTGCCATGTTTTGCGCCCACTGAGGATCTCTGCCTCCATTCCGCGAACGACGACGGTCCGCAGAGGAGGGACGTTTCGTGGAACTGGTCGTGCGTTGTTAACATTAGACCGGTCTGCAGACCAGTTCGTCCTTCGCCATCCTTGAGTATTTTCCAAATTTTCCCAATCCTTTTAGGGGGAATTGGGTAGAATCTCCCTTGAGCTAAAGGGAATCAACATTATCCTTTGAGGATTTTTTTCAGGAACTATAGGGTTTTAGGGTTTTTTTATGGATTCTCTAAGTTTTTTAGGGTTTTTAATTTTTTTGAGATATTTTTTATTGTTTATTTGGGATTTAAGGTGTTTTATAGTTTTTATTGGTGTTAGTATTTTTATGAGGTTTTAGGGTTTTTATGATTTTTAGGGGTTTTATGGTTCTTGAGGGTTTTTTGGGCCCTTTAGGGTTTCTGGTGTTTTTTAGGTTTTAGGAGTATTAATTTATTTTAGGTTTTTATGGTTTTCTATGGGTTTTTTAGGGTTTATTGGGTTTTTTATTGTTTTAAGGATTTCAGGGCCTTTTTGGTTTTTTATGGTTTCATAGGGTTTTTAGGTATATTTTGGGGTTTTTTTTGGATTTAGTGGTTTTATGGTTTGTTAGTGTTTTAGAGTGTTTAGGTTTTTAGTGGTTTTATGTGTTTTTATATTTTTATTCCATTTTGGGTTTTTCATGGATTTAGGGTTTTTTACATTTTTACAGAACTTAAGGAATTTTTTGGATTTTTATGTTTCTTATGGTTTTAATGAATTTTGATGGTTTTTGGGATTTTTAGGATATTTTGGGTTCTTTTTATTCTTCTCAGTTGTTAGGGTTTTCTGATTTTTTAGGTTTTTAATTGTTTTTAGAGTTTTTAATCATTTTTAGGCATTTTAAGGTTTTTTTGAGTTTTTAGTAGTGTTTAGGTTTTTGAGGATTTTTAGTGTTTTTAAATTTTTAGGGGATTTATGGTTTTTATGGGGTTTTAGGATCGTTTAGTGTTTTTATCATTTTTAGGTTTTTAAATTTTTTTCATGTTTCTATTGATTTCTTGGTGGTTTTTATTTTTTATAGGGTTTTACATATATAGGGATTTTAAGGTTTTTTCAGGATTTTTATACTTAGGGTTTTTTGGGAATTTGAGTTTTTTAGTATTTTTTTGGGTATTTATAGTTTTTATAGTTTTTATCCTTTTTTAACATGTTTAGGGTTTTTATGCGTTTTTAGGGTTTTATGGTTTCCATTGTATTTTCAGATTCCTTAGTAATTCTTTTTTTATGTATTTTAGGGAAATTTTAGGATTTTTTTTCAGTTTTTGGGTGTTTTAGGGATTTTGAGGGGGGGTATTGGTTTTATCATCTTTTCAGTTTTCAGGGGTGTGATTTTTTCTAAATTTTTTATTTTTTATTATAGTTTTAATGGTTTTTAGTGTACTTATGTTTTTATTTATTTTTATGTGTTTTAATGATTTTTTTTTTTGTTTTTATGATTTTTCGGGATTTTGAGGGGTTTTAGGGGTTTTATGGTATTTTGGTGGGTTTTTGAAATTTTTATTGTTCTAAAGGTTATTAGAGTTTTTTAACATTTTGAGGTTTTTAAAGGATTTTTAGTGTTCCTAGTGGGTTTTTAGGGATTTTATTGGGGTTTTGAGTTTTTATGGCTTTTAGGAGTTTTTGTTGTATTTAGGGTTTTAGGATCTTTGAGAGTTTTTAGGGGGTTTTTTAGTTTTTTAGGATTTTTACGTGTTTTTATTTTTTAAGGATTTCTTAAATTTTTTCATATTTTTTGGTTTTTTACATTTTTAGGTATTTTTTGTTCTTTTTTGTATATTTATGCGGTTTAATGGATTTTAGGGATTTTGAGGGGTTTTATGGTTTATTTGGGTTATTAGGGGTTTTAGAATTTTTATTTCTTGTATAGGATTTATGTATTTTTATGTATTTATGGTTTTATTAGGATTTTTCAGAGCGTTTAGGGGTTATCACATTTTAATGGATTTTTAGGTTTTTTTAAGTATTTTTAATGGTTTTAAGCGTTTTAGGGATTTTGATGGTTTTAGATTTTCTATGTTATTAGGGTTTTTTTATAGTTTTATCATTTTTAGGGGTTATTTTGGGTTTTATGTAATTTATGGTTTTTATGGTTTTCTATGGGTTTCTAGGATATTTGAGTTTTTTATATTTAAATGGATTTGAAGTTATTTTTTTATTATTTTTAGGGGGTTTTATGGTTTTTAATGATATTTTGGATTTTATGAATTTTCTTGGGGTTTAGGGTTTTATTTTCTTTTTAGGAGGGTTTGAGTTTTTTTAGTGTTTTATGGTTTCTAAATTTTATTAATGTTATTTAGGGATTAAAGGGTTTTAGTTGGTTCTTTTGTTAGTTATGGTATTTATAAGTTTTATTACTTTTATCATTTCTATGGTTTTTATGTGTTTTTGGGTTTTTGGGGTCTTTTAGTGTTTTTTGAATTTTTTGTTTTTTTTTGTTATTATGTGTTTTTAGGTTTTTAGTTTTTTCATAGGGGTATTCATTATTTTTATATGTTTTTTTGGGAATTTAAGGGGGTTTTTTAATATTTTACTAGTTTTTAGGGATTTTTTTGGATTTTCATGGTTTTGGGGGTTTTAGAGATATTAAAGGAATTTTTAGGGTTTTTATGGTTTTTAGGGATTTTAGAGATTTCATGGTTTTTAGGGTTATTTTGGGTTTTATAGTGTTAGGATATATAACATGTTTATGTTTTTAGGGATTTTATGTCTTTTAGGATTTTAAGGTTTTCTTAGTGTTTTCCAGCAATTTTAGTAGTTTTCTGTTTTTAGGAATTTTTAGAGATTTTTTTAATTTAATGGCTTTTGGGTTCTTATGTATTTTTATCTTTTCTAGGTGTTTTTTAGAGTTTTTAGAGTTTTCATGTTTTTTAGGGTTTTATGATTTTTTTAGTGTTTTAAATGTTTTAGTAGTTTAAAGAACATAAACCCCCTATAACCCCTAAGAAAAGTTTAATAACCAAAAAATGAATTAAAATCCCTAAAACCCTAAAAAACTAAAAAACCCTAAAATACCACAAAATCATTAAAAACCCCAAAACCATAAAATTTATAAATAATCCCTAAAAATCTCTAAAAAGGTAAAACACAATAAAAACCAATAAGAATCCTATGAAAACCTTAAAATCATAAAAAACATAAACCCTGAAAAATTTAAAAAAAATATAAAACCCCAAAAAACGATAAAACCCATAAACCCCCTTAAAACTATAAAATCCATAAAACCATAAAAAAATAAAACACCTTTAAAACCACAAAATAACTAAAAAATATAAAAACCACATACAACACAAAAATAATTAAACCAATAAAAACCATTAAAACCCTAAAAAACTAATGAAAAGCCATTAAAATTCAAATAAAACATAAAACCTTGAAAACAATAAAAATCCTCAAAATTCCAAAAAACCCTTAAAACCCATAAGAATCCTAAAACCCCTAAAAATCCTAAAAAAATAAAAACAAAAAAAACTAGAAAAATCCTAAGAAAACCCTAAAACCCAAAATTACATAATACCCCTAAAAACTAAAAAGGCTAAAAATCATAAAACCATGAAAACCCTGGAAAACACAAAAAACCCTTAAAAACCATAAAAATGATAAAAAATACTAAAAACAATAAAAATATTTATAAATGAATAAAACCATATAACCCTATAAAACCCCTAAGAAAACAGTAAAACCCAAAAAACACTTTAAACACCTAAAAACCTAAATCTACCAAAAACCCGAACATGAAAACCCCCAAAAAACACTTAGAATCCCTAAAAACCCTAAAATCAATAAAAATATTAGATAATCCCTAAAATCCCTAGAAATGTAAAAAAACCTAAAACTGTGAAAACCCTAATAAAGCCATAAAAACCTAAAAAGGTTAAGACAATTAAAAACCTAAAAAATTCTAAAATCCCTTAAAACACCTAAATGACCCTAAAACCCATAACAACCATAAACCCCATAAAAACCCCAAAAATCCAAAAAAACCCTAGAAAACTCTAAAATATGTCTAAACCATTTAAAGATAGAGAAATGATAAACACTATAAACTAAATTAGAAACCCTAAATAACAAAAAATCCCTAAAATCCAAAAAGACCATAAACCCTAAAAACCCCAAAACCCATAAATACCCTCACAATCCCTAAAACCCTACAACCCATAAAAATCCTAAAAAAATCCATAAATCCCTTCAAACTTAAAAAAATATAAGAACCATTTAAAACCCTAAGAAAACCTTAAATACCTAAAAACACTTAAAACCCCTAAAAACCTAAAAAATTCATAAAACAATAAAAATCATAAAACCAAAAAATCTCTCAAAATCCCTAAAAACCATAAAAATCCAAAAAAACTCAAAAATCACTAAAAACATAAAAAGAATAATAACACAAACCCCCTAAGAAAACCATGAAAACAATAAAACATTTAAAACCCCTAAGAACCTAAAAAACCGTAAAAATCATAAAACCATTAAAAGACCCTAAGAACCCTAAAGAAACCTAAAACCAATAAAAAAACCCCAAAAAAACCAATAAAATTATTTGAAACAACTCAAAACATGAAAATCCCTAAAAACCCACAAAATCATTATAAAATATAAAAAATAATTAAAATTCTAAATACTAAAATAATCCAAAAAACTCAAAAAAAAACTACAAAATCCCAAAAAACCCTAAACCCCTAAAAATTCTTAAAAACCCTAAAAACCATAAAAAATTAAAAATCCTTGAAAATCCTTAAAAATTTAAAAACCCAAACAACCCTAATAAAACATTGAAAACATAAAAACACATAAAATTCCAAAAAAAAATAAAAAATTAAAAAACCATAAAAATCCATAAAAACTCTAAAACCCCTTAAACCCCTCAAAATACAGAATAATATTAAAAACCCATGAAAATCATTAAAAAACTAAAAAAAATTAGATTTAAAAATCCCTAAAAACCATGAAAACTCTTAAGAAAACATTAAAACACATAAAACCACTAAATACCTACAAAACACTAAAACACCCTAAAACCCCTTAAACCCCTTAAAACCATAAAACCCCCAAAAACCTTAAAAACCCTAAAAGCAAAGGAAACCAAAAAGGCCACTAAAAACTCTAAAACCCCATTAAACCCCTAACAACATAAAAAACTATAAAAATAATAAAACCCCTAACAACCATAAAAATACCAAAAAACCAATAAAACCCTAAAAGGCCCTAAAAACCATCTGAATCCCTAATAACCCTCAGAATCCCTAAAACCCCTAAAATCCAAAAAATTAATATCAAGGCATAATAATTCTTAAAAACATAAAATCCCCTAAAAACCAAAAAAACATAAGAAAACCTTAAAAAATAAAAAAAACACTAAAAACCCATAGAAATCCTAAAAACGATATACACCCTAAAAAACCTAAAACCCCTTAAAACCCTCAAAATCTATGAAGTCTGTAAAACTCCATAAAAATACCAAAAACCCTTAAATTACCATAAAATATAAAAATGGTATAAACCTTAGAAACCCATAATGAAACCTTAAAAACAAAAAATACAGAAATACAGTAAAAACTAAAAAACAATATAAACCCTAGAAACCCTAAAAAACCCAAAAAACCACTCAAAATATCAAAATCCCTAAAATCCCTAAAACCCTTAAAAATCCTTATAAATTATTCAGAATAACTAAAAATATTAAAAACCTCAAAATCCTTAAAACTGTATGAAAACCTTAAACATCTTAAAAAATCTAAAACCTCTAAAAAATCTAAAAATAAAAGAAAACCTAAAAACCAATAAGAAACCCCTAAAAACCATAAAGAAATCCTAAAACTAATAAAAACACTTTAACCACATAAAAAAATAAAAAACCCATTAAAACCTAAAAACGTCAAAAAATCTAAAATCTTTTAAACCCCTAAAAACCCTCAAAAACCCTAAAACCCGCTAAAACCCATGAAAATCCAAAAAATCCATAAAAATCACAAAAAAAATTAAAAAAATACAAAAAAGAATGAAAACCCCAATGAAAACCAGAAATCCTAAATACACGTAAAATCCCTATATACCATTAAAAAAATACTAAAACCCAAAAAATACATAAAAACCCAAAACCCCTTCAAAATATGTAAAAACCCTAAAACCTATAAAAAATTTAAAAAATCCCTAAAAATCCATAAAAATGTTAAAACCCTTATAAACCCTGAAATCCTAGAAAACCCACTAAGAAAACCTAAAAATACACTTAAATTCCTAAAAACAAAAAAAACAATAAAACCCCAAAAATACCTCAAACCCCCTAAAAACCATAAAAATCCTTAAAAAATAAAAATACATAAAACACATAAAAACTCGAAATAAACACTAAAAATCTAAAATCCATTTAAAAAAATAAAAACATTTATAAACATGAAAAATCATAAAAACCCAAAAAACTAAAAAAATCATAATAACCAAAAAAATCCATAAAACCCAAAATATCAGAAAAAATTCTTAAAACCCCTAAAGATCCTAATAACCATAAAAAACCATAAAATCCAAAAATATACCTAAAAATTCATAAAAAAACCCTTAAAAACCAAAAAATTGATAAGAAAAAAACATAAAAACACTTAAAGCCCCTAAAAACAAAAAAATGCTAAAAACCATAAAACCCCTCAAATCCCTAAATCCCATAAAAACATTCACGACCCAGCCTATGCTGGGGCTCGCACAAAAACTACACCAAGCCCACCTCCATAGGCTAGGGTGGACATTAGTACTAAAGAAATAACTAACTTAGAGAGGCTTTTTCTTAGAACCCTATACACACACACATAACCAACACAATGAGAATTTGTATAGGGAAAAGAAAATATGAAACACTGTTATAAAGTAAACCAAACTTTCATTAACCTCTAGATAGTAAAATAATATAGTTGTGTAAATTAAAAAGTAAAAAAGGAGCCAAAATATGCGCCCAACCCGAAATGTGTCCCAACCTGATAGAAAAATGGAAAATTAAAATAGGTGAGAGAGCCCAGCTCTTAAATCCCATGTTATTACCTCTATACATGTTCTATGCACTCATCATCTCTAGTATCCTTTGAAGTCACAGTCGACATGTTAGATGTCTGTAAAAGACACGACATGTATTGGATAAAGACCATGTAAGAGTGAGTATATCCATACCTAGTAGAATGCCCGGAAGAGGGTGAAGGGGGAGAAGTAATATATACAATAGAAGAGAGAAGTAGTTGATATAACAATTTATAATTAAAGAGTATAGATCAATCCAACAAGAGAGTGAGATTACAATCATCCAAATTCAAGGAGCTCGGAAGGGTGAGAATATGTACTTTTCGTTGACTCTTCGCTACCTATAGTAGGATAGTAGAATTTTCCAACCACGAGAAGCTAGAAAGAGAATGCACATGTAATAACCCGTGAAACATTGTGTCTCCTGGAAGGATAGAAACCAAAACCCAGGGAGCGGGTACTAAAGAAGGATATATATATATATATATATATATATATATATATATTCTCTGTTAAAGAAACCCAAATGAGAGTGTAAGGGGATATCTATCTCACATATCATTTTAATATGAAGAGTAGCCAACATTTCCAACATAGTCCATCAATGACGCCCAGAGTCCCACACATATATCATGTACACGCAAGTCAAAGGGACTCAATCAACACAACTTGAAACTATCTGATCTGGGCAGTATTGACTTTCCCTCATGGTTTTATGTCTCATCATATGAATTGATCTCGGTGGGGAAAAAATTCCTCTTCCTTGTGATTCTAAAGCTTCGTCAAATCATGTCTCATCACTATTTCTCACGGTTGAGAGGTTGTGTCTTAGGGTTAATGTCTCATTCCCATTATGACTGAAGGGTGACACTTGGAATAGGTTGAAGACCCATTCCCTGCCTATAATGAGGGTGACACTAAGAAGATTATCGAGGTCCCATACCCCACCCGGCTAGAGGGTTCCACTCAGAATAGTTTGAAGACCCATGCCCTAACCAGTAGGAGGGTTCCAATCTGATGATATTTTAGGACCTATGCCTAGCCTTGCTATAGGGTTCCACATAGAATGTATCGAGGAACTACACTACTCATCCCTGTAGGATAATAAGCCTATGATACCCAGATATACTAGTACAGGATCACTACCTTCATTGGGCATCGCCTCAATAAGGGACACACCTGGAACATCTCACATTATATATCAAAAGGCATTATGGAGGGAACTATTGCATTCTACATGGAAAACACTCAGGATAGGAACCTCACAGTACAAAATCTAACTCCAAAATAAGGATATATGAGAGGTAGAAGATTCATAATGTGGTACACTGTCCATATGGGGTCCACACTACATGTGACCCCTCCTCGTCACCTGGCCATAAACATAGTAATTCCTAGGTACTGAAATGTTTACATGTACCCCTAGGCATGCCACTATACTCCCAAAGTGAATTGAATATCTAGAAAAATGGTTAAGAAGTGCAATATTCTCATCATTAGCCCAAAGGGAAAAATTAAATTTCACTAACATGCCTCCTCAAACAGCCCCAGATAATAAAAAGGATTACACCATTTAAATCTCATTGAAAAAATCATAGGATAGGCTATTAATTCACCTGAATCATCCATCTGGTGATTAAGATTCATTTTAAATCATTAAACACAAAAAATGGCATGTGGGACCCACATCTCAATCCCAAAATAAATTATATAGGTCACAATGTTGTGATTCTTAGGGAAAAATACACAGAATTGACTATTCATCTTCCTCAATCAGACACTCATTAAAAAAAAGTCATAATTCACCGCATTATGCTTGAATGGTGTCTCGCTGGGCCCATGCCTTGATCCTAAATTAAACACCTAAAATTTATCTTGAAACAACCATATTAATTTCATGTTCACAAATCCAATGACAATTTCTCATTCTAACGTCATATGCAGTTGTAATGATGGGTTAAATTTTTAATAATAATAATATATTCTTATTATTATTTGAGCTTTTTGTGGACCAGATCCATGAGTTGGAGAAAGGTATCAAACATTTGTCTTCAAAAGTCCACCTCGAAAAAAGGTCACATCAACATTGATAGGGCATCAATCAGAGGTTGCACAGGGGTGTTATGGTGATAAAAAATTTAATGATAATATTATTAATATTATTTTAGGGAATTTTATAGACCCGATCTAAGAGTCAGATAAAGGTATCCAAAATTGGTCTTCAAAATACCTCCTTGATTATGGGGTCACGTCTTCTATAATGGTGCATCAATTGAATGCTTCATGGGAGAGTTATGGTGGGTAAACGTTTTTGTTAATGATATTAATATCATTAATAATAATACAATTATTATTATTATTATTTTATTTAAAAATTTAACCCCCTATTGTCAGGTACACCACCTGCTTGAGAAATCGTCTCCTCCTATACCGCACACTCCACCAACTGCCACGCCGGACCACCTTCCTGGCTGCTTGGTCCAATGCCAGCCACCTCAAACGGAGCCACGCCAGACCACCGCCGCACACCACCTCCTCTTGGATCCACCCATCGAACTATCATCCGACCACCTCGGAAGACCCACACAGACCACCACCACCTTAAGCTCACCTCTACACATATATTCAAACCAAAAACATTGAAACAATAACATATATGTAATCCTTGGACACTGATATACATTGATCTAGTCTTCATTCATCAAAATGATCCAGTTTCTTCAATCGACCACAAATCTGGGAACCCGATCGAGCTTGGGTCACCCAAAAAAATGTCGATCCAAGAACTATGGGGTTCCAAATCTGAAGAACATGAAAAAAGGAATAAAATCCCAAAAAAGGTTTTATTATTATTGTACAAGTGTTCTTGGCCAGCGATCCAAAACGTTCTCCAAGGGTTTGATAAACCGAAGGGAAAGAAATATAATTCTTCATTATTGGGTGCATGCAAGATTTTTCGAGGGTGAATATTCAAGAAAAAGAATAAAACTACACTAAATTTTAATCAAAAGGGATGAAATAGAAATTCAAATGTCCATCCAATATATTGGATCATTCGTCTTTGATGAACGTGCCTACCGATTAGTGAAGGAAGTCGTTGTATTTGTTGTGTCTTGATCTGCCCCGATCTGAAGTTTCACTATGATCCACAAACGGAAAGAGGAAGAGTGCTCTCACCAGAAATTTCAATATGCAGAGGATAATACTATGTATAATTTCCATAACATTACACATATATGTAATTTTTAGGTTATGTCCAAAATCATATAATTAAATAAATATATATATAATTATTCTTCCATGATGGTACACAATTGAATCACCTAACACCGACTAAGTTTATACCCTGATTAGGGTAAAACCTATATTCAGAACTCAATAGTGGTCTCAAATTTGTCATCTGAGTCCCCATTCATGAGTTATTTGTGTTTAATATATTAAAAGAATTAAAAAATAAATAATTTATGCATTTAACGTACCACCAATGAACGAGGGGGGGGGGGAGCGTCCCGCACTGAAATAGTTTATGTCACACCTAGGGTAAAAACCACATTATAGACCCATCCATGTACTCAGATTTATGATTCAACCTACCATTTAATAGTTTTCTCATTTTATTTAAGAACCTATATGTGAAATATGAAATATATGAAATATTTTTATATAATTAATCCCCCAATCTAGAAAATCCACCACAACCACAAGTGGAATCCCATGAAAAAATGTTCATGTAGAAAAGATCCACTAGAATTTCAGGACCTACTCTAACACTCCATCCCAGAACCACCCCCATAATAAAAAAGATAGTGGGATACATCCACCAAACATCAATATTATTTGATTTGGGTGGCACTAACTTCCCCTCGCAGTTTTTCTCTCATCTAAAAAATGTGTCTCGATGGGGGAAGAACCCCACTTCCTCTTGCAGTTGATGATATATAAAACGACACAGATAGAGGGTTACACTAACTCCCCACATCCCCTCAATTTAAACCTCAAGCAAGTAGTTTGGAGAAAAGTGTACCTCACACAGTGTCTACCAATTACTACTATAAAAAGATGAAGTGAAAAATACCATACATCCAATAATCTCATGCAATAGAGGATAAAAAATATTAAAGGCCTATAACTGTATTTCAGATCCCTAATCGTGACATGGTCCACTTAGTGGTGTTGGAAGGATCTAATAGTGACGTACACCACCCACATCTCCTTCTCCTCCATATTTAGCTCTGCCTTTCTAGAGACCAACCATTCCTCGCCTAGGATATCCTTGTTCATAATTTTGTATATGCCATTAAATTCATTTAGATATCTTCCTTGGATTCATGGTACATATGGTCAGATATTCTTGTGCTATCTGACCTCACCTATCGCAAGTAAATCACTTCTCCTCTCTAGGCTAACCCGACCATGTTCATGATTCTAATCATGTAAAGGTATCACATGATGATATCCTAGTGCATGAAATCTTCTATATTTTGTATAAAACACAGATCTTCTATTCCCATTGTTATCCCCAGCTACCGAGCATCCCTTCGACAGAAATATCAATTTCATAAGATTCTGATCTATCACTCTAACATTGGTGGGGATGCATAAGGTTACTACTCTATAACAAATATCTCTATATATTCCCTGATAAATATTCTATGCTTAAAATTATCATTCATAGATAAAATCAATAGATTATCAAATATGGTCTGTGAACCTTACAACACAATCTATCACTAGAATCCCTCCCCATTGAATCTCTAGAAGCTCCTGAATCTAAACAATGCTTAATCAAGATGTGTAGTTTTCATTATGAAATAGCTTTTGGAAGTCATCTTAAATTTTTTTTGACTCATCATACATATGAGTAACTATGGAACACCAATTCACAATTGTTCTGTGAAAAATACTTGATTCCAGAGACACAATATGATCTATTAGGGTCTGGAAAAGCCTGAAGATGTGCACCACTGAATCTAAGAAATCCTGTTATGCCTATGGATTTAGCTCATCATGGATCCTCAACGTCCTCTGATGATGGATCTCAAGGAGTTCCCTCATCTTGATCTTGTCCTCATCCTGCTTTACTAGGATGATCTTCTACTCAATAGGTATAGATTTAGCTACCTGCACACATGGAAGATAGGGAATTCAGGATGGACCATGAACTGAGGCCTTGTCACTCATCAAATTGTCTTCATTAACCTAAGATTGTATCCTACTTGGCTGTCATCTTAGAGGAATCCTAAATTCCATCCATGAGTACTATGGTCAGATGAGAATATATATATATATATATCAACAAAAATGGGGAGGTAACTGAAGAAGGATAGTCAAATACATAACCCCGCATAATGACTGTACCATTAATCCCTACAACTAATTTCTTGACATGCCGAGTCAACAAGAAGGTAGTCATGGTCCGGGTGAATGGATACGTCATTAGCCAAACCACCACTGGACTCCCTATTTTGATAACTCCAATCAATAAAATTTCAAATTCTCTCCCTAAACACAACAAAAACCTTTTTAGGGAATCATCTGAACAGTTTTCTAAGGGTAAATCCACCTCTCATGCCAATCTACAATGACCTGACCCAAGCCAGAGCATGATCTACAACTACCCCAAGCATGCCTCCATAGGCCAGGGCTGGCAACAACCGCCAAATGAATAACTAAATTGGGGAGGTATTTTCCTAGAAACTAATACAGACACACAACCAAATCAATTAAAAGGTGTAGATGGAAATGAAAAGCTGCAACACTTCTATTATGTAAACCAAACCTGGATGAACCTCTAGATGGTACAAAAGTATGGTTGTGTTTACTAAAAATAGAAATGGGGAAAAAATAAATGCCCATCCATAAATGTGTCCCAACCTAATAGAAAATTGGAAAAGTAAAATCACTAAGAGATCCCATCTTATGGATCTTAAGACACAAGGACTATACATGGTCCATGCACCTAGTATCCCTAAGCTCCATTGAATTCATGGTCGTTATATATACCATCTACAAAATAGATGACATGTGTTGGTAGAATCTCATGTAAGGGTGATTATAGGAATACCCAATAGATTTCCTCTGATATGGTTAAGGGGGATTAGTGTGAGATATAATAGAAGAGAGACACAGTAGATATAACAAGGCACAATGAAAGAGTATAAATCTACCCAACAAGATAGTGAATGTAAAATCATCCAGACATAAGGATCTCTAAATTATGGTAAGATGAAATTATAATCAAATTTTCTCTACCTATAGTAGGTTAATAGACTAATGCAACCACAAGAATCTATACACAGAAAGCGTGTGGATTACCCCATGTGTCTCCACCTCAATTAGTAGGAGAATAACCAATCCAAAGGACTGGGTACTGAAGTAGGATATATATATATATATATATATATATATATATATGTTCAATCAAAAAAATCCTAAATGATCGAGTATGGATATCTCCATCCCACAGCTCATTCCAGGAAGAAGATAATCTAACATTTCCATGAAAATCCATCAATGATGCCCATCATCCAACACATTTTCCCTAAACATGAAAGTCAAAGGGGATCAATCATAATACCTTGATATTATCTACATTTGGTAGAACTAACTCACCCACACAGTTTTAAGTCGCGTCATAAGAACACTTCTCGATGGCTAAAGTGTCCCTCTTCCTTTTGAGTACAAAGCTATCTAAAACCATGTATCTTTACATTTCCACATAGTTGATAGGTCGTGTCTCAAGGTTGAAGACCCATTACTAGACCAACTGTATGGTGCCACTCCAGTGTCCTCATGGACCCATGCCTAGCCTGGATGGAGGGTTCCACTCGGAATATGTTGAGGACCCACGCCATGACCAGTAAGAGTGTGCCATTCTAAAGATCATTGAGGACGCATACCCAGCCTGGCTAGAGGATTCCACTATGAATTGGTTGAAGACCCATACCCTCCCCAGTTGTAGCGTTCCACTATGACGTGAATCGAGTACGCATGCCCATCCCAGATGATGGTTTCCACTCAGAATGCAACGAGGAACTACACTGCTCACACCAATAGGATGGTAAGACCAGGATATTCTGATATGCCAGTTCTTGATCATTGTCATCATCAGACATTTCCTGAATAAGTTTCATTCCTATAAAATCTTGCATCCTATCTCAAAATCCACTATGGATGGAACCATCATGTTATATTGGGGAAAAAACTCAGGATGGGATACTCTTGGGACAAAATCAGAGTCCAAAAGATAGAGATATGAGAGGTAGAAGATTCATAATGAGGTACACGATGTGTATGGGTCCCGCATGATGTGTTACCCCACCTCATCGTATGTTCGTGTACCTATCCATACTTGTGTAATATACTTTACACATGAACCCCTATGTGTGACAATATACTCCTTGATTACATTGAATATGAAGCCAAAAGGCTGACGATCACATGATTTACACCATTGGTCAAAATGAAAAAAAACTCATTTTCACTAACATGCTTCCTTCAATAGTACTAGATTACCAAACAAATCACTCCACTTTCATCATTGAAAAAAATGCAGATGATTGACTATTCATTCTCCCAAATTGGACACCCTTTGAAGAATTTTCATTGCTAAACATTGCGCTTGAATAGTTATCCATGGGGACCACATATTAATTCAAAAAAAATTATATGGATCACACTATTGTGATATTTATAGAAAAATGCACAGAATCGACTATCCATTTGCCTCAATCAGACACCCGATGAAAAAGTATCATTTCTCCACATTTCCCTCAAATGGAATTGCATGGGGCCAATTCCTTGATCTTGAATTAAATACTTGAAATTGGTCTTAAACATCCTCCTTAATTTTAGGGTCTCAAAGGCACTAAGGGCGCGTCAATCAGTCGTCATATGGTGGTGTTATGGTAGGTCAAATTTTTAATAGTAATAATATATTATTATTATTTGAACTTTTCATGGACCTAATACATGAGTTAGAAAAAGGTATCCAACATTGTTCTCCCAAATTCTTCCTCCAAGACGGGGTCACATTGCCACTGAATGTGCATCAATCGGATGCCACACAAGGGAGTTAGAGCAGATAAACCATTTAATAATAATAATAATAATAATAATAATAATTAAGGCTGTTCTGATCCACAACACAGAGAAAGGAATCCAAAAATTTTCTTCAAAAGACTGCCTCAAATATGGGGTCACATATTCACCCATTGTGCATCAATCGGACACTCCATACGGGATTTAGGGCATGTAAACCATTTTTTTAATAATAATATCAATATCATTAATAATAATATTATTATAATAATAATAAATTTTACTAAAAATCTTACCCCCTTGTTTTCATGTGAACCTCCTTCTCGAGCTGCCACCACTGCCTCAGTCTCCTACTTTGATGGCTGCCTCATCACCTCGTCTGCCTACTCCATCGGTGTCCTCACGGTACGACCATCTTGACTGCCTAGACCAGTTCCATCTACCTTGCCTAGAGTCATGTCGGACCATCGCTACATGTCGCCTCTTCCTGGAGCTGCTTCCCAGGCTTCCTCCCTAGCCACCTTACATGCCCTGCACAGACCCTCGCTTCATTCTGCTCAACATCAAATCTTCTATCCAACACAAATCATTGGAACTGTCACAAATATTCAATCCATTGACACCAATCTACACTAATCCACTCACCATTCAACAAACAGATCTTGTTTCATCAATCCACATTAAATCTAACTGCCCGATCAATCTCAGGTCGCACTGTAAATGTCAAGCCCAGAACCACACGGTTCAAATGGTGTAGGCTTAGGATAATGGGGGAATAAATGCAAAAAAACAATAGTTTTATGATTTTTTTTCAAGCATTATTGCAAAACTATCTAGAATGTTCTCCCATGTTTAGTTAAAACTAGAAGAAACTATATAATTCTTCATTCATGGGAGAAAGCACAATTTATCCAAGGCATAGACTCATTAAAAAAATGGTAACTACATCAACATTTAATCAAAAGAGAATAACATAAACTGACAAGTCCTACCTTGATATTTTATCATTCTTCATCGAAGAATGTGTCCGCCAACGATCGATTGAAGTCATTGTGTTTGTTCTGTCCCGGTGTGCCCCAATCTAGATTTTCATCGTGATCATCCAATAGAATGTGGAAGAGAGATCTCACCAGCGATTGCAGGATTATAAGGCTAACCCTGGACATAATTTCCATAACAACACACTTTTAGGGAATTGTAAGGTAATGTAAAATATCAAATAATTAAAAAAATAAATATTTAATTATTTAATTATTCTCCCATGTTGGTATATCAGCCAAACACCTGATTTAGACTAAGGTCATACCCCGCCTAATGTAAAACCTACATTGTAAAATCATCAGTAGTCTCAGATATCTCATCTGAGTCGCCATTCATGTGTTATTTTGTTTTTAGGTATTAAATTAATGAATGGATTAATTTATTTATCCATTTAATGTATCGCCAACGAGTGAGGGGTTTGAATGTCCCACGCCGACATATTTTATGTTACACCTAGGGTAAACACTGCATTCATAACCTAAAAATGGCCTTGAATTTCTTATCTGAGCTACAATTTATCATTTATACTATTTTATTTAAGAAGTTGCACAGGATATATAAACTGTTTTTATTATTTTTACAAAATTAATTCTAGGCACATCAGGCATCAGAATCACATGTCGTCCCATTTTCTAGATTCAGAAAGATATTTAGAAATATTTCTATATCTTACAAGGAAAAAATATTCACTACAAAAAACAACAAAAATCCCAAAAAATGCGGTGAAAATCCCAAAAAAATAAAAAAACTTTAAAACCCTGAAAACCCCAAAGAAAACCATAAAACCAGAAAACACCAAAATCCCTTAAAACCTTAAAAGGATAAAAACCTTAAAAAATATGACATCCATAAATCAATTAATATCCTCCAAAAACCTCAAAACCCCATAAAGCCTGAAAACCTAAAAACCAATTAACACCACTTAAAAAACAAAAAACAATTTAAACCCAATTTTTTTTGAAAACTCTAAAAACATTAAATCCCTAGAAAATAGAAACACCCTAAAAATCAAAAGAAACCATAAAAACCCTAAATCCCTATAAATACATAAAAACCAAAAAAATCGAAAAAAAATCATAAAAATTCCCTAAAAATCTTAATTTTTTTAAAACCATAAAAATCCTTTTAAACCCAACAAAAACCTAAAAACCCTGAAAAATTCAAACCCTTAAAAACTTAAACAATGTTAAAAACCCTAAAAACCAAAACCCCCTAAAAAACTAAAAAATACCTAAAAATCAAAAAACACCATAAATATCCAAAAAAATCCATAAAAACTCTAAAAACATAAATACCATAAAAAACCTAAAAACCCTAAGAAAAAATTAAAACAAAAAAACAATTAAAAACCCCTAAAAATGATAAATACCCCAAAACTATCTAAAAATCATAACCCCCCCAAACCATAAAAATCCCCAAACCATAAAAAACCCTAAAAAACCACTAAAAACATTGATGAGGACACAGTAAACCCCTATAAATGTAAAAAATTCTAAAAACCTTAAAAATCATAAAAAACTAAATAAACTATAATAACAAAAGAAACATAAAACCCAAAAGACACTAAAAATCCCCAAAATTCTAAAACCCTCTAAAATTCCATACAAATTCTAACAAATCCCTTAAAGTACCTACAAATGTATAGAAACCTAGAACCCTTAAAACCCCTACGAAATCCATAAAAACCTAAAAACAACTAAAACCCCTAAAAACATAGAAAACACTGAAAACTATAAAAAAAAACCCATAAATAACCTAAAACCCCTAAAACCCTCAATATCCCTACTAATAATAAATACCATAAAACTTTATAAAAATTCCTTCGAATTTTAAAAACCATTAAATAACCTAAAATACCTTGAAAAACCCCTAATAAAACCATAAAAACAGAAAAAGACATTAAACCACTAAAAACGTTAAAATCCTAAAAATTTATAAAAGTCATTAAATCCCAAAAACCCCTAAAAATCATGAAAATCCGTAAAAATTTAAAAAACCCCAAAACCACTAAAATCTCTAAAAAATTCTTTAAACCTCGAAAAAAGTTAGAAAATTCAAAAAATGATAAAGTCCTAAAAACTCCTAAAATCCTAAATCAGAAAAAACCCCATAAAATCCCTAACCCCCCCCCCCCCCAAAGCAAAATCCCAAAAAACCCTAAAAGGCATAAAAATACTAAAAAAGCGCTAAAAATACATAAAAATTAAAAAACCCTCAAAACCTTAAAACCCATAGAACAACATAAAAACCTAACACCACTTTAAACCCCTAAAAAACAAAAAACACTAAAAATGATAACACCCCTAAAAGGAAAAAAAACCATAAAAACCATAAGATCCCCTAAAGCCTTTAAAAACAATAAAAACCTATTCAAAACCTAAAAACCACTAAAAATCCTAAAAACCCTCTAAATCCCTAAAAAGGGTAAAAACACTAAAAAACCTAAGAACCCAAAAAAAAAATATAAAAACCTCTAAAAACACAAAAAAATAATAAAAATTCTAAAACCCCTAATACACTAAAAGCCTCAATATCCCTAAAAACCCTAAAACATAAAAATCCTAAAAGCCCTAAAAATCCATAAAATGTTAAAACCCTAAAAACCCTGAGAAACCCAAATAAAATATTAGAAGCACAATAAAACATAAATCAATTAAAAACCTAAAAATGCTAAAAACCCCAAGAAACCCCCAAAACCCCTAAAATCTTAAAATCCATTTAATCAGCTAAAATCCTTAATAACCCTGAAACCCATAAAATTCCTAAAAACTGACTAAAACTATAAAATCCCTTTAAACCCCTAAAAATAGTAAAAACTCTAAAAAACATAAAAACCCACAAAAACCTAAAAAATAACTAAACACAAAAACCCAATAAAATCCTAAAAGCCAAAAAAACACTCAAACCCCCTAAGAACACTATAAACCTAAAAAAGGATTAAAACACCAAAAAATCACTAAAACGTAAAAACTGTAAAAGCCCTACAAACCAGTAATAAAAAATTAAAAACCTAAAAATAATTAAAACCCCACAAAAACTAAAAATGAAAAAGAACAAAAAAATCCCTAGAAACTGTCAAATTCCACAAAACCCTAAAACTCCATAAAATCCTAAAGATGCCTTAAAAAAGTTATAAAAATGCCTAAAACGTAAAAAAATATAAATATCTATAAAAACAATAAGAAAACGTTAAAAACATAAAATCACATTAACCCCCTTTAACCACAAAAAACATTCAAAACCCAGATGACACTAATGACCGTAAACCCCTTTAAATAAAAAAAAACCCTAAACCATTAAAAACTCTAAAAACCAAAAAAACATAAAAACCCAATAAAAACTCTATGAACCCTTTTAACCCCTAAAACCGATTAAAACTCAAAAAAACACTAAATTCCCTAAAAAACTCAAAAAAATATATATATCAAAAAAAACATAAAAACCCTAAAAACCTAAAAATCTATAAAAACCCTTAAAACCCATAAATATCCTAAAAACCCTAAAAATCATGAGAATTTTAAAAACCCTAAAAACCATTAAGTAAACCAGAAAAAACTAAAATAACTTCAAACTCCTAAAAAACCAATCTATAAAACTCTAAAATACCCTAAAAACCCTAAAAACCCAAAACAGATCTAAAAAACCTAAAAAATCCTGAAAGCCCATAAAACTGGTAAAAACACACAAAACCCTGTAAATTCCTAAATACTTTAAAAATCATTAAAAACCATTTAAAACCCTATAAAATAGAAAACCCTAATAACCCAAAAAACCTAAAAAATTGAAATTTTTTTTAAAACCCATCAAAATCACTAAAAACTGGTAAAAATCACAAAAATTCCATAAAATTCCATTAAAATGTAATAAAAATCTGAAACCCCTAAATACCCCTAAGAAAAACGTAAAAACCTAAAAACACGAATAACACCTTAAAAACCTAATAACACTAAAAACTCCTAAAAAGCTAAAAAATGCTAAAAACCCAAAAAATCGTAAAAAACCCTAAATACATCAAAATTGTAAAACCCTAAAAACCATAAAAATCCTAAAAAACCTTAAATACCTAAAACAGAAAACCATAAAATTTATAATATCTCTATGAAACCATGAAACCTAAAAACACATAAAACCCGTAAATCCCTAAAAAGCTCTAAATTCCCTAAAATACCAAAAACCATTCAAAACAAATAAATAAATAAACACCTAAAACCATAAAAAAACCCAAGAAAATCCATAAACCCCAAAAAACACAAAAGTATCTAAAACCCCATAAATCGGTTAAAAATGATTAAAACTCAAAAAAAAACCAAAAGCCCCCTAAAAACTCAAAAATAACCATTTAACCCCTAAAGAACATCAAAACCCCGTAAACCATAGCCTGCAGGGGCGTGGTGAGTTGGTTTAAGGCAGTGGTGACCCGTCGCTAAGGTTTCGGGTTCGATTCCTCACAAAGGAAACACACACCATTTGTCAGCGAACCTCTCATCCCCTCGACTCCGCGGGAACTGGCCCAAGCCCAAGGGTTGGCCACCTTTGGCCTAGCTGGGGACGTGCGACGCGCAGGTGGGAAAAGCTAAGACCTATACCACGTTACCCAAAAAGAAGTTTTTGGGTTGTAAGGGGTTTTTGGGTGTGGGTTGTTAGATGCCTCCCCCCCCCCTTGTCTGCTATGTCTCCTTTTTTCTTGCTAATAAATTTTGGGGGCCGGAAATAGCCCTACCCTCGCATCTTCCTTGCCCAGAAACCACATAAAATCCTAAAAGAGACCTCAAATCCCAACCAACATAAAAATCCATGAAAAAACTTGGAAAATAAAAATAAAACAATAAAAACCAAAAAACACTAAAAACACATAAAAAACGAAAAAACGCTAAAAACCCTAAATGAAAAGAATACCTTAAAATCCATAAGACACAAAAACCATTAAACCATAAAACCCCTAAAACCCCTAAAATCCCACACAACCCCAAAAAACCAATAAATACTCAAAAAATACTTTACACCCCTAAAATAATTAAAAAACAATACAAACCATAAAAACCCAAAAAAATAAAATAAATCCTAAAAACCCAACAAAAATAAATAAAAACCCTAAAACCCTAAAAACCCAAAAAAAATCCTAAAAATCAATAAAATCAGTAAAAATCCTAAAAAATCCATACATATCCATCAAAACTTAAAAAAATGAAAAACCCAGAAAACCATAAGAAAATATTAAAAACCGAAAAACAATTAAAACCCCTAAATACATATTAATGATAAAAACCATAAAAAATATAAAACCCTAAAAATAAAAAAAACCATAAAAAACATAGAAATATTTAACACCCCAAAAATTCCATAAAAACATAAGACACTAAAACCCTAAAAACCTTAAGAATACCATAAAAACCTTAAATCACTTAAAACACAGTAAAATCCTAAAAATGATAAAAATTATAAAAACCCAAAAAGACCCAAAAAAAACACCAAAAAAACCATAAAGACCCCCCAAAACCATAGAAACCATAAAAACGTAATAAACCCCTTTAAACTACTTAAAATATTAAAAAATATAAACCCTTAAATACCCTAAAAACTAAAAATACCTAAAACACAAAAAAAACATCAAAACCATAAATACCCTAAAACCATCAAAATCCCTAAACCCTCTAAAATCCATAAAACCCCTTAAAATCCCTAAAAAGATAACAAACCCAAAAAACCCAAAGAAAATCTTAAAAAACTATAAACACTTAAACCCATTAAATACTTAAATGACATTAAAACCCAAAAAAACCCCTTAAAAGAATCTAAAACCCTAAATCCATAAAACCCATAAAAAGCATAAAACCCCTATAACCCCATAAAAATGCTAAAAACCACAAAAATAACTAAAACCCATTTAAGCCACAAAAATAGTAAATAACACTAAAAATTCATAAAAACCATAAAAAACTCAAAAAACACCTAAAATCCCAAAAAAACATAAAACCCTAAAATCCTTAAAACCCCTCTAAATCCCTAAAAACCCTAAAACCAATAAAAATCATAAAAAAATCCAAAAAATCCCAAAAATCGTAAAAAAATATAAAAACCATGGAAGTTCCTAAGAAAACAAAAAAAAACTAAATTTAAATAAAACCCCAAAAAACATAAAAAATTCTAAAAATCGTAAAAACCCCGAAAACCCTAGAAACCCTCAAAATATCTAAAAAGGGTAAAAACAATAAAAACGCTACAAACCCTAAATATATCTAAAAACATAAAAAACATAAAATCTTTAAAACCCCTAATAAAACCGTAAAAAATAAAAAACACTTAAAAATCCAAAATCACCAAAAAATGTAAAAACCCTAAAAGATAAAAAAAACACATAATTACAAAAAAAAACTTGAAAACCATTTAAACAACTAAAAAAATTAAAAAACACTAAAACCCCTTAAAAATCATTAACCACAAAAAAACTAAAAACCCAAAGAATCCCTAAAAATTCTAGAAATCCAAAAACCAAAAAAAACCCAACCCCCCCCCCCCCCCAAATTGAAATCTATGAACACCCAAAAAACAATAAAAATCCTAAAAAATCAGAAAAAATCCCTAAAAAAATAAATAACATCAATAGCATGGAAAACCACTATAAAATACATGAGAACCAAAAATCACCTAAAACCCCTAAAATCGATGAAAGTTACTAAAAACAAAAAAAAATTACACTAAAAACCCTAAAATTTTGAAAAGTGATGAAAAACATTAAAAAAACGTAAAACCATAAAAACTAAAAATAAAAAACCCCTCAAAAATAGTTCTAAAAACCATATTAGACCCAAAATACTGTAAAACCCTTAAAATCCCTAAAAACCACTAAAAATAAAACAAACCTAAATCCCCCCGAAACCCTAAATCTAAAAAAATAAAACAATCCTTTAAACCCATAAAAATGGTAAAAATTACTAAAACCCCTAAAAACTCTAAAAATAACAAAATAAAGTAAAAACAAGTAATAATCCTAAAACCCCAATAACATAAAAGGCTCTAATAAACCTAAAAGCACCAAAGAAAACATTAAAAACCTAAAAAAAATTAAACCAATGAAATCCTAAAAAAATGGTTAAAACCCTAAAAATCATAAACCCCTTAAATTCCCTAAAAACTATAATAAATAATAAAAAACATAAAATTTCCCTATAATAACTAAAAACATAAAAACCCTAATAAAACTAAAACTCCATAATAAATTCTTAAATATGTAAACATTATTAAAACACATAATGAATGTAAACAATGATAAAAACCATAAAAGAGCCCAAAAACCATAAAAACCTAAAAACCATAAAAACCCTAAAACCCATAAAAATTAAAAAAACATATAAAAACCTTAAAAAAATCCTTTAAACTAATAAATACATTAAAAATATCTAAAGAACATTAAAACCCATAAAAACTCCAAAAAACCATAATAACCCAAAACACATAAGTATCCTAAAAAAATCCCTACAAATCCGAAGAAATGTAAAAGACCAAAAACCCTTGAACAACCCTAATAAATTTTTAAAAACAAAAAAATAATAATTAAAACACCCAACAAACTAAAAAAATCAAAGCCCCAAAACCCACAAAAACACCAAACCCCCTAAAAATACCTAAAACCCTAAAAATCATAAAAACCATTAAAAATATCTAAAAATTTATAAAATATAAAAAACCAACAAAATTATGAAAACCCCTAAGAAAATCAGAAAAACCTAAAAACTCTTAAAACAGCTAAAAAACAAAAAATGAAAAAACCCCTAAAAGAACCAAAAACTCCTTCCAAACCATAAAACACAAAAGAAACCTTCAAAATGCTAATAATCAAAAAACCACAAAAAAGACAACTTAAAACTCTAAAAAAACTTTAAATCCCTAATTTCTTTTTACAAAAATATAACAAAATCTTTAAAACTGTAAAAAATAAAGTACCCCAAAAACAGAAAAAACATAAAAACCCAAAAAACCAAAAAACACTAAAAATACATAAAAAACCTAAAAACAATAAAAAAACAAAAAAATCTAATAAAACTATAAAATACATTTGAATCTATTAAACATAAGAAATTTAAATCCAAAAAAACCCTATAAAATCCATAAAAACCAAAAAACACTTAAAGTCGCTAAAAAACCTAAAAACTCGAAAAACCCTAAAAACCTTTAAATATACTAAAAACAACCAAAATCCCTTAAACCCCTTAGAAAACCATAAAACCCTAAATAACCTAAAAACCCTAAAAACCCCTAAAAAAACAATAAAAACCTAAAAACATCTAAGATAACCGTAAATACCTAAAATCACTTAATAATCTAAAAATAAAAATAACGCTAAAACCCCAAAAAGACCCTAATAACCATGAAATCCCATAAAAACATTAAAAACACTAAAAATCCATAAAAACCTTAAATACCCTAAAAACCGAACAAAACTATAAAATCCATTTAAACCCCCATAAATGTTCAAAAACTCTGAAAAACATTATGAATCCCCAAAAACACAAAAAATTCTAATACCCCAAAAACCCTAAAAACCCTAAAAACTCACCAAATCCCTAAATACAAAAAAAATCATAAAATATTCCTAAAAAATCATTAAAATGTTAAAAATTATAAAAAACAATAAAAAAATAAGAAAAACATAAAAACCTAAAAAAAGTAAAAACCCATAAAACACTGTAAAAACTCTAAAACCTTGAAAGATGATGAAAACCACAAACCCCCAAAAACCATAACAACTCATAAACACCTCAATAACCGTAAAACCCGATAAAACCCAATATGAACTATAAAATCCTTTTAAAGCCCTAAAAATGTTAAAAACTCAAAAATCCATAAATCCCTAAAAGAATCAAAAAACCATAAAAATCTAAAAAAAACCCTAAAACCACAAAAAAAACCCTTAAAATCACGAAAAACCCTGAAGAACAATAAAAATAATATAAATCCCTAAAAATCCTTAAAAATACAACAAATCCGAAAACCCATAAAACCCTTTAGAAAACATTAAATACCTAAAAACACTTAAATCCTATAAAAACATAAAAAAATAGTAAAAAACCATTAAAACTATAAAAATCCATAAAAACATAAAAAAACAAAAAATCCTCAAAAATCATATAAATCCTAAAAATCCCTAAAAATCTATAAATATGTTAGAAAAATTAAAACCCTAAAGAACCCCATGAAAAACTAAAAAACATAAAACCACTAAAATCCATAAAAATGATAAAATAAATTCAGAGGGGGTCAGGAACAGCCTGGACTAACAACTCTTCTTCCCTAAAAATGATAAAAACCCTAAAACCCCTAAAAATACCAAACCCCATAGAAACCCTAAAAATCCGAAAAAACATAAAACCTTTAAAACCCCTAAAATCTCTTAAATACAATAAAAACTCTAAAACCCCTTTTAACCCCCAAAAAAATTAGAAAATTCAAAAAATCATTAAATTATAAAAAATGCTCAAAAAATACTCTAACAACCCAAAAAAGCAAAAAACCCAAAAAAATGTAAAACCATCAAAATCCAAAAAAACCCTAAAAAACCTAAGATATCCATAAAAATACCTAAAAATGTAGAAAACACTAAAATACTGAAAACCCTATGAAAATATTAGAAACTAGAAACACTAAAAACATTTAAGAAACCATAAAATTCTAAAAACCCTAAAAATCCACAAAATCCCTAAAACCCTAAAAATCCATAGAAATCCAAAAAAAATCCCTAAATTCCCTAAAGACATAAAAAAATAAAAACATTAAAAACCCCTATGAAGACCTGAAAAATATAAAAACAATTCAAACCCCCTAAAACACCAAAAAAATTTAAAAACCCTAAAAAACACTAAAACTAAAAACCCCCTAAAACAATAAAAACCAAAAAAGTTTAAAAAACATAAAACACATAAATACACTAAACCCACTAAAAAATAAAAAGGCCCCTAAAAGCCCAAAATGATCTTAAAACCCATAAAAAATCTAAAAAACTGTGAAAGCCTCAATATCCTTCAAAAATACTAAATATCTATAAAAATCCCAAAAATTCATAAAACCACTAATCACATAAAAACCGTAATAGCCTTGAAAACCCCCATAGAAACTTAGAAAATCCTAAAAAAACATAAAACCCCTAAGAAAATTAAAAAATGACAAATCCTTGAAAAACACTACAAACCAATTAAACTCTAAAAACCCTAAAAACATTCATAATCCGTAAAAACCCTAAAAAAATATTAAAAACTCCTAAAATCTATAAATATATAAATCTCTAAAAAATATAAATAATTCTTTCTTAAACCTTACCAACCTTAAAACAATTCAACGCTTAAAAAATGAAGAATAGAACCTAAAAGACCCTAAAAACCCTAAAAACATTAAAAAAATAAGAACACAAATGAAATATAAGAGGATACTAAACACTAAAAAAATTCCATTTAACCCTAGAAAAAGATATGAAACTATAAAAAACATTAAATACCCTAAAACTAAAAAAAACCTAAAAAATAAATTATTAAAATAAATAAAAACCCCAATAACCTTTAAAAACCCTAGAATCCATGAAATTCACAAAACCCATATTAACCATAAAAATCCAAAAACAAACTAGAATACCCCTAAATGGTTAAAAAACCCAAAAAACCCATGAAAACCAATAATAATGGATTGAAATCCTAAAAAAAACTTAAAAGCCATAAAAATCCTAAAAACCCTAAAAACCCTATAAAATATAAAACACCCCAGAATCCCTAAAATCCCTAAAACCATTTAATATCATAAAAATCCCTAAAGCCATTTAATATCATAAAAATCCCTAAAATTAAAAAAATTTAAAAAACTCAAAAAACCATGAAAAACATTATGAAAACCATAAAAACCTAAAAACACATAAATCCCATAAAAATCATAAAACCACTAAAAACCAAAAAATAAATAAAAAACTATAAAAACCACTAAATCCTATAAAATACATAAAATACCCTTTAAAATCCTAATATACCATAAACCAATAAAACTCCTAAACCCATTTAAACCCGAAAAAACTATAAAAAACATTAAAACACCTAGCAACTCAAAGTACCCTAAAACCCAACCAAAACACTTAAATACCATAAAAATACCTAGAAAACCCAAAACCGATTAAAATAATTAAAACCCCATAAAATATATTGAAACATAACAATCATAAAAACACTGAAAACTACTTAGAAGAATATAAAAATAGAAAAAACCTAAAACCCCTAAAAACCTAAAAAAAATGTTGAAATACCTAAACACCTTAAAACCCATAAAAACTCATAGAAAACTCAAAATCCTTAAAAAATACCAATAAAAAACCTAAAATCCATGAAATCCCTAAAATTATAAAAAACTAAAAGAACAGTGAAAAATCTAATAAAACCTTACACACCTAAAAACACTTAATACCCCAAAAAACCAAAAAAATTATAAAACTCCAAGGGTTTCTTAAAAAATTTCATGGTTTGAGGGGTTTTTCAGTGATTTAGGGGTTTTTTTCAGTTTTTATTTTTTTAGGTCTTTTAGTTGTTTTATGTGTTTTTTGGTTTTTATGGTTTTCTTGTGGGTTTTCATGTTTTTTGGGCTTTTTCAACTTTTTAGGGATTTTAAGTATTTTTAGGATTTTTATTATTTTTTATGTTTTTAGGTATTTTTAGGGGTTTTAGAGGATTTTTGTGGTTTTTATGGTTTTTTCGTGTTTTATGGTTTTTTTAGTTGTTTGGGGTTTTATGGTTTTTTAGATTTTTTTAAAAAAATTAGGGTTTAATGTTTTTTATTGTTTTTGGGGGGTTTTAGGGGTTTTTTTGTATATATTTTTTATGGTTTTAATGTAATTAGTGGTTTTTTAGGTTTTTAGACTTTTTGGTTTTTAGTGGTTTAAAGTGTTTTTATAATTTTTGGTTTTATTGGGGGTTGTCATTTTTTAGGTTTTTTTCATTTTTATGGATTTTTAGAATTTTTATAGTATATTATGGTTTTTAGGTATTTATTGGTATTTATGGTTTTTTTGGGTTTTAAGGTTTTTTTGGGTTTTTAGAGTTCTTTAAGATTTTAGGGCTTTAACGTGTTTTTAGTTTTTTTAATTTTTTATTAGGGATTTTGAGAGGTTTTAGGGGTTTTTATGTATTTAGGTTATTTTTAGGTTATTTTAGGGTTTTTATGGTTTTAGGGAATTTAATGATTTTTAGAGGTTTATAGGTTTTTATTGATTTGGTTGTTTTATTATTTTTTATGGTTTCTATGTTTTTTTAGTATTTTAGAATCTTTATGGGATTAATGGGTTTTTAGTATTTTTAGTGTCTTATTATAATTTTTATGGTTTTTAAATTTTTTTTATGGGATTTATGGGTTTTAGGGATTTTTAGGGGTTTTAGGGCCTTTTATGGTATTTAAAATTTTTAGGTTTTTATGGGTTTTAAGTGTTGTAGAGTTATTAAGGTTTTCTTAGGAATTTTAAGTGTTTTTTGGTATCTTACATTTTTATGGATTTCTTTGGATTTTTTGGATTTTTAATGGTTTTTTGGATTTTTAAGGATTTTGAGAGATTTAGGTATTTTTAGTGTTGTTTTTGGGTTTGTTTGAGTTTTAATAATTTTATAAATTTTTAGTGGTTTTAAGTGTTTTTATATATTATGGGTTTTTATAGATTTTCATTGTTTTAGGGGTTCATATAATTTTAAGGATATTTGGAATTTTTTAGGATTCTAATGTTTTCTTGTGTTTTATAGTTTTGGTTTAATATTATTTTTTTGGTTTTTATCATTTTTAAGGGTTTTTAGAGTATTTTATTTTTTTGGGTTTAAAGGTTTTTTATAGTTTTTATTGGTTTTATGGATTTTCTACTATTTTAGGTTTTTTAAATATTTTTAGTGGGTTTTATAGTTTTTAGGGGTTTTAGGGTCATTTAGGTTTTTTTCATTTTTAGGATGATAGGGGATTTAAATTTTTTTATTTTTTATGGGTTTCTTAAGTTATTTTTGGTGTTTTAAGATTTTTACCTTTTTTTATATTTTTGTGGAGTTTATAGTATTTTATGTTTTTTATGAATTTTGAGTGGTTTTAGGGTTTTGATGGTGTTTTTGGTGTAATGGTTTCTTTAATTGTTTTAGAGTTTTTCATGTTGTTAGAGTTTTTCAATGTTTTAAGGGGTTTAAAGGGTTTTTATAATTTTTAATGGGTTTTTAGTATTTTTAATTGTTTTTAGGATTTATATGGTTTTTGGGGATTTATGGTTTTTATGGTTTTTAGTTTTTTTATAATGTTTTTAGGGTTTTTAATTGTTGTTAGGATTTTTAGGTTTTCTTATAGATTTTAATGGTTTTTAATTTTTTAACATTCTTAGGGATTTTAGGGGATTTTATGATTTTTATGGTTTTCTGGGTTTTTATAGTTTTTGATATTTTTTATGGTTTTATGGGTTTCTGGGAGTTTATTTTTTTTTATATATTTGAGGTTTTATGTTTTTTATGGGTTTTTAATGCTTTTAGGGATTCCAATGGATTTTCAAATTTTTAGTTATATTTTTATATTGTTTTGGGTTTTTGGGGTTCTTATGCTTTTGGGGTTTTATTGTTTTAGGGATTTTATGGTTTTTAGGGGGCTTTAGGGATTTTAGAATTTTGAGTTTTTTAGTGGTGTTAAGTGTTTTTTTAATGTTTTTCTTTAGGGTTTTCATGGTTTTAAATGTTTTTTATTTTTTGACATTTTTGGGGTTTTTTTTATTTTTAGGGCTTTTTAGGTTTTTAAGGATATTGATAATTTTTAGTGTTTTAGGGATTTTTAGGGTTTTTTAGTTTTTAGGTGTTTTTAGTGTTTTTAGGTTTTTAAGGCTTCTTTTGTGTTTTCAAGTTTTTATGATATTTTATGTTTTTTAGAAGTTTTCAGTTAATTTGTATGATTTTTAGGGTTTTTTGGATTTTTAGGAATTTTTAGGAGTTTAAAGGAATTCATAGTTTTTAGTCGTTTCATGGTTTTAATCGGTTTTAGGGTTTATTTATGTTTTTATTGGTTTTTCATGTTTTTAAGGTAATGTATGGTTTTAAAAAGTTTTTAGGTTTTTATGGATTTTAACTAGTGTTAGGTTTTTAATGTTTTATTAGTGTTGATTAGGGATTTTGGGGATTTTGGGTTTTTTGGCATTTTAAGGGCCTTTTATGAATTTTATGGTTTTAGGGTGTTTAGTGATTTGGAGGGTTTTAAGGGGTTTTAGGATTTATGGTATTTTAGGGTTTCTGGAATATTTTTGGTTTTTTAAGATTTTATGTTTTTTACGTTTTTTATGATTTCTTAGTTTTTTTGGGTTTTCATGTGTTTTTTTATAGTTTATGTATTTTTAGTGATTTTTAAATATTTTTATCGAATTTATTGTTTTTATGGATTTTCAGGGTTTTTATGGGTTTTAGTGTTTTTAGGGGTTTTATCATTTTAGGGGTTTTATGGATTTTAAATGTTTTTAATTTTATAATGTTTTCATAATGTTTTTAAGGGTTCTTTAAATTTTAGGGGGTTTTAGGGATTTTTTTATGATTTTTATGGGTTTTTACTATTTTTAGGGATTTTTGGGGTTCTTAGGGGTTTTAAGTATTTTTGGGTTTATTAAAAAAAATATGATTTTAGGGGGTTTATGTGATTTTAGGGTTTTTAATGTATTCTTAGGTTTTTAATGGTGTTATGGTGTTTTCTTTTTTTAGTTAATTTTATGAATTTTTTATATGTTTAGGATTTTAGGGATTTTGGGGTCTTCTAGGGATTGTTAGGGTTTTTAAAATTTTTAGAGTTTTCAGAGATTTTATGTGTCCTCAATTTTTTAAGGGATTCTTTTTGATTTTCAAGGGTTTTAGCTTTTTTATTTGTTTCGTGATTTTTAGGAATTGTTTTTTGGTTTTTTAGGTTTTTAGGGTTTAATTAGGGTTTTTAGTGCCTTTAGAGTTTTTTATGTTTAGTGGTATTTTATGTATTTTTTAGTATTCGTCTAGTTTTTTAGGGTTTCTATGGATTATGGCGGGTTTTAGGGTTTTTGATGTTTTTAGTGGTTTTTTGGGGGCATTGGGTTTTTTTCAGTTTTTTCGGATCTTAAAGATTTTTATAGTTTTTAAACATTTTTATTTATTTATTGGATTTTTATATTATTTATTGGTTTCTTCAGTTTTTATGCATTATAGGGTTTTTTTGTTTTAGTGTGTTTTATGGGTTTTTGGGGTTTTTGGCATATTTAGGATTTTTATTGTCTTTTAGGGTTTTTTGTGTTTTTAGGTTTTTTAGGGGTTTTAATGTTTTTATATTCTTATGGTTTTCGTAGGGGATTTAGGGTTTTTATTTTTTAGGTAATGTTAGGGTTTTTTTTGAGTTTTTATGGTTTTTACGACATTTGAGGGTTTTTAGAGTTTTTAAGGTTTTTAGCTTTTTTAAGGTATTTATGGGTATTATGTGATTTAGGATTTTAATGTTTTCTCCATGAGTTTTTTTTTGTTTTTAGTATTTTTACATTTTTAGTGATTTTAATGATATTTATGATTTTATGGTTTTTATGGTTTGAGCGATTTTATGGGTTTTTAGGGTTTTTAGGGGTTCTTTGGTTTTTTGGGTTTAAGTTAGTTTTTAAGTGTTTTTAATCTTTTTGAGTGTTTTTTCCAATTTTTTAGGTTTTAAAAGGATTTTATTCCTTTTAGGGGATATTTGGGTATTTCTGGGGTTTATGGGTTTTATGGGTTTTAGGGTTTTTTCGGGTTTTTATCATTTTATATGTTTTTTATAATTTTTACGTGATTTTGTGTTTTTATGGTTTTCTTCGGATTTTTCATGGTTTTAATATTTTTGTAATGTTTTAGTGATTTTATGGATATTTTTATTCTTTTATAATGAGTTTTGGGATTTTAGGGATTTGAGGGATTTAGGGAAAGGTAATTGTAGGGCCATGCTATTTCTGACCCCCACCCCCCAAAAAATTTATTAAGAAAAAAATCAAAATAGACAAGGGAGGAGAAGAGTCAAACAACTTACACCCAAAAACCCTTAAACAACCCCAAACCCAAAAAACCCCAAAACCCAAAGTCACACAAGAAGGGGAAGATTAAATAAACCCATCTCCAACAGAAACTACATGTCATAAGGATTACCATATCTATTGGGATCTCCATATAGGTCTCCATAAGCACCATATCCAGATGATGCATCTGACTCTATCGTCTCCCTGTAAGATGCAGCCTTCCTATCACTATCCATATCCATGGAAGGAGTCATATATATGTTCCTTAGCCATTGTAGCTCCTGAGATGACTACTCCATGGGGTTCTCGGGCCACCCATACTTCCCAGAAGCATTTTTCTTGATTCCCTTAGAGGAGGCCCTAATTGACATGGTTCTTAAAAGGATTGAGTAGTCCTTCTTTTGCTTCTACTTTTGAGAATCTGAATTTTCCACATAAGATTTTTTCTCCTTCCAACGAGGCACGACAACCCCAATTGTATCCATCTCCTTCAAGATCTGATCTGTGTTGGAGTTGATCTATCTAGAATCCTCAGTGTACAACAGACCCAACCCCTCAACTTCATCCACAACCTAGGTACTCCCCTTCTAGGAGCCACCTGAATGTTCCACCACCTCCATGTCATGAAGAACCACACAGCCAGGACCACCAGTCAAGGCCCCAACCACAGCCAACTACCCATGACCAGGAATCGATTCGTCTTAACTTGGTAGCATGAATCCATCCATACTCACAACATAAGCCATGATGGTTTTATTTGTCACCTTTTCCTACTCAGCTACTTCCTCATGCGCCTGACTAATCTGAACTGTGTCCCCCGGCAGAAACACACAACTAGGCTCACTAGCCAATTCCCCCTTGATTGAGTTAATATTTTCATTATTATTTATATGTTTTTCAATGATTTAATGCCTCCCAATTATTCAATGTGAGTGTATTTGCATCATTTATGTGTTTTTAGTGTATTTTGGGCTTAAATGTGAAAATGGGGTAATTCTGTAAAATTTTCAGTTTTATAGAGCTTCTGTTTTTCGGGAATAACTTTTATAATATGGGTCCAATTTAAGTGAATCTTTTTTTAGGATTACTATCCTTGTGGGCTTAAAATGTTCCTTCTGGACCAAGACCCAATTCGAAACCCAATGGTGCAGAAAATTCAATCAAGTGGAGAAATCAGTTTGGAAGGCAGAATGGACCCCACTTCATTACATATGCAATCTCTCTTTCATCTGACCTTATAATTAGCTGATTCTATCTGGTGTCGACATAGGACTTCAAAAGGACGGCTCAAAATAAATTTCATAAATTATAGAGCTCATTAATGCATCCTTTTGGCGCGTCCAAGTGCAGTGGGTGAAATAGTGTTTGGCGGCCAGAAAAGTAATAGTCATTGATTTGGTCATATCTATCTTTACACATGTTCAATAACTCTCCAATTTTGAGGGTCGATATAAAACTTCATTTAAAACATTCTATATGAAGGGACCTCAGTGAGTTTCGGCTGGATGATTGGAATAACAGAGGCAAACTTATGGAGTACAGATTCTGGAGCATCAAATTTTCTGTTCTTTGTTTTCTCTCTTTTGTTCATCTTAGTTTTGTAATGAATTATTCTTTCCCCTTAGTCACAATTACCCTTACCGTGGTGGGGTAAACTTCTGTGTGATTGGGGAAGGAGAGGTTTTCCATATTGTATTTCATGAGTTCCTTCTATTAATGTTTTAAAATCCTCTTTTCTCTTCTGCGAATCTGTTTCAATTTCTTATAACAGTTTTTATTATCATGTACGATTGTATCTGATTTTAGATTCTGTTGTTCATTTATATTTGGTCAATGATCAATATCTCCCTCCACTAGGTTCTGGTTTATAAACAATGGAATAGACTGGGATTTAGTGGTGTAGTACTCGGTGATCACCGGTACGTGTGTGAGGAGTAGTGAATGTTCTTGATTACTTGGGATAAACGAGACCCGATTGAGAATTGCCTAAGATAATTGGGGGTATTTTCTACAACTCTATTACACATTGGAAGAAGAGTAGACCAAACTAATATTTTAGTAAGGTTTATTCTCACATTTTTAATTGACCAATGGAGTGAGAAGAAACCATTGTGGATTCTCACTCTTAACGATTTAGCAGAGGAGAATTGGGTAAAATGAACAATGATAGAATTACAATTGGAAAACTGACCCTAACCTGATCACCATTTCATATAACTGATTTAGATCACATCATTTTTCAATGTGTTTCAAAACATTCACTTAATTACTTTACTTTATTTAGTTTCTTTCTTGTATTTTCTAAATCAAACAATTTCTAAAAACAACCTCACTTCTTTCTCTTATTTTAAGGTGACAGCTTAATTGTTGTACACTCCTCTCAAGAGACAACCTAGGATAACCAATCTACTGCATTTTAACTTAGGTAATATTTGTTTTTGTCACACCCCACGATAGGAACGTGTCAAAACTTGGCGCCGTTGCCGGGGAGGTCGTGCCAACATTTCTTTTCTTTTCTTTTCTCTCTTTTCATCTTTTCTCTTCAAATTTGTATGACTAGAACCTCAAAAACTGAACCTTTACCCATAGATCCTGAAATTGAATGAATTTTTTTGAATAGACTTAGAAACATTAATTTAGAATCTGAATTTGAGGACGTTCCCCTTGCAGACTCAAGTGAAACTTCAAGTGTTCACTCTGAGCCTGTCATCATGGCTGAAAATCAAAACCAAACACTTAGAGACCTCTGTGCACCACAATTCCTTAATAAAAACAATCAACATTCCATGCCAGTGTTACAAAATGATTTTGAAACGAAACCTAACATGATTCCTTTGCTTCCAATGTTTCATGGTTTGGCAGGTGAAGATCCAAACAAACACATTAAAGAGTTCACACATGTGTGCTCAACTTTCAGACCCCGTGGAATTACTGAGGATCAAGTTAAGTGGAAGGAATTTCCGTTTTCATTGGATGGAGATGCTAAAGAATGGTTGTACGGCCTACAACCAGGAGATGTACATTACTGGAATGACCTGGTAAGATGTTTTATGCAAAGATTCTTCCCCACCTCCAGAAGCACAACCATTCTTAAGGAAATCTACGCCATACGACAATCATCTAGAGAAACTCTTTACGAGTGCTGGGAGAGATTTAAGAAGCTATGTGCCAACTGTCCACATCAATCCATTGAGGAACACCACTTTCTTTTCTTCTTCTATCAAGGACTACTGGACAATGATAGAAACCTTCTTGATGCATCATCTGGAGGTGCACTGATTGACAAGTCTCCAGAAGAAGCCAAGGGCTTGATTGAGAAGATTTCCCAAAACTCGCAGCAATTTGGAACAAGAGGTATTGGAACAAGAGGTATTCATTATGTACGCACTTCTCATCCATAACCCTTATTAGAAACTAAGATTGAAGAGCTTACTAGTTTGGTGAGACAGATGGCCTTGAAGCAAGTTAGTGACCAACAAGCACCAACTAAGGTATGTGGTTTATGCTCATCACCTAATCATTTTACTGACCAATGTTCTGAAATACAGGGAATGGAAACATGTGCAGCAGCCTTTCAGCCAAGGCAGTTCCAGCAAAATCAAGGATGGAGAGAGCCTAACCAAGTCCAATATGGATTTGGAAATCAACAGAATCAAGCTAGGCCCCCGTACCAAAATCAGTTTCAAAACCAACCCCCATTCCAGAATCAATTCCAGAACCCTCCACCATTTCAACAAAAGCAGTCTTATAATCAGCCTTCATACCAAAAACCAACCAATATCCAAATAAACTATGAGAAACTATCCACTAGTTCCCAACCTCCAATTCAAAACCAACAAAAATTTGAGTTTGAAGGACTGAAAGACACTGTTAAAGATTTGTCCAATAAGTTTGAGAGTCTCATGGACTTTCTGACCAAAAATCCAGGTAAACTCAATCCCAAACAATCCCAAACCCAAAAGAGAATGTTATTATTATAACTACAAGAAGTGGAAACGATCTTCAACCACCATCCACCATTGAACCTGAAACAAGAAAAATTAATATGGGCGAGAATGAAGTTAGAAATGATAAAAATTCTATGAAAATGCATTGGGAAGAAGATAAGAAAGAGGAGGATGATAATGTTAGGACAAGAAGGAAGAAACAAGAAACACCATTTCAAAGGCAACAAAGGGAGAAGAAAGATATACCACCACCATTTCCATCAAGGATGATTGAATCAAAGAGGTTACAATAAGAAGCACTGCAAAAGGAAATTTTGGACACCTTTCAGAAAGTGGAAATCAACATACCTCTGCTTGAAGTACTCAAACAAATTCCAATGTATGGTAAGTTTTTGAAGGATCTTTGCACCAAGAAATGGAGACTTCAAGGGAATGAGAGCATCAATTTGGGAAGAAGCGTCTTAGCCCTTATCACACCACAATTTCCAACCAAATGTCAAGATCCAGGGACATTTTCTATTCCATGCACCATTGGTTCATTAAATTTCTCTAATGCTTTGTGCGATTTAGGTGCATCAATTAATGTATTTCCTTACTCAGTATGTACTTCTTTGCAGATGGGAGACTTGAAGCCCCCAAGAGTGGTGGTCCAGCTTGCAAATAGATCCACAGTATTCCCAGCAGGAGTTCTGGAGGATGTCCTGGTAAAAGTCAAAGATCTTTTATTCCCTGCTGAATTTTATGTATTGAATATGGACGATGATAGGATCCCATCACAATCACCCATCATTTTGCGGAGACCTTTCTTGAATACAGCCAAAACCATTATCAATTTCCATGATGGGACACTTACCATGGAGTTTGGAGATAGCACTGTCCACTTCAATATTTTTGAATCCATGAGGCACCCATCAGATGATCATTCACTCTTCACACTCTCCCATAAATATGACATAGAACCTATTGAATAATCAGGTGTCTTTCATGAATTTTTTTCATTAGGAGAGAATTTTCCCATTAAAGATATCACTGAACATATGGATTCCCAAACTCTTGGAGGTTCTAATTTCCTGTTGGAATAAGAGTTAAAATCTGATTTCATTGATAATTTGTTAAAGGATGATGAAGATGATATGATTTCTTGTGTACAGGATGTCAAACCTTTGGAAGTGGAGAACCTCAATTTAGTTTCATCTCTTGATCATCCTCCTGATCTAGAATTAAAACCACTCCCCACTGATTTAAAATATGTTTACCTTATGGAGGGAGAGAAATTACCAGTAATAATTGCTAATAATCAATCTAAAACTCAAGAAAAATCATTTATTGAGCTTTTGAGAGAGAATTTCCAAGCAATTGGGTGGAGCTTAGGTGATATCCCAGGAATAAACCCAAACATCTGCTCACATAGAATTTTTCTTGAGGGAGATTCCAAACCTGTCAGACAACCCCAAAGGAGGTTGAACCCTACCCTGATGGAGGTTGTGAAAAAAGAGATTGAGAAGTTATTAGAATCCGGGATCATCTATCCCATATCAGATTCACAATGGGTTATCCCCATCAATGTTGTCCCAAAGAAAACTGGCCTAACCATTGTGAGGAATGAAAAGAATGAATTAGTCCCTGTGAGAATTCAGAATAGCTGGAGAGTATGCATCGATTTTAGGAAGCTGAATCAGGTCACTCGAAAAGATCATTTCCCTATCCCATTCATTGACCAGATGTTAGAGATATTGGCAGAGATAACTCATTATTTCTTTTTGGATGGATTTTCAGGTTATTTTCAGGTACCCATTGCCCCCGAGGATCAAGAGAAGACTACCTTTAATTGTCCTTTCGGTACTTTTGCATACAAAAGAATGCCATTTGGATTATGTAATGCTCCAGGTACATTTCAGAGGTGTATGGTAAGTATATATTCTGATCACATTGAAGATTGCTTGGAGGTTTTCTTGGATGACTTCACAGTTTTTGGAAATTCGTTTGACCATTGTTTGAAAAATCTGGAAAAAGTTTTGAAAACTTGCATTGAAAAGTACCTTGTTTTGAATTTTGAAATGTGTCATTTTATGGTTGAGAGAGGAATTGTCCTTGGGCATGTCATTTCACAGAAAGGCATTGAGGTTGACAAATCAAAAATTGAAGTGATAAATTCTTTGCCTTACCCAACTTGTGTGAATCATGTTAGGTCATTTTTAGGACATGCAGGATTCTACAGGAGGTTTATAAAATATTTCTGTAAGATTTCTCTCCCTCTCTCTAGATTACTTTTGAAAGATGCTGATTTTGATTTCAACGGTTCATGTAGGGAAGCATTTCATGAGTTTAAGAATAAATTGATTACACCACCAATGATGCAGCCACCGAATTGGGAAGAACCATTTGAGCTACTTTGTGATGCTTCAAACCAAGCAGTTGGAGCTGTCCATTCTCAGTGAATTGAGGGCTGGCCACAACTCATTGCATATGCCTCGAAAACCTTATATGCGACCCAATTCAACTACACAACAACAGAAAAAGAGTTTTTAGCAGTTGTTTTTTCTTTAGATAGATTTAGATCGTATCTGCTTGGAACTAAAGTCATTGTGTTTTCTGATCATGCAGCTCTTAGGTACTTGATGAAGAAGGCTGAAGCAAAACCAAGGCTAGTGAGATGGATACTACTACTACAGGAGTTCAACATAGAAATCAAAGATAAGAAGGGATCTGAGAACCAAGTGGCTGATCACTTAAGTAGACTACCCAACACCGCTGAAGATGAGATTCCCGACACTGAACCACTAAATGATCTCCTTCCAGGAGAGTAGTTGTACTTGATTGAAGGAGAAGTACCTTGGTATGCTGACATGGTCAATTATTTGGTAACATCTTAGGTCCCATCTCATTTAAATTCTCACCAAATTCACAAATTGAAATCTGAATCTAAATATTACATATGGGATTATCCATTTCTTTGGAAGATTTGCAATGACCAAATGATCATAAGATGTTTGCGTAAAAATGAAATTGAATCAGTCTTTAGGTTTTTTCACACATTAGCTTGTGGAGGCAACTTTGGACCTCAAAGGACTGCAAGAAAGGTTTTAGAATCTGGACTTTATTGGCCAACACTTTTCAAAGATTCTCATGAATTTTGTAAACGGTGTGAAAAATGTCAGTTTACAGGAAATATTTCAAAGAGACAAGAAATTCCCCAAAAGACACTTAAAGGTTTTATGGTTTTCTTAGGGTTTTTTAGTTTTTTATGGTTTTTTCATTTTTCTGGAATTGTAGTGTTTTTTGGTATTTTTATGGTCTTTTCAGGTTTTTAGGTATTTTGTGGGTAATTTGGATTGGGGGGGGGGTTAGGGTTTTTTTTATTTTTTAGGATACTTGGTTATTTTTAGGTTTTTAGGAATTTAAGTTTTTTAAGCATTATTAAAAATTTTAGGAGTTTAAGGGGTTTTATAGTATTTAATTATTTTATGGTTTTTAGGGGTTTTTATGAATTTTTAAAATTTTATGGGTCTTTGAAGACTTTTTATTGGTTTTAGGAGTTTTAACATTTGTTAGTTATTTTTAGGAGTATCATGTATTTTTTAGTTTTTATGGTTTTCTTAGTAGGGTTTTTACGGTTTTCTAGGTGTTTATTGAATTTAATGGTTTTTTATATTTTTTTACTATTTTTATTGTTTTTAGGGGTTTTCTATTATTTCTATGGGTTTTTAGGGATTTTTAATATTTTTAGGGGTTTAGGGTTTTTATTATTTAATGGTTTTAGGGGTTTTGGTTATTAAGAAGTGTAAGTAGTTTTTGGTTTTCAAGGATATCATATGGGTTTTCATTGATTTTATATTTTTCATGTTTTTATGGATTGTTATAGATTTTTTAGTTTTTCTTGGGTTTTGTGGTTTTTAGGGATTTTTAGGATTTTTACGTTTTTTTGGGTATTAGGTTTTTTTGGGATTTTTAGGGGTTTTAAGGTGTTTTAGATTTTATTAACATTTTCAGGGGTTTAAATGGTTTTGAGATATTTTCATGGGTTTTAGGATGTTTTATTGGGTTTTTAGGGGATTTTATGTTTTTTATTGTTTTTAGTGGTTTTTAGGGTATTCAATGTATTTTAAGGCTTTAATTGTCGTTATCATTTTTATATTTTTTGATGTTTTTGTGTTTTATGATTTTTTAATGTTTTTTAGGGTTTCAGGGTTTTAGTGGTTTTTTTTGTTTTTAGGGATTTTTAAGGATTTTGGTGACTTTTATTGGGTTTTTGGGTATTTAAGGATTTTAAGGATTTTAGAGTTTTTAGGGATTTAGGGTTTTTATCATTATAATAATTTTTTTGTTTTTAGGGGTTTCATGTGGTTCTAAATTTCTAAGTATTTCATGTGGGGTTTCAGGTTTATTTCTGATTTTTGGGATTTTTAGGGATTTTATTATTTTTATGGGTTTTTAGGGATTTTGATGGGTTTCAGTGGTTTTTATGGTTTTTTTCATTTTCGGTGTTTTTTATGGTTTTAAATGAATTTGTTGGTTTTAATGGGTTTTCAGAGTTTTTTTTACTTTTTAGGGGCTTAAAAAGGTTTTATAGTTATTAGTGGTCTGATGATTTTTATGGGGTTTTAGGGTTTTTAAAAAAATAATGGTTTTTATTGCTTTTAGGCGTTATAGTGTTTTTAGGGTCTTTTTACGTTTTTTGATTTTTTTATATTTTAAGAGGTTTTGTTGTATTTAGTTTTTCAAGGTTCTCTTAAAGTATTTCTTGGTTTTTATGGTCTTTTATTTTTTTATCGATTTTTATAGATTATTTTGGATTTTGATGGTTTTAGGTTTTTAGGGATTTTGAGGAGTTTCGAGGATTGTTAGGTTTTTTAGGATTTTTTTATCATTTTTTAGTTTTTAAGGGTTTCATTTGTTTATTTATTTTTACAATTTTCTTAGGTTTATTTAGTAGTTTTTACAATTTTAGTGATTTTAGGGATTTTTTTTTGTTTTTTACAGTTTTGGGGGTTTTTTGGGTTTTTTGGGTTTTAGGGGTTTTTATGGTTTGCAGTGTTTTATTGGGGTTTTTGGAATTTTTTAGTTATTTTGTTTTTGGAAGTTTTTCATAGATTTTTTAACATTTTTATATGTTTAATGGCTTTTTATTGGTTTTGGGATTTTATGTGTTTTTTGGGTTTTTAAGGTTTTTAGTGTTTTATGGCTTTTTGGGATTTTTAGGGTCACTTAGTGTTTTTAGCATATTTTGGCATTTTGTGGTTTTATGTTTTTTGTAAAGGTTTTTAGGGTTTTTCGTGTTTTTATGATTTTAGGGATTTTTATATATTTTTTTTGATTTCTATGGATTTTAGTGTTTTTAATAATTTTAAGGGATTTTTTTTGGTTTTTTATGATTTTTTAGGGTTTTTAGCATTTTTTAGGTTTTCTGTCATTTTGAGTGTTTTTATTTTTTTTATTTGGTTCTTAGGGTTTTTTATTTTTTAGGGGTTTTATGGATTACTAGTGTTTTTTGGATTTTTATTGTTTATAGGGTTTTAGGGGATTTTAAGGGATTTAGGGTTTTTAGGGATTTTATGGTTTTTTTGGTTTTTTATATATTTTTAGGTTTTAATGGTTTTTTAGTTTTTATTATCAATTTTTCAGATTTAATGGGGTATTAGATGTTTTTATCGGTTTCAAGGGGTTTTATGGGTTTTTAGGGATTTTTATGATATTTATGAGTTTTATGGTTTCTATGGGTTTCTAATGCCTTTTACGGGTTTTTAGTATTATTTTAGGTTTTGGGTGTATTTTGTTTATTTGGATTTTATAGACTTCTTAGGTTTTTTTGGGACATTTATGGATTTTTAGGGATTTTTATGTTATTAAGGATTTTTTATAGATTTTTTTTTGATTCTTATGGTTTTTAGGAATTATCAGGGGTTTTGGGTTTTTAGTGTATTTAGAGTTATTTTTGATTTTTAAGGGTTTTAAGTGTTTTTTGTTTTTATGGATTTCTTATGAGTTTTTTTTTTATTTTTATATTTATCTATGTTTTTATTGATTTTACGGATTCTTTAGGACTATTATGGTTTTTAGGGTTTTTAAGAATGGATTTTGAGGGTTTTTTGATTTTCTGGTTTTTTTAGTTTTAGTTTTTTTGAGTTTTTCAGTGTTTTTATGTTTTTTAAAATATTGAATGTTTTTAGGGTTTAATTGGATTTTATATGTTTTAGTAGTTTTTAGGGTTTTTTGGGTTTTCAGGGTTTTTATGGTTTTACGGGTTTTATTGGTTTTTGGGGTTTTTGGGTTTTTTGGGGTATTTTTAAGGTTTTCAGTGCTTAAATTATTTTTTATATTTTTAGGGGTTTTATGTGTTTTTCGGTTTTCAAGGATTCATTATTGGTTTTATGGAGTTTTTTGGGGGTTTTAAATTTCTAAGGGTTTTAGGGGTTTTTAAATTTTATGGGTTTAAGGGGTTTTGATGTTTTTTGCGGTTTTAAATTTTTTGGGGTTTTAGTGTTTTGACGGTATTTTTAAGGTTTTCAGTGTTTAAATTATATTTATGGTTTTTATTGGTTTAATGTGTTTTTATGTTTTGAAGGATATCTTTGGGGTTTCTGGTTTTTTTTTTGGTTTTAAATTTTTAATGGGTTATAGTGGTTTTTAATGCTTATTAACAGTTTTAGTGTTTTTATGGATTTTTACAGTTTTTAGTGTTTTTGTTGGGTTTTTAGTGTTTTTTAATTTTTAATTTTAAGACTTTTTAGGATTTTCATGTGTTTTTAGGTATTTTATAGGTTTTGGGATTTTTAGGGGTTTTATTATTATTATTTGGGTTTTGGGGTTTTTGGGGTATTCTATTTTTTAAGGATTTTTAGTAAGTTAAACGTTTTTAGGGATCTATAGGGTTTTTATTGTTTTCAGTGATTTTTATGAATTTTAGGGGTTTTCAAGGATTGTAGGGGTCTCATGGTTTTTAGAGGATATTGTGATTTTAGTGTCATTTTAGGGTTTTCTAGTGGGGTTAACTTTTTTAGGTTTTTAGGGGTTTTATGTATTTTTATGATTTTAGCTTTTCCATTGGGGTTTAAAGGTTGTTTTTTATTTTTAGGGGGTTTTACGTATTTATAATGTTTATGACTTTTAGGACTTTTATGGTTTTTAGGTTTTTATTGATTTTTAGGTAATTAGAAATTCTTAGGGTATTTAGGATTTGTAGGTTTTTAGCATATTTATGTTTTTTGGGATTTTATGTTGTTTTAGGTTTTCATTGTTTTCTTAGGGTTTTGAATGTTTTTTCTTTTTTTATGTTTTTAGTGATTTTTGGGGCCCTTTTTTTATTTTTTTTGATTTTTTTATTATTTTTATGGATATTTATGTTTTTATAGATTTTTAGGGGTGTTTAGGACATTTATGAGTTATAGGGTTTTAATGGATTATGAGTGTTTTTGGGTTTTTTTAGATATATGGATTTTATGGCTTTTAGTGTTTTTATGGATTTTAGTCTTTTAGGGTTTTTTTTGAGTTTTTAAAGTTTTTAGGGTTTTTAAAGTTTTTAAATGTTTTTAGGGGTTTAAATTTTTTTTTTATTTTCTTTCATTGTTTTTAGGTTTTCTATGTCTTTTTATAGTTTTGACCTTTTTTGGTATTTTTGGGGTTTTTATGGTTTTTATTCTGTTTTTAACGTCTTTTAGTGTTTTTTTAATTTTAAGTGTTTTAGTGTTTTGAAATTTAATTATGGGTTTTCAAGGTTTTAGGGTTTTTTAGAATTATTAGGGATATATAATTCATTTTTAGGGTTTTTATAGTTTTTATGATTTTTAGTGATTTGGATGTTTCTTTATGGGTATTAGGGTTTTTTACAATTATTAGTATTTCTTATGTTTTTATGGGTTTTAACTCTTTTTTAGGTTAGTAAGGTTTTATTATGGTTTTTAGAGGTTATAGGGATTTTTAAATTTTTAGGGAATTTTAGTTATTTTTTATAAATTTCATGATTTTATGGGTTTTAATGGTTTTGTGGGTTTTTATAGTTTTTAGGGTCTTAATGGGGGTTTTTGGGATTTTATTTTTTTTAGAGTTATTTATGTTTCATAGTGGATTAATTGAATTTTAGTGGGGCTTTATGGGTTTTATAATTTTTAGGGTTTTTAAGGTTTATCGTGGGTTTTAATGATTTTTAGGATTTTTTGGGAGTTTAGAGTCTTTTAGGGTTTTTTAAGAAATTTATCATTGGGGGGGGTGTGTTTAGGTTTTCATGGTTCTTAGGGGGTTTTTGGTTTTTTAGGTTTTTTTTGAGTTTATAGGGGTTTTAGTTTCTTCTAAATATTTTCATTCGTTTTTGGGAGTATTTCGAATTTTGATGATTTTTATACTTATTAGGGTTTTCAGCATTTTTAGTTTGTTAAGGGGCTTTAAGTGTTTTTAGGGTTTTAAGGTTTTCTTTAGGGTTTTCAATGTTTTTAGAATTATTTAATTTTTTAGGGATTTTTGGGATTTTTTAGGCTAGTAATGGTTTTCAGGGTTTTTAAGTATTTGGGGATTTTTCATGTTTTTAAGGCTTTTTAGTGTTTTTATGGTTTCTTGGGGTTGTTTGGGTTTTATTTTTGAGTTTTTAGAGTTTTTTATAGTTTTTCAAGTTTTTAAATTTATTTACGAGTTTGAAGGGTTTTTTTTCTTTTTTAGTGTTTTATGCGTTTTATGGTTTTCTAAGTTATTTAAGTATTTTTACGGGTTTTATCCATCTTTAAGGTTTTTAGGGACCATTTAGGGTTTTTAGTGTTTTTTAGGTTTTTAGGTATTATTAGGGTTTTTAAGACTTTTATGTTTTTTATGTTATTAAGTATTTCTTTTGGTTTCTTCGGGTTTATGGTATTTTAAAATTTTTAGTGATGTTTAGTACTTTTTATGATTTTTATAGGTATTCAGGGTTTTATGGTTTTAGTGTTTCGGGGTTTTAGTGTTTTATGGTTTTTAGTTTTTTTTAGTGGTCTTGTGGGTTTTTGGGTTTTTGGGGTTTTTGAGTTTTTTTGGGGTTTT